>OZ008340.1:13388594-13696402 GCA_963931975.1 Cataclysta lemnata | reverse complement strand
ATAATAGACAGCGCGGGCGCGGCTCCGGCGGCGGAGGAGCCCCGGGCCCGCGAAGGCCCCGTGGCCCGCGAGCCGCCGCGGGAGGCCGCGCGCTCCGCCGCCGTGCGCCCCTGCGACACCAGCGCGGAGCTCTTCACCCTACAGTCCACTAGGCTCAACGCTGCGCAGCCGTTGAAGGGGAAACTTACCAATTGTCATAACTCTGGTTGCGAGAGGTGAGTACTTCAACAACACGTCGCACCGCTTTTCATAATACGTACAGTCAGCATCATAAGTAGATTAACATTTAAGTACCCTTCTCACAATAGAAGTTCGTACAAATTTGGGGCGATTATAAATGCGCATGCGCTGGCTTTGGTATGACAGAGGGCTAAAGTGGTAATCGACAATCGACTTATGATGCTGACGGTACAAACCATAATCAAGTCTGCGCATATCGAAAATCCGCGTGCCCAAAAGCGTTTCGCATTCGCAGACAACTTTATAAACCTCTGCATACCTTCGGTGAATTATAATATAGGCGTGATTTATTCACCTATGTAGGTATGTAAAAGCGAACGTGTTGTTGTAGGCCATTCAGCGTGCAGAAGATCCCCATAGCAACCTGATCCTGCTGGTAGTGGATACTCTGTGCCCGTGCGGGGCTAAACGACTGGACGTGAGGTCCCGCGAGGCGCCCCCGCGTGCGGCGTGCCGACGGGCAGCGCCGAGGGCGCACCGCCGCCGGCCCCGCCACTGCGTCTCCTATCACCCGGAGGTAATGTCGGTTACATATTCATGACCGTAATTTCGACCGAGAATTTGAGCAGACTGTTGGACATGTCCCCCCAAAGGATCTTCGAAACAATCCGTTTTGTGCTGCCTTCGCGACCTCGTCGGTCCACTATTAATGACCCTGTTGAGTATGGTACATTTATATTACCAACCTCCTTTATCGTGTTTATCTTTATTGTAAGGTGAAAGGTTGTTTTAAAAAATATGTTGTCACTATTCTTTCTTTAGGTTTTTGTTTCGATGTGTGTGCAAAAAAGATGTTTAGTTTGATTTTGAGAAAATACAAGAATTATGCAATTTGAAGACCAGTTTTATTTATTTACATGGTAGCAGAGCTACGAAGACGATTCTACGTTAGTACAATATTATACGGAGTTTAAAATGGAAGATAAAAATGACGAATTTCGTTTGACAATTTTTGATGGGTCCAGCTACGATAAATGGAAATTTCGCTTGAAACTGTTTTTACGAATGAAGAGTTGCATCGAGGTAATTGAAAATGAAAGTAAGATAGAAGGAATGTCAGATAATGAGTGGAAAAAGAAGGAGCTAAAAGCACAGAATTATATAGTTAACAGTATTAGTAATTCACAATTAGATATTATAATTTCCGAGGATACGGCATTCAAAATGATTAAAAAATTTGATGATATGTACCTGATTAAAGGATGTGCAAATAAGCTATTATTAAAAAGGAAAATACTTGAAACAAAATTTAAAGGCGGAAACCCGATAGAATTTTTCCAAATTTTTGAGAAGCAAATAAATGATCTAAAAAGTACAGGCGAGACAGTTAGCGAAGAAGATAGATTGAATTACTTATTACTATCATTACCGGAAAAGTTTTCATACATTGTCAACATTGTTGATGCCATGCCAAAAGAAGAACGAACAGTAGAATACGTAAAATCTAAGATCACTTTGGAATATAAGAAAAATGAAGTCACTGAAAATGTAGAGCAGAGTTTTATGAGCAGTAGTTCTAATACAAAGAGATGCTATGAGTGCCATCAAGAAGGTCACTTTTGGAAAAATTGTCCTAGAAATCTTTACCAAAATCATGGACACGGACAGTTTGCAACTGATGGACGAAGACCGCAGTTTATACAAGGTTATAGTGGATTTAGTAACAGAGGACAAAATCATAGAGGACATGGTTATGGAGCACGGAGCTACGGCGGATCAACGTATAGAGGTCGCAACTTAAGAGGCAACTACAGAAGTAACAGAGGACGAGGCAATGTAAATAATTCTTACAGTGAATCTACAACAAACGAAAATTCTGCAGAAAATTTCAATGTGGAAGTAATGACAGCCGGGACGAATGATACAGTAAGCTGGCTTCTTGACAGTGGCTGCAGCGATCATATTGTTAATGACAACAGATATTTTTGTAAGTATAAAAAGTTAGATCATCCTATAAATATAAGAGTCGGAGACGGTTTTTGTTTGAAGTGTGAAATGATAGGTAGTTTAAGTATGATATGTTGTATTAGTGGACAGACATTTAAAATAGATATTGATAATGTTTATTATGTACCAACTATGAAGAGAAACTTGCTTAGCGTGTCACGAATTGTCAATAAAAATAATATGATAACATTTCAAAGAGATGTTGCCGAAATCTACAATGCGCAACGTAAGTTAATAGCTATAGCAAAAAGAAATAATAAATTATATCAATTAGAAGGTACGGTAGTAAATGACAGAAATATCAATATATACGCAAATGAAAATTTTATGACGACGAAGGAAAAATGGCACCGAATTCTGGGTCATATTAACTTTTCAAAGCTTAGGGAAATGTCTAAGTTATGTATACTAGATGGGTTACCAGGGCAACTGGATAAAAATTTTGTACAGTGTGAGATTTGCCTACAAAATAAAATGACAAACTTGCCTTTTGAAAATAATAGACGCAGAGCAACAGAAGTGTTACAAATAGTCCACACAGACGTTAATGGCCCCATAAACCCAGTAAGTACCGGTGGTCACAGATATTTTGTGTCGTTCATAGACGATTACAGTAGACATGCTGTAGTATGTGTGATTAAAAATAAAAGCGACGTATTTGATTGTTTTAGAACTTATGTGAACACAATGGAAAATCAAACCGGAAAAAGAGTTAAAGAAATAAGATGTGATAATGGACGTGAGTATTTAAATAGAGATTTTTATGATTTTACGAAACAAAAGGGTATATATTTAAAACCAGGTCCGGCATACACACATGAACTAAATGGAGTAGCAGAAAGGTTTAATAGAACGATAATGGATCGTGCAAGATGTTTACGAAGCGAAGCAAATATTGATAAATGTTACTGGACAGAATGTGTACAAACAGCAGCATATCTTGGAAACAGAATACTTACAAATACAGCAGAAAAGAAAAGTCCTTATGAAATATTTTACGGCACGAAACCGAATATAAAAAATTTGAAATTGTATGGAAGCAAATGTTTTGTTAGAGTCCCTGAAGAAATTCGAACCTCGAAATTAAATCCAAAGGGAGTAAAGGGGATTTTAGTTGGATACACGGATACCGGATACAAGATTTTGATAGAAAACAATAAAATAATAACAAGTCGCAATGTTATATTCATAGATCCAGAAAATGAAGTAATCAGATTTAGAAATACAGAAAATAATAATGATGTTGTAAGTTCAGAAAGAAGTAATCAAGAAAATTATTTAAATAGAGAAGAGGTTATTGACGAAAATAAGCTTGGTGACAATACAAGAATTATGCAATTTGAAGACCAGTTTTATTTATTTACATGGTAGCAGAGCGTAGTTGTAGACCCAATGTTTCTATGTTTTTTTTTTGAGCTGTGTTCTGCTTGTACCTATTAGTGTGGCTTCCAAACGTCGCAGCTTTACCTCTTGTCACTTCCACGGCGCAGTCGCCCGAGTATCAACGTCATCATCAGCCCACTGCTGGGACACGGGCCTACTCTATATCTGTAGAAGAATATAGGGAGGCCATAGCCCGTTCTCCTTCAGATGCAGTCGCGACTAATAGCTTAACGTACCTTTCGAAGCACGAAGGAACTTGAGATAATACATTTTAGGTCACCCATCCATAAAATATTGTTTAGTTTACGCAATCGCAGGCCTAGCGCGCTAAGCCACTGCGCTTTCGAGCGCCTCTTGTCCTTATATTGGAAGGAATTTCTAGTAACTCTGCTAATACTCTGCTTACAGGAAATTGAAATCCTGTCGTGCGGTCGCGGTGGACGGCTCCAACCGCTGTTGAGCCTTGTGATAGCCCTGGCTTTGCAGTCGGGACTATCGTGACTGGCGCAAGGTTTCTCTGCCCCGGGTCGCACAAGACCCCTAAGGGAGCTTTCACATCAACACATCTAACCAACCATTTCAGAAAACTATTCCAAGGAAGCTTCCAGTTCGACGTTTCAAGATATCGTGTCTAACGAACTTTGTGAACTGTGTAAAGGGTGACAGTGTGAAATGAGTTTGTCGGTGTCGGACAACCATCTATTTGGCTCAGTCTAGCCAGCGCGAGTGAGCAGGATAGATGCCGCTGTCTTACCAAGGCGACACCGCCATTTCCTCACCTAATTTGTACGACTACGTGAGGTTTGAGAGTTTTGATCAATTTTTCCGACTGAAGTTTTGGTCCGACCAAATGAACTTTCGATCTTGTTTTGAAACAGGATTATGTATTCGAATTAGGATACGGTAATAAACTAAAATATTTTCCATTTATTAAGTTCTCACGTTTCATATTGTAACTAATGCAGACGCATACAGTAAATACATAGGTAGGTAACGAATAATATCTTGTTAAATTTAAATTGTGGATTATCTAACACTTGGAGATTTAATAAAATATAGCTAATGTTAATAGGTTATGAACAAAAAAAAAAAATGTAAAGATAATAATTATTTAAAACTGTTTTAGAAAAATTTACCTATGTTGAACTTAACTCTATTTATTTCTGTCATTTAAATTAATCGCGTACTTATTGAATAGTTGCATTATAGTGTTCGTGTAAATATGAGATGTTTTGTTTATAGATGTTTACGTTGCTGGATTTATGTGTGCCTGTGTACTTTGTAAAGGTCGTTGTGTCGTGGCATAGGGGCGGCATCGCGGGGTTAGCGATTGTAGGGGAAGGCGGCCCAAAGTGGGTACAGAGATAAAACGAGCACTTTCGTGCATAAAATAATTTGAAGACTTGATATTTGATAATACATACTAATAACATTCCGTAATATTCAATGGTGCAAATTAAAGTTCGTTTGTATTTGACGTATGGGCGTTATTTTACACAGGAGAGTGTCCGCTTTAGCCAGTGTGCCCGTTTGGGCTACTCTCCCCTAGAACATTATCGAATTCAACAAATCTACAAAATTAATTATCTCCTGATGAGGCAGATTGTGTTGTATTGTTCAAAGTAACAATAAAATAGAATATTTTGAAGTAAAAGTAGTAAGGATTTCTCAATTATATTCAAGCAAACGACTTGCAAACAATTCGATTCGAGCTCTGCATAATAATTTTTTAATAAGAATTTTTTTATAATCCGCCGCAACCCAACGAAGCCGCTCCAGCCCTGACTTTTGTCTAGTTGTTAGTGTTTTTCTCGCCCAATCTTCGAATAATATCGTAATATTGAGAAGCTGTAAACAGTTTCGCGGGAACTGTGAAGTTTCATATTTTTATTGTAAATATTTTAATAACTTAAATGGCCTATTATATATTTAAGGTGTGTTGCTAACGTTCGGGTCGTTCGGCTCATCTTTGGTCCTACGTCATATCCATCAGTCGGATATTTTGCATATCACATTTCTATCATTGTTTCGTGTTTCATGCGTAATTTGAAATTCCATAAGAGAGTAAGAATATTTAATAAATCGTTTGTAATTAAATAAATGTGAATGTTACATAGATTTAATGTTCAGATCCATATACTAACATTATTTAGAGTTTTTATAATTATTATATCATTACGAAATAGTCTATTGTACGTGTAGCTTGCTATTGTCTGTAATGATCATATCATTTTACAAATTACGACAAGTATTTGAAATAGTACAAACAAGGTAGTACAGATAGTACAGATAGTTCAGACGTTGAGTGCCAAACCACGGTGTTTGTTTAGTGTATGTGACGGGACCTATAGTTTTCGTGACACACAACCATAGCACTGGACAATAGCAAGCTTTGGGACTTCTCGGAGTAGACACACTTACAGTAATCTTATAATAAAATACAAGCCATAATTCTAAAATAATAAAAAATAGGTAAAAAATGTGAAGTAATCACCCCACATACCACCTGCATACTATGTTGGAGTGCGAAATAGAATATATAATTATTTTAAATACGCACCGAAACTTTACAATAGTTTAATAAAATACTAAAGTATTTATAATAGATTTGTACATCATAAGTGTTGGGATTTTAGATTATTTTTCTTTTAAATCTTTAGTTAGGTAGTTTCATTGAAGAATTAATAATTTCAAGAAAAAGTCGGGAACGATTATGAAATATTTTTTCTTAAACTTACATCTTCTCCTCTCTTCTATTAACCAAATCGCACAATAAAATTTATAAATATATCAGAAATAAATATATATATAGAATCAGCAGCCTAACCCCCGAATACAGAAACGCTACTCAAATTTAGGGGACTGCTTAAAAAGTTAAGTGGACACTACCTGTCAGAATTTGTATGGAAAAACGTCAATTTTGACAATACTTAAATGTTAAGCGGGACTCAAACTTTGAATAGCGTTTCTGTATTCGGGGGTAAGTTGAAAAGTACTTACGTAATGCCGTACAAAAATGGCTAAAAGTATCGAATCTATTATAAGATTACTGTATGTACCTAGCACTGGCATCGAATCACATTCCATATCATAACATAATCACATTCAACATTTAAAAAACGTTGGGGAGCGCTTTTGAGAAATTGTACATTTTGTATAAATACAGTAAGGAGTCTATATAACGACGTAGAGATTGATTTATCTGGTGAGTGGCGAGCGACTGATAATGTATTGAAAATGCTTCGAGTAAGCGTTGAGTCTTCCATAGCAGTCGGGCGCAGGCGGGTTACTGTTACGTCTAAGTATTAAAATGATAATAATAGCGTATACTTAAATAGCATAGGCAGATCTCGCGGCTCGTGCGGTATGATATTTTGACTAGCACATCGCGGGTTTAGTTCGTAAACTGATAGACAAATCAAATACCTCGTTTAGTTACTCAGAGTGTAATAGCTAGACACAATTAGCATTTATTTCGCGTTTAGTTCTTGGACATATCAATTCAGGCACCAAATGAGACTATAGCGTAAGCAGTTATTGAATTTTTTCGATTGTGATCTTTTTGTGTAACTAATAAGGGTTGTTTCGGAGCGTCTCGCGGATGTTTATTGAACTAGTTGGTTCATAGCT
Source organism: Cataclysta lemnata (assembly GCA_963931975.1). Lineage (NCBI taxonomy): Eukaryota > Metazoa > Arthropoda > Insecta > Lepidoptera > Crambidae > Cataclysta > Cataclysta lemnata. The sequence continues at coordinate 13,689,202 of OZ008340.1, read as the reverse complement.
ATACAATAAGTTTGTAAGGAGGAACAGTGATCACTAAATATTTGCCATAATTACGTATCGGTGTATGTACATTTTTCTAAGAAATGAGAAGTATATAAAACAGTTATATCGTGTAATGAATATCCCTTCGTCGGTATTTTCCCTGTTAACGCTTTTAGGAGTATATTCAAAATTTATACGAGTTCTTTGGATAAAATTATGGAGAAAGTTATCTATGTCACTGTTTTCAAATTGATTTTCTTATAATTAGTTTATGATAGTTGTATCATTGGGCACGGCCGACTCTGTGAACATGGTTCTCTAGCGTAATTCTAGTAAAATATTGATCTTTTGTTACTTGCCAGTTCATGCTATAGATATACCGTAATTACAACAATAAAGTTCTCTTATAACATTGTGATCACGTGTTTTATTTTCGTCGTCTTAAGTTTGTCGAAATGGCTACCCATGAATGTCACAGGTAAGTTAAAAAGCAAAGTTTTTAAGGGCCTGTTTCACAATCGACAAGTAGGTTCGAAGTAGCTTACTTCGCAGTTCAACTGACATATATTTCATATTACAACTGCCAAATGATCTGCGAAGTAAGCTACTTAGAACTTACTTATCGATTGTGAAACAGGCCCTAAGTCTATAATACCTGTCATGTATGATTCGCCAAGTTGTGTTACGTTTGACAAGTCCGCTGTAAAACCAGCCGCCGTGTATCGTTCGGAAAGTTGTGTTGTAAAGAAAAAGACGGATGAAAAAAAATGCATGCCGCAGAGATGAGATTTTTGAGTTGGATGTGTGGCATGACAAGTATGGTTGAAGAGAGGAATGAGTATGGCAGGGATTATACAGTCAATAAATATCGCTATATTTATTTGCAACTTTACTGATGATATTTACAAAAAAATCTGGATTTATTGTGCTACTAAGATTCAATATTTACTGAGATCGGTATCACGATATTGGATGGCGATACTTATTGACTGTCTAATCCTTGCCTATTAATTTTTAAATTTGATAGGCTGAACGTTTAACCACAATCTCGCCTGATAGAAAACAATGACGAGACTTAGGGTGCTTTTCCACCAGAGATGTGCGTGTGAGATGTTTGAGGACGACCACTAGAATCACTCCATTTCATGCCTAGGAAAATGAAGTGATTCTATTGGTTCTCCTCAAACACATCCCTCGCAACGCACCCGCGCACATCTCTTGTAGAAAAGCACCCTTAGAGGGCTCTGGGTGTCAAGCAAATTAAATAAGACACACTAAAAATATAAAGTATATTATTATTTAAACGTCAGAACCTTACAATCTACATGTAGAGACTGGCTGCGAACACTATGTCCCTCTTGAGCAGTCTGATCGCTTCACTGAATTTGTTCTCGAGATCAGTGTTGCCAATGTTCTTGGCCGCTTGGCAGAGCTGCCGAAGAACCTCCTCGAGCCGGCGCATGCAGCGGATTATGGACCCTGTAACAAGCGAACCAGATTTGAAATTGGTTTGCGCGGTAAGCGGTTATGGGTGCGGTTATGAAAAGGTATCGCACCATCCAGGATAATTTCGAGGCTAAATATTAACAATTATGCAATAGCCGAGTAAAATACGGGAATTGAAGAAAAATCAACGGATATGTTCTAATTTCAGAATTTTACATAATATCATCATGGTTTTTGGTAGATTAGGTAAGCATTTTATCATGCAATTTAGAGTAGTTAGACTGAAAATGCTCGCACGACCTTGGAAACAGAAAATAGAAAGAAAATAATAAAAGCTGTGACCAAGGATGGCTGTGACCATGTGAATTAAGGATGGATGATCAAAAATCTGAGCATATTTTCAACAATGCCGTATGGTGACGGCAGAGTAGAATACAATTGTCACAACCTCAAATCTCTCCCGTGGGTGTCGTACAAGGCGACTAAGGATAAATCAGTGATGTGGAATGGGGAGCAGCGTTCCTTTTATACCTAGCAAAGTACTGCGACTTTTGTGCCCGATAAATGGCAATAGGCTCGCCACCTATTACATGGGACTTGACATAATTGGCAAAACGCGAGTGCTGGTTCACCTCTGCCTACCACTTCGGGGATATAGGCGTGATGTATGTATGTATATCATCCATCCTTTTCGAATATTGCTTAGCTTAAATAATATTAGGCCTATTCCTGCTCACTCGGTTTACACTTCTCTAGTTGTTACTAAGAAATTAGGCAATGTATTACGTTAGCAGATTTTTGAGCGTGTTTGTCTGTTCAGCGCCGCCTTGGTTTAAAATAGTACATAACTCTAAAGCACATTTATATAGCCTAAGTCCGTATACCATAATTTATGCTTGTGCAAAATGCAACCTTACATTGTAAGCACGAAGTCTTACCTTCAAACACATCAGTCATCTTGCAGATTTGCAGGAAGCTTGAGCCCTTGGCCCAGGCCAAAACAACATCCATTAGCGTACACTTGAACTTGCCTACGTAGCTGTCTTCGTCAATATCCATCTTTACATCTATGGATACCTTTGCTATTCTCCGCGCGAACTCCTGTAATTAAAATTATTACATAGAAAAGAGGAATAAGCAATTTTTTGAGGCCGCAGTTCTGAAGGCATTTGAAAGCTGCATCAGCAGGCGTTAGGTAATACCTGCCCTCTATAATCTTGATCCACAGAGAAAGGATAGACAAAACTCAACAATAATGGGGACATTAATAGGATGTAGTGACAAAACTAGATAAACGCATCATGAAGAGCCTACTCCTCAGTAGGCTCTTTTTGGTGGAACAAAATGAATTTAAGGCTTTAATTAAAGGTTCTAATCTGAATGGGACCTTCACAATGCACGGCCCAAGCTTTTAAGTAAAACTTCAGAATATTATTTGAAATGAAAATGTAAAATGAAAATGTTCGTCTTTCTTTATGTTGTTAAAAGGCTGCATAAAATGGCTTTTTATGCTCTAGAGCATAAAATAAAATTTTCTTTTAGACAAAGATTCTTAGGAGCAACAGCCAACAACGCTCAATAAAACTTCACAGAATATCATACATACATACATACATAAATCACGCCTATAACCCCGAAGGGGTAGGCAGAGGTGAACTAGCACCCACGTTTCGCCAGTTATGTTAAGTCCCATGTAATAGGTGGCGAGCCTATTGCCATTTATCGGGCACAAAAGTCGCAGTAGGTACAAAGCTAGATGGTATAAGAGGAACGCTGCTGCCCATTCCTCATCACCGATTTATCCTTAGTCGCCTTGTACGACACCCACGGGAGAGATTTGGGGTGGTGACAATTGTATTCTACTCTGCCGTCACCACACGGCATATCATCATTAGTACAAACAAGTTTTACGCCTGGCCAGACCGATCCAGGGCGTGTCGGATGGTCTTTCCTATATACTTTAGGTACCAGCTGAAAGGATGCCTATCATTGGGTGGCTACTCGAAAAAACATACCTGCAACTGCCTCAGGACTCCACGCAACTCCTCTCCGGTGGCGGAGGACTGGGAGGAGTTCTCGTCGCACACAAAACAGCTAACCAGGGCCGCGCTCAGCTCAGGAGTTAAATTATTGAAGATACCGTTGAATATGAGCTCCGTCAACAGCAACTCGTCGGCACTGTTAAAAAGAGATAACTAAAATGTTGCAAATTAGGAATGTGCCTGTAAAAAGAATTTACTACACTACACGGATATGCCCGCGGACATGCCCGCCAAACCTCGCTTCTATTAGGTCTGTGCAATGTTTGCCTAATGTAGGACCGTCACAGTCAGTCTGGCCTATACTAACGAGGCCCACGCGGGCATGCCCGTCTAGTGAATTTTAATTATCATCAACCTGCTGTGACACAGGCATCCCGGAAAGCTCCACCAATGAAGACCATTCCATAGAGCGGAGAGGTGACATAAAATGCTACCAAGAACCAGGAAAGCATTGAAACTTCAACGACATTACATACATACATACATAATTCACGGCTATATACCCGAAGGGGTAGGCAGAGGCGATCTAGCTCCCACGCTTCGCCAATTATACCAAGTCCCATGTAATAGGTGGCGAGCCTATTGCCATTTACTGCACAAAAGTCGCAGTACTTTGCTAGGTGGTAGGTATAAGAGGAACGCTGCTGCCAATTCCTGATCACTGATTTATCCTTAGTCGCCTTGTACGACACCCACGAGAGGGATTTGGGGTGGTGACAATTGTATTCTACTCTGCCGTCACCACACGGCAATATCATTACAATGTTATAAAACGCAACAACTAAATACTGAACAAATAGGCTATATGGGCTAGATTCCGGTGCCTTTCCAAATGCAAAAAAGAACAATAAAAAAGTAAAACTTCATTTGCCAACTCATTATGAATTACCTGCTCAATTCACATGCGATCCGGCCCTTGAGCTCTATGACGTCAGAAGATGTGCAGTATCCCATCCTCCGGAGGACCCGTTTTCTCTTCTTCAACTCGTCCATCTGCAATATGCTCTTGGCCTTCCTCAACTCCGCTTTGGCGGCGTTCAGTTCTTCGTAGATTTCTTGTTTCCTTTCGTATGAAGCGGTCAGGGCACCGCGGTTTTTGTCGGTGTGTAGGGGATGGGCGTACAATCTGTAAATTTGGAAATAGAATACTAGTTTCATACATACATAAATCACACCTACATCTCCGAAGGCATAGGCAGAGGTATATTAAGCACCCACTTTTCGCCAGTTAATTTAGATCCCATGTAATAGGTGACGAGCCTATTGCTATCTATCGGGCACAAAAGTCGCAGTACATTGCTAGGTGGTACTAAACGGAATGCCGCTGCCCATTACTCATCGCTGTGTTAACCCTTAGGCGCCTTGTACGACACCCACGGGAGAGATAGGGGTGGTGACAATTGTATTCTGCTCTGCCGTTACCACACGGCGGCAGTATATACTACTTTCAGCTAATTAATAGGTTTACATATTAGGAAGCCAGTATTTTCATTTGTCTTTGTTAAGACATTCCGAATACTCACCTCTCTTCCAGCTGTTTTATCCTGTCGACACACTCCTTGAACACTGGGTCCTCAATCTTCATGTCCTTAATGGGATTCAAATGGGGTGGTCCGTCAGGGAACCGCTTCTTCACCTCGCCTATGGTCTTCAACACGGACTTGCGGTTGTCAGCCGGCCTTAGGTCCTTGGGATAGTATACACGGAGGGAACTGATCTGGTAGATGAGGGTCTGCAGTACTGGCACCACTTCCACGTCACCGGTCTGGGGAAAATGTTCATTATTACCAAAGCGCACTGAGACACTGTGGTAGGTCACAGCTTATGATAGATAATAAATGAGCTTGCTGCATGGGATGTGAATAGAAGAACGAATCAGAAGTATATGCCATATGAAATAAAATATTAGGTTGGGGAAAAAGTCTTTTCGCATTATAGTATGTATAAACTTGTAATAAAATCTCTTTGGCTATACTATTTGTATCTGGCTGGTTTTGGTATCATTGAAAGTTTAAATTTTAAAGAACATAATTCCAAATTCAAATTAGTGAAAATGCAACGCAAGCCGCGAAAAAAATTTGCGATGTTTATGGACCTAGTGCAGTGTCTGTGAGAGTAGCACAAATTTGGTTTAAGCGTTTTCAATCCGGAAATTTTGATGTCAAAGATGCACGTCGCTCTGGTCGCCCTATTACAGATAAAATGGATGCCATTTTTGAAAAAGTGGAGCAAGATGGGCATGTCAGTAGTTACGACGTAGCTGAAGAACTGGGAATTGACCACAAAACAGTTTTGGCGCATTTTATAAAAACTGGGTACACAAAAAAGCTCGACATTTGGGTACCTCACGAGCTCACTGAAAGAAACCTAATGAACCGTGTACTCATTTGTGATTCTTTATTACGACGACCCGGGTTAACTCGCAACAAGGTGATGCTGTGTGTGTGGTGGGATTGGAAGGGCATTATTAATTATGAGCTGTTACCACCAGGCAGGACCATCGATTCTGAACTCTACTGCGAACAACTGATGAGATTAAAGCAAGAAGTTGAGAGAAAGCGGCCGGAATTAATCAACAGAAGGGGTGTGGTTTTTCATCATGATAATGCTAGACCTCACACATCTTTAGCCACTCAGCAAAAATTAAGAGAGTTTGGCTGGGAGGTGTTAATGCATCCGCCGTATAGTCCTGACCTTGCACCTTCAGATTTCCACCTGTTTCGGTCTCTTCAGAATTCTTTAGGCAGTGTCAGGTTAACATCACGAGAGGACTGCCAAAACCACTTGTCGCGGTATTTTGACCAGAAGTCCCAAAATTTCTATAGCAATGGGATCATGTCCCTACCTACAAGATGGCAAAAAGTTATCGAACAAAATGGTACCTACATACTTTAGTTAAATGTAAATAAACTATATTAAAAAATGTTTTGAATTTTCTTAAAAAATGCGAAGAAACTTTTTCCCCAACCTATCATTATATGGGTGTCTTGATTTTCTGTCTCATCACCAAGCCTTTTATGGTCCCCACTGCTCGGACACGGGCCTTCCCTATGGATGGAAGAATATAGGGAGAATGGGCCATAACCCACCACGCTGGCCCAGTGCCGGTTGGTAGGTATTCAGATACATCCGGGAGCAACGGCTTAACGTGCCTTCCGAAGCACGGAGGAACTCGAGATAATAAAGTTTTGGTCACCCATCCAATAACCGGCCTTAACGACATTGCGACGCAATCGCAGGGCAAGCGCGCTATGCGACTGCGCTAGCGAGCTCCTCCAGATTTTCTGTCTAATTTTATCTAACTCCAAATAAAAGTATGTATTGACGGCCGCCTTGGTCGAATGCTCAGATCGCTGGGTATTGGCCAAGAGGTCGCGGGTTCGAATCCTGGTAGGGGCAAACTTTGTGATGACCACAAATGTTTGTTCCCGAGTCATGGTTGTGTATATGTTTATGTAGTATATTTTCGACATTTATATACATAATTATATTAAAAATATGTCCGTCATCTAGTATCCATAACACAAGTGCTTAGGCTACTTACTTTGGGCTAGATGATAAATGTGTGTAAAAAAAAAAAAAAACTGTATGTTAGAAATATGAAATGTTGTCCATAGTATTCTCCTCTTTCACGGTCACGACACCACACGTCACGGTGTAAAAAAACGAGACTTACCTCGCCCGGCGGACACGGCAAGTTGGTTTCGGCGTCGTCGTCAGAGGCCTTCTTAACATGCAACAAGATGTCCACTACGATGGCGGGCTCAGCGGTTATGGGGTTGGAGTCATTACCCTTCTTCCCCTTGTCCATTTTGTGTCTGAAGTTCACTATTATGCCCCAGTCGTACTCGTGTTTCTCCGTTTTCACCTGCAATGTTCCAATATCATGGCAAGGCAACAACATACATACATACATCACGCCTATACATCCCGCAAGAGGTAAGCAGAGGTGAATGAACACCCACGTTTCGCCAATTATGTTCGTAATGGCCTATTTTCATCTATCGGGCACGTCAATCGCAGTTTATTGTAAGGTGGTACAAAAGTAATGCTGCTGCCCATTACTCATCGCTGTGTTAACCCGGTACGTGTTAGGCGCCTTGTACGACACCCGCGGTCGGGTTCTGGGTGGTGACAATTGTATTCTGCTCTGCCGTCACCACACGACATTAACAATCTATGATGAAAAGTCCATGATTAAAGGAACCATTATGTTACGATGAACAGAGAGTGTGATTGGGAAGACAACATTCGAATCCATACTGCATAGTCTACATACATCTCACAGACTCTTGGCATTCCATGGATACACTGGAGGTAAGTAAGAAAACCCCGTAATACTTATATAACAGGTATAACTTATAACCGTAACCTTGCCGTGTGGTGACGGCAGAGTAGAATACAATTGTCACCACCCCAAATCTCTCCCGTGGGTGTCGTACAAGGCGACTAAGGATAAATCAGTGATGAGGAATGGGCTGCAGCGTTCCTATTATACCATCTAGCCATGTACCTACTACGACTTTTGTGCCCGATAAATGGCAATAGGCTCGCCACCTATTACATGGGACCTAACATATGTGGCGAAACGTGGGTGCTAGTTCACCTCTGCCTACCCCTTCGGGGATATAGGTGTGATTTATGTATGTGTATGTTTATATTAATATTTGTTTCTTTTTTTAGAGCTGGCTATAGAATTTATTTATATTCTTTTACTCAACATGGAAAATATTATAGAGGTATTTATAGATTTTATATAGGATTATCTAATACTTTTAATTTCAAGAAGAATTGTAGAAAATGAAGCAGGAACTGGATGAACAGTGTACCCCCCACTGTCATCTAGCCCATGCCTATTGCCCATGGTGGAAGATCGCCTCCGTGGTCTAGCGGTGCGCCCACCGGAACTAAGACCCAGAGTACAAATCTGTACTCGGTTTGGTTAGTGGTAGCACTTCTTTCAAGTCCCCCTGGCTAGCTTCCACCATCTTATCAAAATCCGGCATAATAATAATGTTAACAGCATTATTGTGTTCTGACAATGTGTGATCAGATAGCCAGTCGGTCTGTGGTTGAGGGTTCCAGGTCAAGCTCGATTCAATCTTTGGCCACTTACCATCAGGTGAGATGAAGGGCAGGAGCTCCCTGTCTAGCTTTAAAAAAAACTTGCCTTAACCAATCTCCCGGGTTGTAGGAACGGCTTGAGGTACTCAGGACGGGTGATGAAAGATCTAAATTGCGCTCCTAGCAACTCCAACTGTGATCTGATGCTGCAATACGAGGATATGGAGTGCTCTTGTTCTATTGTCAGGCTGTCATACTCCTTTTGTTTCTCTTTTAACTCTGTAATATTTTATTCATAATTTAGACATGTGCCAACCAATAGAGTGGGATAAAAGCAGGGCATCATAACGTTTGATTTTAGAATGTAGATATGATACGAAAAGAAAAATAAGAAAGAGAGTAAATGAAGATTCAAAATATCAACTACAAATCAGCAATATTGAACATAGAATTTATGTAAACAAATAATATGTAGTCATAATTATAAGCTGACCATTAGTATACATAATATTAAAAACTTACTATCAATTAAATTTGGAATACTGGTTTGATTCTGGAACTGAAAGAAACTCCTCTCTAACATATACTCTGGGTTAATTTCTTCAACCCTCAACAAATTAAGGACCTGGAACACAGAATAAATACTAAAATAGAAATACTCGTGTTGTGTACACTGGACTAAGGGAAACCTATGTAAGTAATCAAATTAAACTTCTATAGACTAAAATATATTAATATGTCAAAGAATTAGCTGAAGAAATATGACACTTTTGTACACACTTATTATGGTAAGTCTGCTGCTTAAATAAATTTTAAAAGAAACCTAACATACATAAATATTTCATTTTTTTATTATTTAATATGTTATTCAAATTACCATATTGTAAGTCAGGTGGAATGCGGAATTAATAGGGTCAGCCTTCCCTTGCACCATGCCCTTGACTATAGATGGGGTGACCTTCTGATCTATCATAAGAATCACAATACCCTTGTCATCCAGACCGCGCCGTCCAGCACGTCCTGACATCTGAATATACTCTCCAGATGAAATCTGTGGTGGAAAAAAATCTTCTTAAGTACTAAAATATTTGTAGGCTAAATACATAATACGTCGCCCGTGGCTTCGCTCGCGTTAATTCGGTAATTGCCTATAACCTTCCTCGATAAATGGACTTTGCAACACAAAAAGAATTTTTCAATTCGATTCAGTAGTTTCTGAGATTAACGCGTTCAACCAACCAAACAAACAAGCTTTATAATATTAGTATAGATAGTCAAATCACAATGAATCAAATACTTACAAATCTAAAATCTTTTCCATCAAACTTCTGGCAATTTGTGAAAACAACAGTTCTTGCAGGCATATTTAATCCCATTGCAAATGTCTCTGTTGCAAAAAGCGCCTAAACACAATAAATCATTATAAAAAATTACTCACAAACATAATAGTACTATTACTTCATATAAGCTTCATATAAGCATAAATTTAAATTAGCAATTAAATTTACCTTGATGAGTCCAAGACCAAACAAAATTTCAATGGTTTCTTTCAATATAGGAAGAAGTCCTCCGTGATGAATTCCGATTCCACGCCTCAATAATGGTATAACATTTTCCACTTGAGGTAACTTACGATCCTCTTCAGAGAGTACATCCATGGCATTATTAAAGACTTCATCGACTAACTTCTTTTCTTCAACTGCAAAATCACAGTAGATGAAAACTATTTACTTTTATGGGTGTGTCTGGGTTTATTTTATCACAAAGATTTTAGTGGTTAGAAAAAGAATTTCCGCTGGTGCCTGACCGCTCGGCCACCCAAGATACTCAGTATCTTGGGTGGCCGAGCGGTCAGGCACCTGCCCGGATAGCAGCGGACGCGGGTTCGATTCCCGCCTCAAGATCATAATTTTTCGAAATTCTTTTTCTAACCACTAAAATCTTTGTACTAATTTTTCTAACATTTATATAATGTTAAAATTAAAATCAAATAGTTTATTTTATCAATTATTATTTTATCAATTATTTTATTTATTGGTTGGTACAATCATTTAGATAATTTCCTAACAATCAACACAATCAAAAGGGAGGGGATGGAGTGGACCTAAGTAAGTGGAAGAGGAATCATACTGGCCTACCCCAGATAAATTGGGGAGAAGCAGAAGAAACAGATTTAGATAATGGACTAGTAGTATTGTATAGTATTAATATTAAATTAAATCATCCTTACTCGTGTTGAAATCCAATTTCGCCATTTGCATTGCGTAAATCTCACAATCCTTCTTACTGAAACTGAATATTATGACAGGCGCAAAGTTCCTTTCCATTATCATCTTGACAATATTGAATATGTTAGATTGGTTATTTCCCCGGATCCCGCCACGGCGCCCCCGTTGGTCTCCTTTGGCAGCGTCACCAGCATTACTTAGCACAGCCATAGCAGTGTTGAAATTATCTTCTTTAAAAATACCCTAAGCAGACCAAAAAAATAAACAATTATATTGGTGTATGTGAGGCAATTTAACCTGCATATAATAATATTTCTGACATTAAATACTAAATACTTTTTTTGAAGTGTGGAGCTTCTTGGTACTGCAAAATATTTCATGTGCATCTGCATTGAGTGTTCTTTTTTTCAACTTTTAGTAAATAAAACGAACTATTCGATTTTAATTTTAACATTATATAAATGTTAGAAAATTAAAATCGAATAGTTTATAAAGCAAACCCAAGCTTAACCGAACGCACGGTATTTGTAAAAATATCTGCTTTGGAATGTTTGAAATCTATTTTCTACATTGCGAGGGTACCCGTTGGCTTACAACGTGAAGTGTAAAGGTTAGAAGAATTTCGGCAAGTTAATTAGTATCTTGGGTGGCCGAGCGGTCAGGCACCTGCCCGGATAGCAGCGGACGCGGGTTCGATTCCCGCCTCAAGATCATAATTTTTCGAAATTCTTTTTCTAACCCCAAAATCTAAATAAAACGAAATTTATAGGAAATTTAGTAAAAAATTCTAAAAACTTATTGCATGGGGTCACAAATTTCAAAAACTTGAATTAAAGCAGTTATAGCCATAAAAATGAAACACTCAATCAAGACGTTTCAATAAATGGGCATAGTCGATATCTAAGAAATTACTAACTTTATGATAACGTTATTCGATTTTAATTTTAACATTATATAAATGTTAGAAAAATTATGATCTTGATCATAATTTTTCGAAGTTCTTTTTCTAACCACCAAAATCTTTTTATGATAACGGTTTTTATTTTAGAATTTAGATAAGAATTTCTAAAGTATTTTAAGAAATTACCAGCTCGCTAGGATGTGATGTTACAGATTTATGGCGGTTTAAATGGAACACTCAATTCAGTACATGTCTGAACTGAGTGATCTCCAAAATATGGATTTAATGGAAGAAATACATTAAAATAACACTTTTATCGTGTAGTTTAACTCTATTACGAATTTCTAAAATTGAAATAATGGCTCAAAAGCTTACGATTAAAAAGTAAACGAAAATACAATTTTTGTGAAACGTCTGGATTGAGTGTTCCATATAAACGGCTTTACAGATGAAAATAAACCTCGTAGGCTGATGCAATTTAGATTAATGGTTTTTAGAAATTTTTTACTAAAATTTAATATATCTTCCGTGTTTCTAAATGTTATACTTTTAAAGAAAATAAATTTTTAATGTTTTCATATACGAAATTATTGTAGGGTGACCATATAGATTTAGACAGTTGGTCAGTACACGGCATTTACGTAAAGACTAAGATCATATAGTAGAGCATTTAATTAATAGTATCTACGTTTATTACCAAGGGCGATTATACAAATAATGCCTCTAATCGCAAGTATTTGATAAATTATGCGAAAAATTATGCAAAATTTTTCCTACCGTAAAATTTTCTTCTTCTTTTATGAATGGCAACGTGCTTTCGCACAGTACAGTGTTGCTATCTAAAGGACAGTCCGCTCCATCATCACCATCACCAGCCCTTTAATGTCCCCACTGTTAAGGCACGAGCCTTCCCTATGGATGGAAGTATATAGGGAGATTGGGCAATAACCCACCACGCTGGCCCAGTGCGGGTTGGTGGGTATTAACCACTGCAGATGCAGCCGGGACCAACGGCTTAACGTGCCTTCCGAAGCACGGAGGAACTCGAGATAATAAATTTTTGGTCACCCATACAATTAACTTTAATGAGTACATACATAGTGTCAAAAACTGAGAATTCAAAACTCGTCGCTATGCTTTCCGGGTCTATGGTCTCGATTTCAATGAATTTTTTTGACACTAAGTATTCATTAAAGTTAATTGACGTCTCTAAGTGCGGCAGTAAGTCTTTACGTAAATGCCGTGTACTGACCAACTGTCTAAATCTATATGGTCACCCTACAATAATTTCGTATATGAAAACATTAAAAATGGATTTTCTTTAAAAGTATAACATTTAGAAAAACGGAAGATATCTTAAATTTTAGTAAAAAAATTCTAAAAACCATTAATCTAAATTGCATCAGCCTACGAGGTTTAGTTTCATCTGTAAAGCCGTTTATATGGAACACTCAATCCAAACGTTTCACAAAAATTATATATGTATTTTCGTTTATTTTTTAATCGTAAGCTTTGGAGCCATTATTTCAATTTTAGAAATTCGTAATAGAGTTAAAATACACGATAAAAGTGTTATTTTAATGTATTTCTTCCATTAAACCCATATTTTGGAGATCACTCAGTTCAGACATGTACTGAATTGAGTGTTCCAGTTAAACCACCATAAATCTGTAACCTCACATCCTAGCGAGCTGGTAATTTCTTAAAATACTTTAGAAATTACAAAGATTTTGGGGTTAGAAAAAGAATTTCGAAAAATTATGATCTTGAGGCGGGAATCGAACCCGCGTCCGCTGCTATCCGGGCAGGTGCCTGACCGCTCGGCCACCCAAGACACTAATTAACTTGCCGAAATTCTTCTAACCTTTACACTTCACGTTGTTAGCCAACGGGTACCCTCGCAATGTAGAAATAAATTTCAAACATTCCAAAGCAGATATTTTTACAAATACCGTGCGTTCGGTTAAGCTTGGGTTTGCTTTATAAACTATTCGATTTTAATTTTAACATTATATAAATGTTAGAAAAATTAGTACATAGATTTTGGGGTTAGAAAAAGAATTTCGAAAAATTATGATCTTGAGGCGGGAATCGAACCCGCGTCCGCTGCTATCCGGGCAGGTGCCTGACCGCTCGGCCACCCAAGACACTAATTAACTTACCGAAATTCTTCTAACCTTTACACTTCACGTTGAACGGGTACCCCGCAATGTAGAAATAAATTTCAAACATTCCAAAGCAGATATTTTTACAAATACCGTGCGTTCGGTTAAGCTTGGGTTTGCTTTATAAACTATTCGATTTTAATTTTAACATTATATAAATGTTAGAAAAATTAGTACAAAGATTTTGGGGTTAGAAAAAGAATTTCGAAAAATTATGATCTTGAGGCGGGAATCTTTTTCTAACCCCAAAATCTTTGTACTATTTTTTCTAAAATTTATATAATGTTAAAATTAAAATCGAATACTTTAGAAATTCTTTACTAAATTCTAAAATAAAAACCGTTATCATAAAGTTAGTACTTTCTTAGATATCGACTATGACATGAATGAATAATTATTGAAACGTCTGGATTGAGTGTTCCATTTTTATGGCTATAACCGCTTTAATTCAAGTTTTAGAAATTTGTGACCCCATGCAATAAGTTTTTAGAATTTTTTACAAAATTTCCTATAAATTTCGTTTTATTTACTAAAAGTTGAAAAAAAGAACACTCAATGCAGATGCACATAAATATTACCAACAAAATTGTGTATCTTGCTGAAATATTATAATCATGACAATGTGTGTACTAAATACATTGCACAGTGGTATCTTTTGAGTAACATGCATTAAGCATGTTGTAGTGATAGAAGTGAAACTGTAAAGTGGCAATGGAATTAAAACAGCTACAGCCCATCCCAAACAAGTGGTGATGGGGCTCCACCATGTGCTAAAAATGAATGATGATTTATAGCTTTTTTAACAAGATTTATTTATTTATAATTACCTTCTCATCCACAACTAAATGTATACCATCTCCTCCCGCAGGAAAAATATAATGCTGTAGGGGAGTTGGTCTGTATTCTGTATAAACCACATGACATGGCTGAGAATGGAGTCTACACACCCATTCAGCAAACTGCCTTGCATTCGGTATAGTGGCCGAAAGGAATACATAGTGAACATTATCAGGCAGAAGAATAAGGGTTTCTAAAATAAAAAGGATAACATCAGTTTGTATACTAAGTAAGTATGGATTAGAACTGGCAGTAAACTCAACCTAAACATATTTATTTGATAACTTACCTTCCCACACCACACCTCTTTCTTTGTCTCTCATGTAGTGTATTTCATCAAATACAACCCAACCAACTTCTCTCATAATTTCAGATCCTCTATATAACATATTACGCAAAATCTAGAAAACAATAACCTATTATTTGAAAGTTTATTTTCTTACACAATGAGAGAAACCCCTCTACCTTACCTCTGTAGTCATAATGAGACAAGATGCTGAAGGATTTATAGTTACATCTCCAGTAATGAGACCTACATCATGAAATTCTTCAGAAAACTCACGATACTTCTGATTGGACAAAGCTTTTATAGGTGTTGTATATATTACTCTCTGTTTGCTCTTCAGTGACAATGCTATAGCATATCTAAAACAATACAAGTGTCATCATCAGGCTGGTGATACTACTGAGTATGTAAGGCATATTTAGGTGTAAACATTTTTGATAATTTAACATTTAATAAAAATAAGTTAATAAAAATAATATTAAAACATTATTTATAAATGTGATTTAAATAAATACATTTTACTTAAGACACTTACTCTGCTACAACAGTTTTTCCTGCGGATGTATGAGCAGACACTAAGACTGACTGAAGATTCTGTATACATAAAATAGCTTCCTTTTGAAAGGGATCTAAAATGAAGCTATATTGTTTAGCAGGTTCGCCAGTGATTGGCACAAGCGGTGCGTACTGATGAGTTGGGGGTATTGCCACTTCATGGGTACAACCTTCATGAGACTCCAAAGTGTGAATAACTATTCTTGAGCTCAAAAGGCTTAGACTGAAAAGAAGCAGTAAAACATAATTTTAATTGTACACTTGTGGAAGCCGTATGTGAATGTTATTATTACGATTTATTACTTAATATCGCTAATTAAGTCAGTTTCATTTTCATCCTCATCGTCCCCTTTTGTTTTTTTGTATTGAGTAGTATCAGCATATTCAACCTCTTCGTGGGGCCTCTTACTACTGGAAGTGGTGTCTTGTTGCGGAATAACTCTATAAAGAGATTAGTTATACAATTAAACATAGTGGAAATAAATAAAATGGGTAAATTTACATTATAGGTTATGATGGTGCGTACGATATTGTTTTATCTGTATTGATTTTAGGAAATTGTACTGTTGCTTCTTTCTCTGCCGGTTCTTCAAAACAATCGAACAGACTATTTATGTCAGCCATTTCATTGATTTTAAATAGAAAAATATCAAAAACACATTGATATAAGGTTTTAGAGGTAATTCTAGTGTCGACTGTCGATGGACGAAGGACAATTTATTATGACAATGACTGACACTGACATGACACGGTATTTTTTACTACGTATTTTGTCACCAGAATTTCTAGCATACAGCCAAATGCTCACATAATAAGTTTGAAAAATAAAAATTATCGCTTCTTGCACTATTTTTTTAAGTTATGCTATAATTTTTTAACTTATCTTATAACTTTATAAAAAAATAAATTTGATCAAGAAATAGAAAAAAATACAAGGACATTATAAAAACGTATGATTCCTTTAAAGAGAGCTAAACAATACAGATTTGTACAGCTTCTTCTTCTTCTTGAGGTTTAGAAATCAGTTGAAGACGTTTAATATTTTCAACAGAATCGATACTGTTTTTTTTCCTTTTTTTCAACTAGCAACAAGGCTTATGACTCAAAGGTCACGTGACTATTTGAAGCTTGGGTTTGATTTGATTGGAGTTTCGTTCGGTGAATTTCTTCCAAGAAATACGCGTGCCTCGTTGTGAGCTCGTTCCCATATTTATTTTGTGCTTATTTTGTTAATTGTGACTGAAAACAATTTTCCGCTATGTCATCGAAAACAAAAAAAACTGTTACGTCGTCTACAAACATAAATGTTGTGTCATCAGTGCAAAGCCCACCGCAATCCAGCACTCCTGTTGGTAGCCGCCCTTCAAGCTCTGCCGGCCGGCCAAGCAGTCCTCTGAGTCCAACAAGACATAGCCGACTCCAGGAGAAAGATGCATTGCAAAATCTCAATGATCGCTTGGCGGCGTATATCGATAAAGTTCGTCAACTCGAAAGCGAGAACTCTGGATTACGCCGTGAAATCCAAACTACACAGGAGGTGGTCACACGAGAGGTTTCTAATATCAAAGGAATGTACGAACATGAGCTCCAAGATGCTAGGAAACTTTTAGATGATACATCAAGGGAAAAAGCTAAGTTGGAGATTGATTTGAAAAGGCTTTATGAGGAGAACGATGATCTTAAGAAGCGGTAAATATCTCTTTCATTAATAAAAAGTCATACGTAGTTTAAGTTGTGGTATTTTAGGTAGTATTGTTAAAATTCCTTCCGGATAACCTCGCTCGGTGTGAAGTTTACGTCATCGGCGGCGTTTCGGAGCGGGTGCGGTGACGAGCGAGCGCGACCTCGCTTTTACGACATCGTGACATCATATCTATAAAAAACCAAGTCGGTCTTAAACTTAACCGTCCCAAGACTTTATTTAGGCACTACTTACATTTTTATTTAATGTTATTGTGTTATTTTTCATAGATACACAAATTATGTTTAATGTTTGTAAACACAAACATTGATGCTGATCTTTATCACTAGAGTTTGCTTCTTCTAGCTATCAATATCAAAGATATAGTATAATCATTTATTTTGTTATTTATTCACGGTGCCAACCCACTAAATATTAAATTTTTATCAAAGATGTAATTATCCAAATATTTGCTCACATGCATATTGTTTGACTATAACATCTGTGTCAAGGTGAAGATACATTTTATTTTGTTTAATAAAATATGATGATTTTTGTGATAACCAAATTTAAAATTCTATTAGATTTTAGTACAAGAGCTTTAAAAACTAACAGTACCTTATGACCAGATTATGAATCATGATCAGCCCATTTTAATGCCCTTAATGCTTGGGGAAAAGCCTTACCAATGATCCATGGGCAAATGGACCATAACCAGTGGATTATGGTATGGAGGTTGGTTACTCTGGCCTAGTTCAGATTAGTATGTAACAAAAATTTATGTGTGCTCCTTAATCAGACAACATACAATGCACCTTTTTTATCATCAAGGTTACTTCCGTATATTTCATTGCAATGCTACTGATAACACTGTTTTCATTTGCCATGCAAATATTTCAGAATATCATCTTGATTTACTTGAGATTATATTCTCAAATTTTACAACAGAATGAAGATAACCTTGACATTTTTGGCAACTTTTGTAATCATTATAAATCAGCACATTTACAAGTTTATAAAAATTAGTGATAAAAAAAGTTATATTTTTACATTGAAAAAAAGTTACAAGACAAGTAGTAGTAAATCATTTTGGTTTTTAAACTAAATTCTGTCTAGAGTGAGGGCCAGATAAGTCAGCGCCAGAGAGGTGGCGCTGCTCTCTAACATTGACACTTGTAGACAAACAAAATAACAGACAAATTTTTAGTTTCTTATTTTGACCACGCGCTGACTTATCTGGCCCGCACTCTAACCTGTGGGATGATTCATACAGATACAAAAACAATTTACAACATCCACAGAATTCTATAAATATTTTGAGCTAAAAAGTGTAGATGAAGAATCAGACCCTTGCAATCATAAGCCAATATGAGCATGTACCTTTTGAAAATCCATACTTAAAATCACAAAATAATTATGTTCCATTAAAAAGAAACTGTATTTTCATTTTTCTAAACATTTTTATTATTTAGGATCCTCTTCAATTTATTTTATATTTATTTATTTATATTTAATGGGTACAAGAACAGATCACCATTAATATAAAGCAAGACTAAGTATAGCATAAACTATAATAATTATACAATTTAGATAAACAGAATTAATTCACTTACTCCAGAAATAAAATATCAAGTAGGTTTTAAAATATCAAGTTCAAATTTTAATTGTAATGTACATGCTCCTTAGATCAAGAATATTAAATTGTTTTTATATATTATTTAGTAGTGTTATAGAAATTTATTAATACATTGAATATGTATGTGTATAATTTGACAGAAGGAGTAAGGTCAATATACAACATAATATATAACTAATCTATAAGCTATCTTATCTAGACTTATTTGGTTAACTTATTTACGTTATTGCATGCTACCATTCACTTTTGTTGTTGTCTCGATAGTTCTTTGATAAAAACCAGAAAGGTAAAACATGCTTGGTTTTCAATATAATATGTATTGACCTTAAATATGTGGTTGACCCTGTGTCATCTTGTGTACCTCACCCACCTTATATGACTCCTTTGAACTTGAACTATAAGTACCTACTTGATTAACCTACTTTATATAATAAAGAGCTGTCTTCTGCAGAATATAGGTTTTAAGATATCAGTATTTTTTTATATAACATTAAGACCAACTTGATATTGCATTCACAAACTTTACTTGCTGCAATGCTTGTTGTGGTGGTCTGGTTGTAAACTGTCAAGTTCATGGACTGTTCTTCGACAATAACATACATAATAGCAAAGCTAAGCTAAAACTAGCTTAGAATAACATTTAATACTAATATTATAAAGCTGAAGAGTTTGTTTGGTTGGTTGAACGCGCTCTCGCGCGAATCTCAGGAACTACTGACTCAAAATGAAAAATTATTTTTGTGTTGGATAGTCCATTAATAGAGAAAGTCTATAGTCTATATAATAACCGACATTGACGCGAGCGAAGCCGTGGGCGACCACTTGTATAGTTAGATATTGAAAATGCCCAATGTGCTTACATGTTCTGATTAGTGTTAGTGTTATATCGACACTACGCGCCTTCGTGGCATCGACGCGGAAACCGTAATGTAGTGTCGCCTCGAGATGATGGCCAATCTCCTTTTTAATCAATGTGGTGTTAGACAACTTGGGCAGTGTCTCTTGTCTATGCTTACTGGTACTATAAATTTTCAAATAATATTTATCACTAGACTTTAAAAATAAATTATAACTAATATTCGTTGTCAAATTTACTTCGAATTGATATCTACCGACTGTAGAAACTCATTATCATGAATATAAATAATAAGTAACAAATGGCGTTATAATATCATAAAACTTATTTAGATCCCTGCGAAACCGGGGCGGATCGCTAGTGGACTACTGACGAACAACGCGAGTGCAAAAGCTATGTTTATCTTGTCACCAAGCTCTTCGAGTATGTAAAGGTTTCCGCATTTTAAAGCGTCAACACTAACAAGACGCCGAATTATCTAAATTTGAATTTTAATTCGACATTTACATAAGAAAAACATAGAATCTATCTATTTTCAGATATGATTTAATAGAAGCGCAACTGTGCGCACGTACCGCGAAATAAATGCGAACCAATCTGAAAAAGTCTTCCTCCGAAATAATGTAAAGTTGCATTCACACGTAGGTGGGATAGCTTTAAATCTAAAGTTTTTAAGCCTTACGTCATGATCATTGGTATTCTGGTTGTACAACCTTGGTCGTAGCGGCTAATATTAGGAGCTTACTTAATCGTGTCGTCGATATTGACTGGACAACGATAATGACGTCATTGAGTTTAATTATTATTTACATAGTATTATAATAATATTTGCCAGAGCAAAGATGGACCCACATAGTTTTTAAATCGTCCGTTATCAGTCGCTTCCTGGTTATTGCGAGCGTTTATTTTGGGCCGTGCTTGCCGTGAAAGCGGGTCGTTAGTTTCCCCTTTCGTCTTAATATTGGTTGATCACGCATTATTTTATTTAGCGTTTATGTCGGCCAAGGACTGGCATGCGGGCGGCGGGCGTCTCCCGCGTCGCTATAATATGCCTACGCGTAACACGGGAATCGAATGTATTTCAAGCATTATAAAACGAGTAAGCAAAAGCACGCACGGGAACCGGATAACACAGCTTGTTTACAAAAACATTCCGTGTGTCGTTGCGCAAGAGCGCGTCTCGCTCGCTCGGCCAGACTTGAATTCGTCGGTGCCCCGGGTCGATGTCACGGTGTCCAGTTTTCCAAAAATTAACATTTTCGTGCAGTCAATCTTTATAATACTGTTTCACAATCGACGGGTAAGTTCTGGTTAGTTTACTTGGCAAATCATTTGATAGTTGTAATATGAAATATGTATATTATTATGTCAATTTAACTGCCAAGTAAGCTATTCAGAACTTACCCGTCGATTGTGAAACAGGCCCATAAATTCTGTAATTTTTTTAGTTTATAAGTAGGTACGGTCGGCCAAGAAAGTTGTGTACCACTTTTGATTTACTTTACTAGTCATCAAAACTTACAACAAGGTTACAACTTCCTGACAAGTGTGACAAAGGTCAATATCATAAGATAGCCATGTTGTCAGATCAAGTTGCCAGCAAATGAAATCTTTATTGTTATATAAACTGCAAGCTACATTAGGGCGATACACCACTTTCTTGGCCGACCGTACCTCCGTAAAATAAAAATATTATTTTAGTTAAATAAATCGTATGCAAGTGTACATTTCTTACTATAATATACCGTCATCTAGGAAAATCTAACTGTTTAATGCTAATACATATTTCGTTTCTGCAAATCTTTATTATTAGCTAAATTCGTAAGTGATTCCCCGCAGACAATCCCGTTATAGAATAACAACCGTTGAAATTGCCATATGTGCGTAGTAGCATAGCAGTATAAGCTAGATGCGATAAATATAATCGCACGTTATCTAAAATATTTATATTAGTATTGTTGTTAGTGGTCGTTTTTTGTATGAACAAACTTGTTCATGAAGCAGATTATTACTTTGAATTGCAATACATCTCGTAAAAATATAAATCGATCTACAAAATTAAATGACCAGGGCGACACAAAAATTAATTTTCATCATCAATCGTCGGTTTTGCTCTGATTTCTGAATTGTTTGCCGCCCAATTAGTATTTCTTGGTAGGTAACTAAACTACCGTATCGTTCGATGCAGTAGAATATGTTCCTTATTTTATGTTTATAAGTACAGTCAGCATCATAAGTCGACAACCACTTTAGTCCTCTGCCATATCAAAGACAGCGCAAGCGCAAGAATACATACATACCTAAATCACGCCTATATCCCCGAAGGGCTAAGCAAAGGTGAACTAGCACCCACGTTTCGCCAATTATGTTAGGTCCCATGTAATAAGTGGCGAGCCTATTGCCATTTATCTGGCACAAAAGTCGCAGTACATTGCTAGGTGGTATAAGAGGAACGCCGCTGCCCATTCCCCATCACCGATCCATCCCTAGCCGCCTTGTACGACACCCACGGGAGAGATTTGGGGTGGTGACAATTGTATTCTACTCTGCCGTCACAGGGCAAACGCAAGAATAATCGCCACAAATTTCTACGAACAACTATTGTGACAAGGAACTTAAGTGTTAATCTAGCTGCTGACTGTACATACATATTGTTATTCTTATGAATGCTTAGAATATTTACAATAGCTAATGAGTTTTTTCAACTACATACTTAAACTGTGTCCTCTCTCTTGCAGTTTGGACAAGAAGACCAAGGATTGCACCCAGGCAGAGAACTTGGCGCGCCACTTTGAGACCCGCTTCGCCGAGGAGAGCAACAAATACAACACCGCAATCGCCGACAAGAAGAAGGCCCAAGATGAGGCCAGAGTGAGTAAATCCGGCTATTACGGCTTCTTGATTATCATCACCAGCCCTTTAATGTCCCCACTGCTGGGGCACGGGCCTTCCATGTGGATGGAAGAATATGGGGAGACTGGCAGAATACCGGGGATTAATAATCGTGATTTATGTATGCATACATACATAAATCACGCCTATATCCCCGAAGGGGTATTCAGAGGTGAATCAACACCCACGTTTCGCCTATAGGGCCCATGTAATAGGGTAGGGTAGGGACATGTATCCGGCATGTAAATCGCAGTATATTGCTAGCTGGTATAAGAGCAGTATAAGAGTAACGCTGCTGCCAATTACTCATTGCTGTCTTAACTCTTAGTCGCCTTGTACGACACCCGCGGGAGAGATGAGGGTGGTGACCATTGTATTCTGCTCTGCCCCCACCACACGGCTTTCTATCACATGGGACCTAACATTTGGCGAAACGTTGGTGTTAATAATTCTTTTTCTGCCTCACCCTACGGGGATAAATAGGCGTGATTTGTTTATGTATGTAAAACGATGAACGACTGTAAAAATAGGTATTACACTTTTTTTCCATCTCAGGAACTGGCCAAGGAGCTGGAGAAGCTGCGCAAGGTGTACGCGGACACCCGCAAGACCCTCGAGGAGGAGATGCTGTGCCGTATCGACATGGAGAACACGGTGCAGAGCCTCCGCGAGGAGCTCACCTTCAAGGACCAGGTGTTCCAGCAGGAGTTGCAGGAGACGCGCACGCGCAGGCAGGTGGAGATCTCGGAGATTGGTGAGTTCCTATTCTTCTCCCTGCCCCGTTCCCAGTCTATTTGGGGTCGGCGCAGTATGTTTCCTCTTCCATTCCAGTCTTCCATGCTGGCCTGGGAGCGAAAAATTACGTAGAATTGGTCAGTCCCGACTCATCCCATGGACTCATCCATTTACCTTACATTATTGACGTAACGTGGGTGTTAATTCACGTCTGTCTACCCTTCGAGGATAAAATAGGCGTAATTTATGTATGTATTTATTTAAAACTACAACTGCTTGATTTTAAAACTACATGCAGGTATATTATAATGTACCAGTGCCGTTTCTAATTCCATAAAAGTAAAAACATGAAGTAGACTTGACTGTGGTGACTGGAGTTGACTGGACTGGCTGTATTATTAAAACTTCATTTCCATTTAAACTTTGTTCATGCTTTTATTCTCTATAAAATAACCAAGGACCGCCTTAGAGGATGAGTAACGCCTTAGAGCATAAGTAACAATGCAGTAGAAAACAATTCCAGATATTACATGAATGAGTCAGTGTATCAACGTGGAAAATTATCATGAAGCAAAAAACGCTTATCTACGTTTCCGTTTTCTATTGATTATTGTGTTGTTTTTTTTTTTTCACTTAGAGGTACCTTGGCTCTTCTTGGGAAAAGAATAGCAAACAGAATCAATCATTGACAGTAACTGTAGATGACGTCATATCTTGCATTGCATTATCATTGTTTATTAATTATTATCATCGATGATAAATACACTGGCATTTTTTGTGCTGACAAACAATAATATCACACTAAATACTTTTTGGTTATGTTCCCTGTGAATGGAAAAATATAGGAAAAAGGGCTAATGACCTACCACACAGGCACAATGTAGGTTGGTGGGTGACTGCAGATGCAGCTGGGACCAACGGTGCTTTTCAAAGTACAAAGTAAATCGAGATAATATTATTTTCGGTGACATATCCAAAGAGGAGCTCGATAACGCAGTGGCTTGGCGCGCTCGGCCTGCGATTGCTTAAACTAAATAATATTCGCTAAGGCCGGTCATTAGATGGGTGACCAAAAATGGATTATCTCGAGTTCCTCTGTACTTCGGAAGCACGTTAAGTCGTTGGTCCTGGCTGTATCTGCAGTCGTAAATACCTACCTACCAATGCGCACTGGGCGAGCGTGTTAGGCTATAATCCATTCTTCCTACATTCTTCTATCCATATGTAGGCGTGTGTACCAAGCAGTGGGGTCATTAAAAGGCTGGTGGTGATGATAATCTATCCAATGGCCTCAGCGAACGTTGCTTAGTTTACGCATTCGCAAGCCTAGCGTGCACTGCGCCATCGAGTTTATCTCGACACTAATTCATGCTCCTTAATGATATGTAAAATAACGTTTTATTGGGTGTATTTCTAATAACTAACTATTTAGACATTAACTGTTCATAATATTCTTAAGCTTCAAAAATAATTAATTACCACCTGTGAATCATTTTGATTGAACTATTACATGGGACCTAACATAATTGGCGAAATGTGGGTGCTAGTTCACCTCAGCCTACCCCTTCGGGGATATAGGCGTGATTTATGTATGAATCATTTTGAGAATTCATTACGAGTCTTACTGCCGCACCCCGAAACGTAAATTAACGTTAATGAGTACTTAATGCCGAAATTTTTCATTAAAGTCTAGACCATAGACCCGATAAGAATAGCGACTAGTCTTGAATTGTCATTTTTTGATATTATGTACTTATTAACGTTAATTGACGTCTCTGAGTGCGGCAGTAAGACTCGTAATGAATTACAAAATGATTCACAGGCAGTAACATTAATTAATTTTGAAGCTTAAGAACATTATTAACAGTGCTGAGTGCGGCAAATTAACACTGAATTTAACACAATTAACAGTAATTAATGTCATTATTTTTGTATAGGCACTAATGCTTTATTTCGTTTTCAGACGGTCGCCTTGCCCAGCAGTACGAAGCGAAACTGCAGCAGAGTCTGCAAGAGTTGCGCGACCAGCAAGAGGCCAACATCAAAGCGAACAGGGATGACATTGAGGCGCTTTACGAGAACAAGGTAAGATGCAGTGTAATCCTCCTTAAAGCGAATACGAAGGGATCGAGTATTTTATTGCTTTATAAAAAGTTAAAGTTTCATGAAAAGTGCGTTTTAATTTCGACTAAATTAGGTGAATTTTTTTTTTATCAGTTTGTCGTTTTTATTATTTTATATATTATAGTGGGATAAAAAGTTGAGTAAAGTGTATTGGGGCCTAAATTAATTTAATGTTTCGCTATTGAGAGTGGTAGCTACGCTATAAATAAAGCGTGTTTCAATAGGCACGTTTTAGGGAGTTTTTCCTTAAACTTCTATAGTACGTTATACATACTTAACTTTCTGTAATCATCGCATCAATTTTTCATACATAAATCGACTCAAAATACCGAACCCATGCAATTGCAATTAATCAGTTTTCAAAGTAGATGTAGGTACCTGTCATATTTTTCTCTGTATGTGTGTTAAAAATATAAGCATCATCATCGCCCTGCCCTTATCTCACCCTATTTGGGATCGGCGCATTGTGTCCTCTTTTACCCATTCCCTTCTGTCACTCGTCATCTCCTCATTCACAGCTGTTGAAAATATAATTGTGCATAAATTCAACAGATAAAGAATCTGCACGCTGCTTCCAACCGCAACAACAACGCCGCCACCGTCGCCGTCGAAGAACTGCGCACCATGCGCACGCGCATCGACGGACTCAACTCGCAGCTCAACGAGCTCGAGAACAAGAATGCCGCACTCAGCGTAAGTAGCAACGGAACCTATAACAAAATCTTTGTTTTCATGTGCACCATCTAGCAAACGTCTGCGATTGAAGTTCTCTGTGAATGGCAATAAGGCTCGTCCGCTAACCCGAAATAAACAAAAAATTATAATTTATTTTTGTTTGGGCCGTGAATGATGCCATTTAATTTATGGACAACGTCCGATAGTGGTGGCATATCACTATTTTGAATTGTAAAAAACAGGTAATGTGTAATTTTAGTACCCCAGATAAAAAAAAAGAGTTTAATCTTATATATGAAAATAAATTGCTGTGCCTTTTCTCGCTAAAACGCGAGAAAGGGCTGGGCCGATTTAGCTGATTTTGGTTTTGAAATAATTGTCTTGGGCCAGGCAAGGCAGGAAAGGTGAGAAGATATGGAAAAATTGCAAGCGGAAAATAGAAAAACAGCTATTTCATTTTCCCGTATAAACTGCTTTCCTGTCAAACATTTCACGTAACCATGGCTACGGGATAATTTATATGGCATAACAACGTAGTTGGTAATAATGGATAAATGAGGAATGGGCAGCAGAGTTCCTCTTTTACCACCTAGCAATGTACCTACTGCGACTTTTGTACCCGATAAATGGCAATAGGCTCGCCACCTATTACATGGGACCTATCATAACTGGCGAAACGTGGGTCCTAGTTCACCTCTGCCTACCCCATCGGGGATATAGGCGTAATTTATATTTGTATGTATGTATGGTAATAATAATATCCCCCACAGAACCGTTGCCGTGAGCTGGAACGCCAGCTGGAGGCGGAGCGCGCCCGCCACGCCGAGGACCTGGCCTCGCTGGAGCAGGAGCTGGCGAGACTCCGGGACGAGATGGCCAACCAGCTGCGCGAGTACGCCACCCTCATGGACATCAAGATCTCCCTGGACCACGAGATCGCCACGTACCGCGCCCTGCTCGAGGGCGAAGAGGACAGGTATTTAGTCTTTTTTTTTTGTGATATACACAGTGTAAAATAGGATGTTAACTGCCGCACTCAGAGACGTCAGATAACGATAATGAGTACTTAATGTCAAAAAATGACAGTTCAAAACTAGATGCTATTCTTGATGGGTCTATGGTCTAGAATTAAACGATTTTTTTTGACATTGACAGTACTCATTAAAGCTTATTGACGTCTCTGAGTGCGGCAGTAAGTCTGATTTCTTTATAGGGTTAATGGTCCATCGAAAATTTATGTCTTATGGGATTTATTTCTGGAGAATTCTGGTTGAAAATTGGAAAACCTATTATTTTCTATAATTAATAAAATTACAAAACACTGGTACAGTTTCAGTTGCTAACAGAGTGTTATGCAAGAGACTCTAAATTGAAATCAAAAATAAAAATGTCATTAAACATGAATTGTTAGCAATAGAAGCTACGTAATCAACCTGTGATGTTTGTGTATAAAATTGAGACAATCTAATTGCCAATGGAACATTAAAAAAAATACAATCGAATTGATTGTCTCCTCCTTTTAAGAAGTTTGTTAAATGAGTAGTACCCTTAATTTTTCATCTCCCGTCCAGATTAAACCTCACCGCCCAGTCGCCTGGCCGCGAGTCCCGCGCCTCCGCCAGCGGCAGCATGGCCGGCCGAGTGACGCCCGGCCGCCGCGCCACTCCTCTCCGCGCCGCCCGCAAGCGCACTCTCCTCGAGGAGTCCGAGGAGCGGAGTCTCCATGACTTTAGCGTCACATCCAGCGCTAAAGGAGACTTTGAAGTGGCCGAGGCATGCCCGGACGGCGCCTTTGTCAAGATCCGCAACAAGGGAAAGAAGGTGAGAGAGAGCACATAAGACAACACACATTGGTGTATTGTTAGATTTTCAACCTTAAAATATTTGGTCTAAAACGCGAAACTGATTGTGAACATTTTACAGCTTCAACTTTTGCTTCGACTTGCTTGTCTTTAGAGAAATGCACACGCTTATACGTGAAAATTACTTTAAAATGTTCATCTACATCAAGTTTATTTTTTGTGAAGCGACATTATGCATCACAAAAGAATAATTAAGTTTCATTCAATAACTTTTTAAGCATTATTTTTGTTTGCAGCTTAGCATGGTTCATATGGCGACCATGGTCAAAGATTTATCATTAAAATTCGAATATTAACTCTATCTATTCCCATTTTGCAACCAGGAACTGAGCCTCGGCGGCTACCAGATAGTGCGCAAGGCGGGCGACCAGGAGACGGTGTTCAAGTTCCACCGCACCGTGAAACTGGAGCCGGGCGCATTGAGCACCGTGTGGTCGGCCGACGCCGGCGCCGAGCACGAGCCGCCAAAGGACATCGTGATGAAGGGCCAGAAGTGGTTCGTCGCGGACACTTTCACCACCGCGCTGCTCAACACTGATCAGGAGGTGAGTTTATCTCTTATTAATATTTCTGTCGCATAGTTAACCACCTCCGTAGTCTAGTGGTTAGCCCACCGGAATTAAGATTCAGGGGTCCCGGGTTTGATCCCCAGGGGGGTAAAAATTTGTCCTCGGTTTGGTTGGTGGTAGGACTTCTTTCCGCCTGGCTAACTACCACCATCTTATCAAAATCTGTCGCCATACTGATTTTAGAATGATGTTAGGTGAGATGAAGGGCAAGAGCTCCCCTGTCTAACATTAAAAATAAAAATATTAATAAAGTATCCATCAGATAACAGATGAAGCAGATATTAAGATCTACTCAGATATTAAAATAACATTACCTTAGTGACACAACTAGAGAGATCATCTTAATAGGTTAAGTTACTGTTAACATTTGCCCTGTCAAATTTTTAGAATAAGTTACAATTTACTGTGTCTATTTTTCCCTTTTTATAAACGAGATATACAAGTCTCAAAAAAAGCTCTCAATATTTAATAAAAATCTATGGTCATAACTATTATCTGAACCCTGCCTAATAAATAATTTTTCATTATTA
Source organism: Cataclysta lemnata (assembly GCA_963931975.1). Taxonomy (NCBI): domain Eukaryota; kingdom Metazoa; phylum Arthropoda; class Insecta; order Lepidoptera; family Crambidae; genus Cataclysta; species Cataclysta lemnata. The sequence goes on along the minus strand of OZ008340.1, from coordinate 13,660,136 downwards.
CCCTTAACAACATTTTACAAAAACAATGTTCTTCTTCCTGCCATGTTCCCAGTTTATCTGAGATCGGCGCTGTGTGTTTTCTCTTCCATTTATTTATACCAGTCAGACACCATCAAGCCATTTCCTCATCCCTGGTCATACATATCGTCCATCACACCGGAAAGGTGCTAGTTATGAATGAATGTATATAAGAGACGGAAAGAACTATGTCGAGAGACCGATTAACAGGTAGAGTGATTGCGATAACAATATTCCAATTCATACTGCTCAAGATTATGGCTTAGGTATTAGATGTTACCATGCCAAACACTCTTCGTTCATCAGTCTGTCGACGTGGTCATTTCCATCACTTCTCTGCACATACATTCATCAGTCCCACCTATCCAGTGTGGTAGATGATACGAATCGGAAGGAAGTGAATGGCTTGATGACGTGTGACCGATAAATATGAACGGAAGACGAAGCATACTGCGCCGATCCCAGATAACCTGGGAACAGGGCAGGCGAATGATGATTTGATGATGACTAGATAAGAGCTTTACTAAATTTACCGTTGTATCTACAGGAGGTGGCGGTGTCGGAGAGGCAGCGGCGGCAAGTGAGCACGAGCGCGCAGAGACACCGCGAGCTGGCACACAAGTTCCCGCGTCGCGAACAGGTATAATATTACACTATATGTAACTCTTTATTGCACATAATAACACAAAAATAGTAAGTATAAAGTGCAAAGATTTTGGTGGTTAGAAAAAGAATTTCGAAAAATTATGGTCTTGAGGCGGGAATCGAACCCGCGTCCACAAGACACCTTGTATAAGACACCTTGTCTTGGGTGGCCGAGCGGTCAGGCACCTGCCCGGATAGCAGCAGACGCGGGTTCGATTCCCTCCTCAAGACCATAATTTTTCGAAATTCTTTTTCTAACCACCAAAATCTTTGTACTAATTTTTCTAACATTTATATAATGTTAAAATTAAAATCGAAAAGTATAAAGTGATACAGTTTGCAAGGGCGAACTTATCTGTATAAGAGATCTCTACCAGCCAAGCCAAAACTATATAATTCGTATTATATTGTGGTGTGACTATAATTATTGTCGGAAAATGAACCGTGCATTAAATAAATCCTGTAAACGGTAATGATAGAATATTTGCCACCATAATTTGAATCTTACCCCCGAATACAGAAACCCTACTCAGAGTCCTAGTCCCGCTTAATATTACTAACTATTTTCAAAATTAACGTTTTTCGATACAATTTTCTGACAGGTCTGTTTTAAAGGCCGCCGCGCCAAACAGTTGTCGCCGACTTAAGCATAAAATTATGCTCAATACGTTTTGTTGATATAAATATTGTAAAAAAAATTTTCACTTAGATAACCCATAGGATAAACTAAACATTCTGAACATTTGCATGGTTTTGTTTCACAGCTTGGAGAAATCCGAGAAGGAGACGAGAACTGTCGCATCATGTAAGACGCCGCCCCCCAGTCCCCACGCTTCACTCGACAGGAGCTTACCACTCTGCCCTGTGGGCATTTCTCAATATCCTCCCACTAATTTCTTTAGGATGTTAAATAATTTAATATGCATCAGGCAGTGTCAACTATCTTTCACGTGTCTCGATAATTTTAGTTAAATCATGTAGTCGAATCTTGTGTTCAAATATAATATTAAGATTTGCTATGGTTATTTGACTTTAAGTCCAATGTGCCGTCATTAGACCAACAAAAAAACTATTTAGTAGGTATTTCGCTGTCGTAAAAACATGTGCATCGTATTTAAACTAAGTAGATTGCACGAATACAAAGTCAACCACGCTAAAGAAATTAAAACTTCACAGCCCTATGGTGGCCTTTTCCTTAACACTGTGAACAAAGTACAAACAAATCATGTTCACTACTATCATGGGTAAGTATAGAATTTATAAAAGATATTTCTAAATATTTTATGTCCCCACCCTCACAATGCATTAGATTATAAGTAATTTTATATCCCTATATTAATAAAGTATCCATCAGATAACAGATGAAGTAGATAAGATCTACTAATATTAAAATAACATTATCTTAGTGACACGACAAGAGAGATCATCGTATTAGGTTAAGTTACAGTTGACATTTCCCTGTCAAATTTTTAGATTAAGTTACAATTTGCGGTAACTATCTTTGCTATTTTTAAACGAGATGAACAGGTGCAAGTCTCAAAAAAGGCTCTCAATATTGAATAAAAATCTACGTTCATGTATTATCTGAACCCTGCCTAATAAATAATTTTATTTATAATCTTTTAATTCCTAGTATATTTTCTATTACATACAATTCATGTGGTTATCATTTTTGGTTATAATCTTAGAGGATTGAATCTGAGTTGTGTAAACAAATTGCTTATTTTTGGTTTAAGAAAAATCCTGAGACCTTTTTAATTTGGACACAGTTTGTATCTTCCATGTGCAGAATACTTATTATTACAAAATAAATTTATATTTAGGTTAATAATAATGTTTTATTTCATCTACCCTACTCCTTTGAATGGCGCAATATGAAGAGCAGTCATATCTTCCATCAAACTGGAAAGGTGCTACTGATGAAAAAATTAAGAGAAAAGTTATGGAGTGTCCGTCCGAGTCCGTGTCGAGAAACCAATGAACGGAGGGAATGCTCGGGATAACATTCAATACTGCTGCTACTAGGTTTTGGCAAAGGTTTTACAGCAGGCCGCCTGGCTGTGTACCAACCCTGTTCAGGGAATTTTAATAATGATGTACGCTATAATTAATCAAAGGCTAATATGTATTTTCAAAAAAGTTTTATTTTTCCTTAGATAACTATTATTTTACTGAAACAGTACCTACTGGGGCTTAATTATTGTATCTACTGCTACTGAAGCATCTAATGAGAAGAAGAAAGAAATAATTTAAAAGTCATTTTGAACCGCCTCGAAAATAGTACGACGTAGTTTTTCCCAACCGCTGCGCCTAGATTCAGATATGAGTTTCTGTCGCAAGTTCTTGATATCATTTTCTAGCTCTTCCGCGAGTTTACCATTTTCAGCTCTGTTCTCATTGTCCAGCTCTTCGCATCTAAAAGTATGTGAATAATAATATTGTAAATTTCGGAATTGTTATTGACATGTATAGACAGTCAAATGAACCAGCCCCCGTAGCACGGGACGTGGACACATCTCCTTCGGGGGAAAAAAAATCTTTTCCTCTTGCTCTAACTCCCACTAAATCCCGAGACAAAATACTGTCAAGTGGTGGAGAGAAACTTGTTCACGTCCCCGGGCTAGGCCGGCAGGACATCGTTATTTTCACAAAATATACTCAATCGATTTTGCTCTTGAAAAAGTTTCTTGGGAGTAATTTAACAGTTTATTAAACTAACTGCCGCACTCAGAGACGTCAAATAACGTTAAAGAGTACTTAACGTCAAAAATTGTCATTCAAATCTAGACCATAGACCTGGCAAGAATAGTTTCACAATCGACAAGTTCGAAGTAGCTTACTTTGCAGTTCAATTGACATATGAACTGCGAAGTAAGCTACTTCGAACTTACTTGTTGATTGTGAAACAGGCCCTTAATGATGTAATAGTAATTAGATTGAATACCCACTCTTTTCGGAATGAAGCTTGGATATCTTTTAATGTTTTCAACTTTTGCTTAGATGCCATAGTCGCTTGTTGAATACATTTCATTAAAGAGTTATTAAGATGCTCAAACATTTGTTCGTTTTCTTTCATAGAGCTGTAATCCGCTTCAAGCTGTTCTATGATTTCTGTAAGTGACTTCAGCAATTGTTCATTAAGTAGTTTTCTGATAAAAACAAAGAATAGTTTAATAGATATACTGATATTAAAAGGCAGTTAAAATTTAAACCTGGTTATTTTAAAGCCGATTGCCATATGGTGACCTCAGGGCAGAATACAATTTGTCACCACACCCATCTCTCCCGTGAGTGTCGTACAAAACAAGGGTAAAGGCAGCCAAGAGTAATGGGCAGCAACATTCCTCTCAAAACACCTAGCAATGTACTGCTATTTATGTGCCCGTTAAATGGCAATAGGCTCGCCATCTATTACATGGGACCTAACATAAAACTCATAAAGAAATTCGTGGTGATACTATAAAATATAATAGTTTTCCGATATGAATAGTTTTATTAACACCCACAACTCGCCTCTAAAGTAATTATTAATTGATGAGAAAAATTACCGCTCTCCCAATTGATTTTTTGTAATATCTGCTAACTTTTGAATGAAAGTCTCATCGTCATTTTCATTGTTTATTCCAAGCTTCTGTGCATTATTTTCTTTTTGAATCTTTGTGGCCTGGCGACGTTTTTGTGAAGCAGTTTTATTTGATTGTTTTAGAAACTGGGGTTCGCTAATTAATTTAGTAAGATGTTCAGGTACAAATTTAGACTTTTTGTTGGACATTTCGTAATAATATTCTTTATACTGTTTACTGTTAAGGTTAAACAGTAGAAGCAATTATAACCCTAATGACGCTGCCTGGATTAAATAACAAAAATAATTAGAAAGTATAATTATAAAATGTATCAAACAAACAAGTTTAGATTTCCCGCTCAATGAAATTAATTTTTTTTAATTTTTCACCGTTTGAATAGGCAAAGGAGTATGGTCCACAGAGACTTTTTAAGTGTTGATAATAATAAAACAAAATTGTAGTTCTTTCATCAATAACATCGAAATTACGATGCACAACATTTCAAATGTTCTTTGTAGCATTTTACAACATCTTCATTCCTGTTCCTCCAATACATTGGTATTATTTTTGTAACCATGTTGATGAACCTGCCACGAATTTAGTAGATTTATGACCACACTGGTGACCATGTCACAAAGCAAACGGATGAAAAAAAAATCCCACGTTTAATTATTGAATATAATATATATGAATATTAGCCGTGTGGTGACGGCAGAGTAGAATACAATTGTCACCATCCCAAATCTCTCCCGTGGGTGTCGTACAAGGCGACTAAGGATAAATCAGTGATGAGGAATGGGCAGCAGCGTTCCTCTTATACTACCGTACTGACAATGTACTGCGACTTTTGTGCCCGATAAATGGCAATAGGCTCGCCACCTATTACGTGGGACTTAAAATAATTGGCGAAACGCGGGTGAGAATTCACCTCTGCCTACCCCTTCGGGATATGGGCGTGATTTATGTATGTATGTATGAATATTATTAAAATGTCGTGCATTGATATTTATGAAAAAATAATTAAATGCCGACAACTTGGCTGTATGAAAAAGTATTCTTATTGAGACTAGAATAAAATATATAGGGAGTGTTTGGCGCGTTTCGTGGTGTCAGTCAGATTTATTTTCGATAATTCAAAAATTGTGTCAGAGTGGATTTTGTGCAGTGAAAGTGGTGTTATTTTGATGCACAAGCATCCGTGTTGATGTGCAATTATGTAGAATCATTGAAAATGAGTCTTGTGATGTGTTTGATGTTGTGGTAAAAACCACTATAAAAAGTGGTTTTGTCCACCTCATCAGTAGGCCTATTCCCTAACTTTTTTTGACAGGTGAAAGTGATTATCACCGAACTATTTACTAATACATTGCTGTTATCACAGGACAAGTGTCACAATAACATTATAGTAAAGTAGTAATGGATACGTAAATAGTTCGGTGATCATCACTTTCACCTGTCAAAAAAAGTTTGGGAATAGGCCTACAGGCACCATCATGAACTCTGTTACCATTAAATTCGCTCCAAGCACTCCCTAGATGCGTAAAATTGTGTGACACCTACATTTTAACGTAAAATTCATTTCATTCATCATTTCACCCACTCATTATTTCATAAGACTACAGATAAAATATACAATAAAGACTTGGCTGTATGGGCTAGACCCTTTGTCTTCCCTAAAATATAGGGAGAATTTTAAAACTAAACTAAAAAAAAATGTATTTTTGACAATCTGTCAAATTTTCTTGTTTGTTTATTTTAATTTTTATGTGATAAAAATATAAAAAGAAGAAGAAAATACTATTATTAACAAGTGACGAAGTAAATAATTACCGTTTACATTAATACAAGTAGCCTGTTATATTATAAGGCGCATATTGCAAAAGGTAGGCCAAATATAATATTTTTTTGTTTATACCCTAATTTATCGTATTACACAGAAATTTTACTAAAATGCTATCAATTAACTCGAATTTCGTCGTCGAAACTTTACGAAATTGACCGGCAATAACGACCAACTGCATACTTGTTCAAGCAAAACAGTACAAATTATTTTCAAACTTATTACTTCATAGAAATATTTTCACTTAATTGACCCACTCCACCCGAACCTCTTCCGCACTTCTTTGCCATTTGACAATTAATATACTTAATTTACATACATACATAAATTACGCTTATATCCCCGAAGGGGTAGGCAGAGGTGAACTAGCACCCACGTTTCGCCAATTCTGTTAGGTCCCATGTAATAGGTGGCGAGCCTATTGCCATTTTTCGGGCACAAAAGTCGCAGTACATTGCTATTGCTAGGTGATATAAGAGGAACGCTGCTGCCCATTCTTCATCATTGATTTATCCTTAGTCACCTTGTACGACACCCACGGGAAAGATTTGGGGTGGTGACAATTGTATTCTACTCTGCCGTCACCACACAGCTCATACTATACACTCATACTTAATTTACTTTGTATATATTGCTTAATCATACATAACAACCAAATTATATGGTCCCTTCAATTTCGTTATATCTGGTTTCGACTGTATGTTGTATTACATGGTACAATATGTAGGATGTATAAAAGATTATAGTTACATTAATATTAATTACCATTAGATAAACTTTTGTTTATTTCTAAAAGAATACAATAAGTATTTCTGGACCATAATAAAAAAGATAAAAATATTTTTTACTATCTAGTCCAGTAAACATTGTTAAATACACATTGTAATACACACAAAAATTTTATAACAATTGGTCAAGCCAGTTCAGTGGAGTTTTTTATCAAACACTGACAAGAGATTTTTATATATTAGATTAGATTAAATATATTTAATAATAATGTTTTATGCCACACCTAGTAAAATAAAATAAATCATAAAATTTTGTACTGTAAAAGGCAAGCTTCAGATTGCATATTCATCGCACTCTCCTTTTTAGCTCGGGTGTCAAATATTTGCAATCTGAGACATTTTTACTGCTCTTAGTAATAAATATACTATTTAAACACCATTTCATTAACTCAAAATTATGTTATAATTAAAAACTAAAATTACATGAAAATATTTAAAACAAATATAGTAATGCACTAACAACAAATACCTAATGTCAGCTATGTCCCGCTGTTCTCGTACAAGGCAATGCTTATAATGAAGAATAGCAGCAGCTTTCCTTGTATACCACCAAGTAATGCTGTTGTTAGTGAGGCAGGGAGATGGCAATAAACTTGCCTCCTTTTACATGGGACGTAAAATAGTTGTGGACTATGGAAAGTGGGTGTTAACGCATTTAAGAATCGATACAGATACAAAAATCAACCACAGTATTTAGAGCTAAAAAGTACAGAGTAAGAATGAATGCCATTGCATGTGTTCCTTAGTACACCTAGGTGTCCTTGTATCGGGTAGGATCAATATTTTCACTATAGACTGGGGTTCAAACAGTTAATACACCCTACACTGCTATACATTTATTCGGAAAGGGGTATTTACCCTTTCACATTGGTGTATGTATGTTTTCTTTCATTACCTGCAATAATGCTTTGGCCTGCCAGCGCGCTATGCCTCCTTACTAGTTAATACATACTACGTACTTTTCGTTTTATAAAATTTGGCTAGAGAGAGGTGGGTAGGTAGGTACATATTTCAATGGGGGTAACCAAATGGACCAAAATGGTACGTAAATCAATTTCAAATGCAAAGCAACTTTTATGTGTAACAAGATACGCTTCTGCCTTAACTATCCTACTAACACTGCTGCCTCCATTCATTGGTGGGCAATGGAAGCAACGGTAATCATGTTAACTTGGTAGCTCCATTGCGGCTTCCGCACCTTGACCCAGGTGGGGCGTAGCGCAATAGGTCAGGGGGGAGAGGTGAACGGGGCATGTTTGGGCGGGCGTAGTAGCGTAGTGACGTCAGCGCCGGTATCGACCCCGCCGCCCGTCAAAACACCCCCCCGCCGCCCGTCAAAACACCCCCCCGCCGCCCGCCGCAGCCGTCGCCGCTGCGGTCCGCGCAACTACGCATCGCGCCGCCCCGGAAGTTTTCTTGCTACAGCCTTCAGTGCTTACTTCTCTAACATTTTCTCAGCACTTACACCACATGAGTAAATTAACGGAACACGGAACAGGGGGCCTAGCACGGGGACGTGGACAAGTCTCTCTCCATCACGTGACAGTGTTTTGTCTCGAGATTTAGTGGGAGTTAGTTAGGGCGAGGGAAAAGATTTTCTTTTTCCCGAAGGAGATGTGTCCACGGCCCATGCTACGGGGGCAGGGTGAAAGCTTCACCACTGCTTTATGAGCGTAAACTGTTTTTTTTTTCAGTCTCGCCTAGTGGCCAGTGGACAACTGTCACTCTGTTCCGTTTATTTACTCATATACTTCCACCACGCGGGTTTTTATACTCAACACGACAACTCGCTCTATGTCACTTGGTACAAAGTGTATTGTGGGATATCTATACAAACGCCCCTTCACTCTTCTGGTTCAAATATTGTATTTAAGGATTACGTAGGAAGAGAGGTAGAGGTTAATTTCCACTCTAAACCAAGTGTAGTATACATAAATTACGCCTTTCGCCTCCTAAAGGGGTAGGCCCACACAGGTGTTGTTGTAACTTGTAACACCCACGTTTCGTCAGCATATTCCAGCTCCCAGGTAATAGGGAGCGAGCCTTTAGCCATTCTTCCGGAACTTTCATCGCAGTAATTTTTTGCTAGATTGGTGCACAAAGAACGCTGCTGCCCTTTCCACGTTATATTATAACTCTAGTCGCCTTGTATGTTATCCATAAGAGAGGCTAGGGGTCTGCTTCGATTCGTAGTGCCCTGCGAGGCTCTAGGACTCTCCCGGAAGATGCCTGCCGTATAGAGAAACCTTCTCAGGATGTGCTTAATTGCAAGGCTTGAGGACCATTCAAGGTTTTCGGCTTCCCCAAAAAGATGTTGTAAAGGCCTTTCGGCCAACAGTTTGGGACTTTCAAAAAGAGGCAGGGGTGGTTAAAATTGTACTCTTTTCTGCCGTCACCACACGGCATAAATAAATAGCTTTGACCTAAATTAATAAATTGTTATTTTAGACAGTACACATTAGAAGATATTTTAATTTCGAAATCATACCTAAATTGGCCTTGATTGACATTAAGAAAATATTGAATAAGCTTAGCGTTTTGCGACACTCATGCGGCAAATAGAATAGGATTGCCGCACGCGTCTTTTGCAGCGTGTAAAGGAACCGCGCGCTTGCCTAACCACTTATTTATTTCTATTGATCGATACCACCTTGGCCAGAAAATTTAAAAAAAAAATTGACTTAAAATAATTAATAGTTGGTCTCTAGTTTATACCGTATATAGTTTATATTTGAGTGTTTATTTATGTGGGTATTTAACAATTCAAAATTCTATTCCTGATTATTACAAAACAAAATATTTATTTTGGATTGAGTGTAGGCAGATTCTGCAAAATTTATAAAACAGGAATCTATTATAAAAGGTAAACAAGGTCAAGCTTTATATATATTTGTCATAAATAGCGGCGTGGGCGGAACATCCCCCAGTATTTCGAATGACAGGCCTTGACCTATATCGACAATACTTCGAACAGCCTTACATTAGAAACTCTTGTCTTTGTCAAGGATATGAACAATATTTAGCTATAGGCACTCTTTAATTTGATTTTTTTTTTACAGAATGAATGTTTAAATATGGCAGAAAATGACCACCAATCATTTAAACGTTACAAAAAGATTCCGATACATGTGGTTGAAGAACACAATGATGTCTTGCAATTTATATATTCGGCCATTGGTGGAAAGAAATTGCCATTGGAGGGTACAACATTGTTACACTTGGACGCTCACCCAGACATGCTTATAGATCGTAGGCTGAAGGGGCAAGATGCTCGGTCGGGCAGGAAAGTTTTGCCATTATTGCAAATAGAAAATTGGATTCTGCCTGCCGCAGCTGCTGGGCACATAGGTCGTGTAGTCTGGCTGCGACCGGCGTGGGCGAAGCAATTTTCCGACGGCTCCCGCGTCATTCAAGTTGGAGATGACGTCAAGACGGGCATGCTCCGGGTCAATAGCGAAGAACCATATTATCTGTCCGACGCACTGTACTCTCGAAAACTAACAAATAAACGGGAATTCGATTTGACAGTTGCTGAACTATCTGAAGACGTAACAAAAGAAAACTTTGGACTAGTTGACGAACTAAATCTAGCTCAGCCTTACGTTCTTGATATAGATTTGGACTTTTTTAGTACAGGGAATCCATTTCTTTCTTTATATAAAGATATCGATTTATACAATCGACTGGAGACTATATTTGGATTTGATTTGCCTGAAAAAGGAAACATTGAAGCCCTGGAAGCCTTTGTTAAAGCACGAGAGGCACAATTAGAAGAACTTGAACGACTATTTCAACATTTAGAAAATTTCAATGATTTAGAGGATTATCCTGGAGAGAAATCGGAACTTTTTTACAAGGTAATTTCATTTTGGATTGTTATTAAAAACTTTAGTGGAACATCATTTAGTTTGATTCTGTCGATATAGTACAAATTTTACGGAACATACTTTTAAATTGCTTGTTAATTAGAGTTTTGTCTTTAAAAATTTAATCTTTATAACTGTGGTTGGCTAGAAACTTCTTCAACGAGTCAAAAGGTAATAGAAAGTCCTGCGTTCTTTTACCTTTTTAGTTGGCACCTTTTTAATGGCAACATTTGGACAAATTCCTAGTTTTCTAGGTATTTGTTTTCTAAAATTCTGCAATTGTTCTGTACATGCAGGTATCAGATATTGCATCAGAGGTCTTAATCGAGGCGGAGCGTCTTAACGTGTCCCCGGACTGGTGGGCGATATACGCAGGTGGCTGTACCAGGGATCAGGGTGGACTCCCGTACCATATTAGTACAGAGGAGGAAATCAAGGACATGATAAACAATTGGCTGACATCGCTTCTCAAGAAGTTACCGCCGCCGGTGTTAGTAACGATTGCTCGGTCCACTGATGATGGATATTGCCCTTCACATCAGGTACGTTGGAATTTCAGGAGGATTAACAATTTTACCACTATCCCAGCTCTGGCTGCAGAGACATCGTCTAAGTAACTAGAACCTTTGATGTCTTTATCTTCAGAATCACTCAAAATTATTTATAACCAATTTATAGTAGTTACTGCCTACTAATAATGAATTTTGAAAATAAACTTAATTGTGTTCACTATGTTTTGTCATGTAAAATAAGTATTAATAATATTAATGATATGATTTGTCTTTTCACAGGTAAATTTAATACAGTTATTGGTCCTACAAGCCCTGAAGAATGTGTTCGACACCGACGATCCTCTCTTACATTATTTATGTGTAAGCACCCTATAAGTTATACGAACATCAGAACATAATGTACATAAAATCAATTAATTTAATAAAGCTTAATTTAACCACTATTTATTTTGTTTTATTACTTGGAAAATTTAAGCGAAGTAGTTTAATAATAGGCAATTTGTATGCATTATGCAAACTGTCTGACTGACAAAGGTCTTCAATACGTGTGTGTTGCCAATGATGACTTATGGTACTGAAATGTGGCCGCTTACAATTGGCCTCATGAGAAGGCTTAAAACCACTCAAAGGGTTATGAAGAGGGCTATTTCTCGGCGTTTCCCTGCGTGATATCATTATCAGGAATGATGAGATCTGCAGGAGAACTAAGGTCACCGACATCCTTAAGTGACACTGGGCAGGGCACATTGCGAAGAGGACTGACGGCCGTTGGGGGGATAGGTCCTGGAGGGGATAGGCTGTGCAAATTGGTGAGTATAGATATACTGCACGCAGCCGGTGCATACATACATACATACATAAATCACGCCTATATCCCCGAAGGGGTAGGCAGTGGTGAACCAGCACCCACGTTTCGCCAATTATGTGCCGGCTAAAAACGTCTTCCGAAGCACGCAGGAACTCGAGATAATATTCTCTTGGTAACCCATCCAATTACAGTCCTTAGCAAACATTGCTTAGTTTGTGCCATCGCAGGCCCAGCGCTCTAAGCCACTGCGCGATCGAGCTCCTCCCTCTCCTATAGCCTATTACATACAAATGGAACATAGATGGTGAAATGTGCGGCACTGCCTACCCCTTTAAGGACCAACACACTTGATTCAGGACCACAATAGGACCTGTGTATTTTGGAAAAGGTTTATTTATTTATTTTTATGCTACACAGGGAAGCTCTTGAACTTCAACTCACCTGATGGTAAGTGACGATAAAGGTCGCAGATGGAATCGAGCTTCACCTGGAACCCTCAACCACAGAGGAACTGGCTATCTTATCACACATTGTCGGAACACAATAATGCTGTTAACATTATTATTATGGCGACATATGTTGTAAATATGGCGGTAGCTAGCCAGGCGGACTTGAAAGAAGTCCGACCACCAACCGAACCGAGAACAAATTTGTACCCCCCAAGGGATCGAACCCGGAAACTTTTAATTCCAGTGGGCGAATCACAAGACCACACGGAGGCGCTTAAAAATTGGTATATTGTTTTGAACTTAACATCATCAAAATGAACAGAGGCCGTACCATGAAGTATCAGTGCGATTCAAACGCGGGTGACAAAACGGGACGCCGCTCTACTCTGCTTATAGCGTTGTTTCACTTTTACAATGGGAATTGAGTCGCGTTTAGAGTTGGTGGTAAGGCCGCAGGTCGTGAACCCAAAGTCGTGTTATTTGTTTCTGATGAGCATCAAATTAAGTAAGTAGGTAGGTAGACACTTTTCCAATGTGTTTTGTAACTTCTTTTGTAATCTTGTTAATAGTCTAATTAGCTAATTAGAGTTACGTAGAGTTTGTTGAAATTGTTTTTGTGTTCCGTTAAACTTTTCCAGGTTACTTTAATACATACATACATAAAACACGCCTATATCCCCGAAGGGGTAGGCAGAGGTGAACAAGCACCCGCGTTTTGCCAATTATGTCAAGTCCCATGTAATAGGTGGCGTGAAAAGTCGCAGTAAATTGCTAGGTTGTAAATTTAAATTGCGAGCATAAGAGGAACGCTGCTGCCCATTCCTCAGCACTGATTTATCCTTAGTCGCCTTGTAAGACACCCACGGGTTGAGATTTGGGATGGTGACAGTTGTATTCTACTCTGTCGTCACCATACTTTAATAAATTCATAGTATCTTCTACTTGCCACTTTTATAATAATACTGGTGGTCGCCCGCGGCTTCGCTTGCGTTAATGTCGGTTATTAATATTATGTAGCCCACAGAACAGAGAAAGTAGTTACTACCTCTTTTACTGTTCTGTGATATACCTGCTTAGCCTTTCTCGATAGATGGACTATCCAACACAAAAATAAATTTTCAATTTGAGTTAGTAGTTCTTTCCTGAGATTAGGTCAACCAAACAAACATACTCTTCTGCTTTATAATATTAGTATAGATTTCATGTCTCTTCTCCGTTGTGCGGTGATAATGATGATGCCGATACCTACATACATCCATAAATGACCTATATATCCCCGAAGGTGTACGCAAATGTCATAACACCTGTGTAACGTTTCGCCAATTATGTTAGATCCCATATAAAAGGGGGCGAGCCTTTTGTCACATCTATCGGGCACGCAAATCGCAGTATAGTGCTAGGTGTTATACGACGACCGGTCTACGGTAACCCTTATTCGCCTTGTACGACGCCATTGGGAGAGATCAGGGGAGGTTTCTGTATTACGTTAAAATATTAAATCAACAATATTGATTGATAAGCAAGCAACGAAAATAAGCCTAATTGGTTGTAATACTCCCTGAAATATCACAATAAATTCATTAGTCTAACTAGATCGAAACACCCGCGCACCCAAGAGAATACCTAAATGAGATCAAATATCAATTGGCACGGTTCTATTATATTCATTATAGTTAGGTATACCGCCTAGGTACCTACTATTTGTAGTAGGTGATGTGCGAATTTGAATTTTCGCCATGTCAAAGGTCTAGTGGTGTCCGCGATTGGTGGGGTGACGGACGGGCAATTTAGCATACGTGGTCAAGGGGCGGGTCAATTAGTAATAAAAAACTACTACGACTCTACACTACATAGCCGCCCAACCAACACACGTTTTGCCGGGATTTGCACACCGTCTCGTTTTTAAAGCAAAATCAACACCACGCGGTAATAATATATTCTTTATTTTGATTTTCTTCAACTCGTCCTAAATAGGCCGTAGGCATGTGGGACCAGATGACGAACTACCCAACAAAATAGGCATTTGGGAAAATAGGTCTTCGGGACTTAAGATAGTTCACTGACCTCTTTAGGTACTCACACTGATCATAAAAATGCGTGTTTAATAAGAATGATTTGTATATTACCTCATACCTATACTCTTATAGATGATGTCGACACATTGTATGTCTTCTTTTTCTTCTCTCACATCTTCTACATTGATATCATACTATTGTTACTTACTTATTTAAAATGTCCGTCTCGATGGTGCACTATAAATCTGGACCCAATTACGCGGTAAGACATTATTATGTACCGATATAATCAGACAAACAATTTAGTCCTTCGATTGGGGTTGATTGGGATCAACTGCGCGTCGAAGTGAGGACTTGGTTGCTCACACGGCATTTCATCATGCGGCAGCTAGCCTGGAAAACTTATATCAATTATATCCAATAAAAGAGCTCAATGTTATTGTAAGCTGCCTGGGCCGCTTGTGTTACATGTGAATGTGGTTACTTGTTGAAGCCAATTAGGATATCACAGGCTGGTGTCTGATGGGATGGTTCCGCGTTATAGACATAATGAACATAATTTGACGGTAGTTAACTATAACTTTATAAATAAATAATAAATAATTTTTTTTTTACACTCGCACCTATCAGCTAGCCCAAAGTAAGTAGCTTATGCACTTGGATGGATATTAGATGACCGACATATTTTTAATATAAATATGTATATAAATGTTGAAAATATACTTAAACATATACACAACCATGACTCGGAAACAAACATTTGTGGTCATCACATAGTTTGCCCCTACCAGGATTCGAACCCGGGACCTCTTGGCCAATACCCAGCAATCTGAGCATTCGACCAAGGCGGCATATATGAATACACTGGTCATCTTTAATCTCCACGTGACCACGATCGCTGTAAAGTGATCGAAAAGTTGGGGGAAAGGCTCAATTGTATATTTTTACAGTGAAATGGAAACAGTTAATTACAAGAAATATTCCAGGGACGTCGCTGTTGTAAACAGACCATGTGTATTCTAATAGGCCACTCATGGTGGTTAGTAGTTTACGGGGAAATCCACTTAGGTTGACGTTTACAGAATTTGAATTACTTGCTTAGGTGGAATATGAATGACCTGATTACAATTTTACTAACCATTTTGTTTCCCACAACCTCTTTTAATTACGAAAGAAATGTTAATTGAATGTTAAAGTAAAACCGTATGCACATTTCAATATTTGTATTTTGCTATTTATTTCCTGTTGACGTCATGACGTGTGATAAATAAAGACAAAACCAATAGTATATTGGCTTTATTCAGCTTTAAAATCTAAGACAATGTTTGACGTGTTTATAAGTGTCTCCATAGTAACATAACATAAGATCATAGATTATGAATGATACACTACATTCACCCTCCCATAATCTATCACTAATTAAAAGTACTTAAAATAAAATTAATACACGTTGTAGTCCTTAAGATAGGTAGGAACTTTCTTGTTTCTAGTAGAGCGCCGAATACATTCGGTGCTTTCTCCAGAAGGCGCTAATGTCTCATCATTATTATCTTTAGCTTCTTCTTCTGTAGAACATACTAAATCTTCTTCCATGTTATTAGGTGATGGTTCGTCTTCATCATAATCGTCTACTGGCAATCGCGCTAAATGTCTATTCGATATGGTAGTCTCACGACCGTCAGGCAACCGAACGTACGAATAATATGGATTCCCTTGGATCAATTCGACTTCTTCTACTAGTGGATCGTATTTAGATGCTCTGACATTCCTTTTCATTAGGACAGGGCCTGGTGTTAGCATCCACGATGGTATAGTCTCACCGGTAGGCGTACGACGTGTATGACGGAATAATCGTTCATGAGGCGTCTCGTTTGTTGCAGTGCATAGTAGAGATCGAATCGAATGTAGAGCTATAGGCAATACTCGTTCCCAATCTTCGCAGCTTAGGCCGTTAGACTTCAGACAAAGTTGAATGGCTTTCCAGAGTGTGCCGTTAAGTCTTTCAACTTGGCCGTTACCTTCAGGGTTATATGGTGTAGTACGACTAGAAGCAATACCGCAATTCATAAGAAATTGTTTCAATTCCTTACACATGAAGGCCGCTCCTCTGTCTGTGTGAATGTATGTTGGAGCTCCAAAAGTATAAAATAAGTCTTTCAAGCATTTTATAACCGTTTCAGTTGACACATCTGAACATGGATAAGCGAATGGAAATCTCGAGTACTCGTCAATTATCGTAAGTATATAAATATTTCTAGATTTTGATGGAATAGGGCCTTTAAAATCAATGCTTAACCTTTGAAATGGTTCTGTAGACTTAATCAATTGACTTTTGCTTGTATTAAACCTTGGTTTGATTTCAGAACATACAGTGCAGGATGTGGTCATTGATTTTACATCGTTCAGTGTATAAGGTAAGTTTTTAGACCTAATCCAGTGCCACATTCGTACAATCCCAGGATGACACAGTAATTTGTGTAGTTCGTATAGCCTGTTATTGTTATCTAAGCTGGCACATACTATTGACAAAGCGTCGGCAGGAACATATATTTCCCAGGCCTATATAAAATGTCGTATTTGTAGCAAGACAACTCTAAGCGCCATCTCTCAATTTTTTCATTTTTTATTTTACTGTTATGGTGTTTCATCATAAAAGCGACTGATTGTTGATCTGTCAGGAGTAAAAAATGTCTACCAAGCAAATAATGACGCCATCTTCTCAATGACTCGACAATGGCACACGCTTCCTTTTCAATTGATGATTGTTTCTTTTCTGATTCGTTTAGTGATCGGGAAAAGAATGCGACTGGTCTATTGTTTTGTGACAGAGTTCCAGCAATGGCGTATTCGGAAGCGTCAGTTTCTACTGTAAGTAAGTCAGTTTCATTTATACTCACCAAGGCAGCTTTAGCAATTTCCGATTTTAGATTATTAAACACTTGGCAAGATTCTTCACCAAGAGGTGGTTTTTCATGAATGAGTGGTTGAATTTTAGCTGAAAAATTTGGGATCCACCTGGAATAATGGGCAAACATGCCAAGTACCTTTTTTAAGGAAGTGCTATCTTTAGGTATAGGTATGTCCAGTAATGGTTTGAGTCTATTTTCATCTGGTTTTATTTCGTTATTAGTAATAGTATAGCCAAGCAGATTGATCTCAGTGGTTGCGAATTCACATTTATCCATATTAAGTGTTAATTTGTAATTTGCAACAGCGTCCATGAAACGAGCTAAATTTTTATCATGATCTTCTTTTGTCTTTCCACAAATAGTAACGTCATCTAAGTAAGCAAACGTCCCTGATAAGTGGTCATTTTCTATGATGTATTGAAGAGTTCTTTGGAAAGCGGCAACTCCATTGGTTACCCCAAAGGGTATACGAGTAAATTGGTATAAATTCCCACATGCTTCGAATGCTGTTAAAGGTCGTTCTCTTTTCAGAATAGGCACTTGGTGGTATGCAGATTTCAAATCGATTTGACTAAAGAAATTGAATTTCGCCACTTTCGAAATTATTGATTCAATTTTAGGTAAAGGAAAAGCATCCAATTCAGTGAAGCGGTTAATAGTACGAGAATAATCAATCACCATACGTTTTCGGTGTGTAGTGCCGCCAGTTACCAAGACTTGTGCTCTCCATGGTGATATGCTAAGTTCAATGACTCCATCTTTCAACAAAGTATCTATTTCTCCTTTAATAAATTGTTCGTCTGACTCAGAAAATGTTTTAGACTTTATTGCAATCGGAGATATGTTGTTATTTAAATTAGAAAAGATAGAGACTGGCGGAACGGATGCCTGTATTACGCTGCATATTTCTATCGGCTTCTTGTCACCTCCAAAATTGAACTTTAGCGATTCGTGGTGCTTTAGGATGTCGTGACCAATTATTACATCGGCACATAGATGGTTGATAACAAGCAACGGGTGTTGTCTGTACTTGTGATTGTTTATTTCGATAGTTGCGTAGCACAGACCATTGACAAATGATGTTTGAGACAGTGATGCTAATGTTACTGATTGTGATATTTTCTTTTTCTTCAATCTGAAAGAGTCTACAAGACTGGCATTAATAAAAATTGTTGAGCTTCCAGTATCTACAAGTGCATCGACGTGGATATCGTTGAGTAGTATAGAAATTATCGCCTTTTGTAAATTGCTTGGGAATGCTGCTGTTATGCACGCTACTTTTTCATTGTTCGTCGTGACTGCATTCATAGAGTTTTCATTTTGCTTGATAGAACGACAAACGCTAGCATAATGGCCTTTTTTGGAACACAATTGGCAGTTACTACTGTATGCAGGGCATTTGCCGCGCTGGTGTATAGTACTTGATCCACAGAAGAAGCAGCGTCGCTTCCGTTGCGTTGCTGCAGCGATATTAGGACACGGCGGCATCTCATTTGACAATGGTGATTCGGCGGTGACGGCATTAACTAGTGGTATGTTTGAAGAAGTAGACGCAAATGCCATGCTGTCCTTTTCAGCAGATTCGAACGTCATAACCTGTTTAAAAGCGTCATCTAAAGATAAGTCGTGGTTTTCAAGTAATCTTTGACGCATTGATTGTGATTTAAGGCCAGATATAAAAGAGTCTCGAATATATTCTTGTTTGTACTCGTCGGCAGTGACATTTTTAAAGGTGCAATCATGAGCTAAATTTTTCAATATTTGTATGTATTCCGATATTGTTTCACCGCCTTGTTGTTTCCGTGAAGATAATACATGGCGAGAATATATTTCATTTTTGGGTTTGATGTAAGCGGCATTTAAAATATTTATGGCATCTTCAAACTTTTTACAGTCTCTTATTATCGAAAAAATTGTTGGAGATAAGTGGTTTATCAAGAGTCTTAATTTTAATTCAGATGGTATTTGTATATGCTCTTCCTCTAAGAAATTGTTAAAAGTTGCTAACCAGTGACTCCATTTCAAATCTGCTTGAGATGTATGCGGTTCTGTTTCAAATCGTTCTGGCCGTAGATATCTTGCAATGCTTGTAAATATTGGTTTTGATTCATTGCTTTCTTCGTTTTTTGCCATGTATAGGTATTATGTAACTATAAAAAGCTGAATAAATTGATAAATAAAGACAAAACCAATAGTATATTGGCTTTATTCAGCTTTAAAATCTAAGACAATGTTTGACGTGTTTATAAGTGTCTCCATAGTAACATAACATAAGATCATAGATTATGAATGATACACTACAACGTGGATTTAGTTTATATCTGCTCATGTGTTTATATGTCAATAAGTAGCAGTATGGTTATACTTTAATTTTAATGCTGCATCACACACATCGACGTGTCGTAAAAATCGACTAAGGAACATTGCCCGGTGTAGCCCAATAGCACCCGAATGGTGGACGGACACCATACTAACAACGCCATACTCTAGCTAGAGTGTTAGGTTATTACAATATTAGATGCCCATAATTCTAGCTAGACCTTATCTCAGTACCTACTTGTGTAGTATATTACAATCATTCAATAGAAAGTTTATCACACACATTGACTAATTTTCTCAATCGACTACACACGACTGCAGCCGACCGCGTGACGAAGTTCCGCGGGTTCGTTCCCGCGGGTTCGCTCGCGTTAATGTCGGTTATTATTAGCCTATAGCCTTCTTCGATAAATGGACTATCCAACGCAAAAATAATTTTTCAATTTGAATCAGTAGTTCCTGAGATTAGCGCGTTTAACCATACAAACACACAAACTCTTCAGCTTTTATTAGTACTCCTAAATATCCAGTACGTACGGTTGCTACCATGCAGTCCGCCTGTTGGCAGCATAATACAGGACTGTGACGATTTTTGTTACTAATTTAATGACCAGTACGTATACCATGTTAGCTTTCTTGGATGCGAAAAAGTAATGTACCAGCCCCGACTCACCCCAGGGGTGTCGTGAAAGTAGACTAAGGGAGATTGCCCGGTGTAGACCAATAAGCACCTTGGGGCACCCGATGGTGGAGGGCATGGTGGAGGGCAAACCACCAAACAACAACAGCATACCCAAAGAGGGTTGGTGTCAGGCAGGCGGCCGGCTGTAAAACCTTGAGCAGTATAGATTGGAATGTTGTCATTCCAATCACTCTCTGCGTTCATGGGTCTCTCGACATGGTCCGTTCCGTCTCTTTTCTATTACATTCATTCATCACTGGATGGATGATATAAATCAAAAGAGAACGGGGCGGATGGCATGATGACGTCTGACCGATATTATTGGAAGAGGAAACATACTGGGACAACCATAAACTGGGAAAAAGGCACGAAGAAGATCTAATGAACAGAACATACTAGTTCAAGTGTGAAAATGCAAACGTTGTTATGGCGTTGCGATACAATTTTCGGCAGAAAGACATTAAAACGTCCTAAAGTCATAATGCGAACGCAGTAGTGACTTTTGCTCTGCAGACGTAGGTATATTAGGTACTAGGGGCACGGAAGTGGCTTAGCCACTGTGCCATGGAGCTCATATTTTTGTTACTCCATGTATAAAAAAGAAACAAATAAAAAATGGCAATAATGGGTACACACCAGGATTCCCGAATTCTGGATTGGCTAATGTTAATATTAGGGGTTAAAGTACGAAATTGCCGTTTTTACTGAAAATCTATATTGTTTATTTTTAAAAACCGTTTTTCACATGCTGTATGAGGTCTCACGTTGTCATGGAGCAATAATGGTGAAGATCGATTCATGAGTCGGGGCTGTTTTATTGCTAGTTTTGTCAACATTGTTCGAAGTTCGGCACAATAGACATCTGCCGTTATTGCTTGAAAACTATAGTGAATAACACCATGCTGAGACCGAAAAACAGTTACCATTACCTTTTTATTGGTAAGTTTTGCTTTAGGACACTGTTGTGGCGTTTGACCTGGGGTCAGCCATTGCATAATTATTTATTTATTTATTTATTTCATAATTGCGTTACATGTAACTTAGTGACTAAACATAAATGTACAAGTACTAATTTTCACATGCACCTGGAAGGCATAGCAATAAAAAATAGAAAGAGGGGCAGACATTTATATTATAATTTTTTTATCTTCTAGGTATTCAGTGATGGAATAGTAACTTTTTTTTACTAAGAATATTTTAAGGATTTTTACAAAGTTATTTAATTTTTTTTCAGTTTTTAAATGTTCTGGTAATTTATTATAAATTTTTATTGACATCGGGTAGGGACCTGAGCTGTGTAAAGTTAATTTTGATCTTATTTTCGAAAGATTATGTTTATATCGCGGTGTGTTATGTCGGGGTGCATCTTTTACGGTTATCATAAAGAATCCACTTTTCATCACATGTCACAATTTGATCCAATATTCCTTCATTTCTGTACCGATTCAACAAGGCAACACAAGTTTCAACACGCGTTTCTTTCTGCAGATCAGTCAAATCATGAGGCACCAATTTTTCGTATTTTTTTATTTATATTCGATTTTTAATTTTAACATTATATAAATGTTAGAAAAATTTGTATAAAGATTGTTTGAAATTTATTTCTACATTGCGAGGGTACCCGTTGGCTTACAACGTGAAGTGTAAACGTTAGAGGAATTTCGGCAGGTTTATTAGTGTCTTGGGTGGCCGAGCGGTCAGGCACCTGCCCGGATAGCAGCGGACGCGGGTTCGATTCCCGCCTCAAGATCATAACTTTTCGAAATTCTTTTTCTAACCACCAAAATCTTTGTATTTTTTTATTTTATTGATTTGACGCAAATGAGTCAATATTATGGGTAAGGTAACGTTAAACCGTGCCGCTGATTCCCGGGTAGTTTGACTAGGATTGGCTTCCACAATCTCTCTTAATTCATCGTTATTCACCTGTGTGGGCGGTCTTCCTTGTGGCTCGTTCTTCAAGTCGAAGTTTCTATAATGCGTTCATTAGCAGACCCCTCACCAAACGCAACATTGATATTGCGGGCTGTTTCTGCCGCGTTACTTCCGCGCCGGAACTCGTATTAAAAAATCATTCGAATTTTCGCAGTACCTATCCATCTTTCTTGACTAACTGTCGCACTCAGAGACGTCAATTAACGATAATGAGTACTTAATGTCAAAAAATTTCATTTCAATCTCGATCTATCTAATCTAATCTAGCGGCTAGTTTTGAATTGTCATTTTTTGACTTTGTCGTTAAATGACGTCTTTGAGTGCGGCAATAAGTTGAACAACAAAAACAATTGAAAGTCGATATTCAAATGTTTAAATTTTTTAAAAGAAGAACATGAAACCATGTGAAAAGAGTTTCATTAGAAAACCTCAAACCATGAAGATTATATGTCAATTTAAAAAACCTATTACAATAAAACGGCAATATCATACTTTAACCACTATTATTTTAGACTTGTTAATATTTAGTACGTTAATTTTATGGTGGACACTTGAAAGCGAAAGCTGCCTTTTTCTCGTGTTTTGTTTTGTTGACAAGAAAATAAGGGAAATGAAATACAGTAGGTATAATTGTTAAGTTGTTTATAACAAGCGTAGGATTTCAATGTAACTCGGTACAAATATGGCTGATCGATAAGAAAAACTGGCTTTCTTTGATAAAAGCTGTTTGCGTACATACCTAAGTACATGCTTGTTGTTTTTCAATGACCACGCCGATAAAATGCGTACGCGCTCGAATGCACCTACCTTTTCATGCAGTCTGTGTTATCGGAAATTGAGTTATTTAAGTTATGATTATTTACAAATGTGAATAGATATGACGGCAGAGTAGAATACTCTCTCGAGTATCTCTCATCATCATTGATATCATTTAGTAGCCAGGGCACATTTTAGCATCCAACTACCTATTCATAGATCGTGACGGCAGGTTAGGTCGTGTGGTCAAGTCAATGATTACTGGTCAAGAGGCAGTACATAATTGCCCCTACCAGGATTCGAACCCTCCCAGGCAGTCCCGGGTTCGAATCCTGGTAGGAGCAAATGTTTCTAAAATTAGATGTTTATAGGTATTAATTAGATAGTAAGTTCAGCAGACAGAAAAAATAACTTTAGCAATGAAGTTGACCAGAAGCTGGAGGATAAATTTTAACAGTACAGACTATCCATAGTTTCAGTGTTAACACTGTAAAGAAATGACGAAATTATTTGGTATTGGAACAGGTCCTGTGTATGTCCTTTCAGGATACCAGCGTGTCTCCCGGGCCGCGGCAGAACTGCTCGCGAGCGTCTCGTGGGTGTGCGCCCTACCGGATCGACCAAAAAAAGCACGCGAGAACGGGCGAGCCGCATTCCTCGACTAGGTCGACGGCACGGCCCCGCTCCGCGCGGCGCGCGCCTTCCCTCAGCCAGTCGTTCGCGCGCGTCGTTTGTAACAAGTTGTCTGCGTCCGATCGCTCTCTATCGCATGCGGTGTTTACAACATTTGGTGTGGGTTTAATCATACTAATGAGTGACTAGTGTCGGTGTAAAAGATAAAAGTTCTTGTGCCAGAGGATTTGCGTCTTATTGTTTGTGGTTTGCAAGTAGCAGACAGCCACGGCAGACGCCGAGCGCAGGTAGCGTCTCATATTTGTTTTCAATCTGATTACGGGCGGCGCTAATCTGGTTCAGTGAGTGAGGCCAGGTTTTGCACCGTCAATCTCTTAGTACATAGTGTTTGGACGTAAAATAATATATCGAGTGTAACAACAGAACCACGTGACAGAGTATCAATTGGGTGCCACTCGCCACGTGGTGCTATCTGAGCGAGCATTGTAAACAATTCAACGCCCTTCTCGGGCGGCACCGCGGGCGACGCGACGCGGCAATGAAGCGATGTCGCAGGCAACATCGTGCGCTACACGAGACGCATTGATGACGGTCTACATCGTCACGTAGTCCAACCAAGCCAAGGTGTTTTTATAACCATGAATCGTCCGGGTTTTGTCCCCATGTGGATAGTTGTAGCGTATAAAGTTTCGACAAGTATTATTTTACATGTAACTGTATACTAACGTACACTTGACCTATAAATAATACCTAATGTGTAAACAAATAAATGTGTCCTATACTGAAAGATTTGCGATCTTTTGTTAAGTAAATTAATTTAGTGCAATTATTTACTTACTAAATTCGCCTCTTGTGTTTAATTATAACGGTTTCATTTGTTGCATCAATCCCATTACAAAATATACAAAGCTATAGTACCTAGGTCGTATTTATTAACACTAAGTAGGTATAAATATTTTAATCAAACATA
This sequence comes from Cataclysta lemnata, assembly GCA_963931975.1. Taxonomy (NCBI): domain Eukaryota; kingdom Metazoa; phylum Arthropoda; class Insecta; order Lepidoptera; family Crambidae; genus Cataclysta; species Cataclysta lemnata. Next base: position 13,635,428 of record OZ008340.1, on the reverse strand, counting down.
AATTCACGTAGGATTCGTAAGTTTGTAAGACTAAATCCTTGATTGATTTGATACATTGTTGTTATTCATAAAAACACTTCATTACAATAATTATTATTGTAATGAAGTGTTATTGATTATAATGATTAATTATAATCAATAACTAGGTATATTTACGTTAGCATTTTACACAAGAATATTTTTTCCGTAATGCGATGGTCTGATTTAATTTGTAAGTACCTATTACCTACCTATTAGGTACCTATTGCAAGTTGTAATAAGTTATGACAATACATATTAAATAATTCAGATTAAGAATCTACCAATGTGATTCTTACAATAGGAGATACAAGTAAATCTTTTTCGCGCCAAACTAAGTTAATTAGTTAGTAATATTATTATGACCGAAGACAATAATAACCGAAGTTAACCAACAGTTATAATGATTGCACGCACGCGGTGAATGCGTGCGCACACGCTTTCGTTGTGATGTCTTGGACTCTGTTTATTATGTATTATCATACCTACATTTGGAGACAGATAAGGTCTTGCTTGGTCCTGCCATTGACACAATATTTTATAAAATGCATTATTGCATAGCTATAGTCACTTGTGGAACTGTTTTCATGCGAGCCAAACTTAATAAAATTAATTACTTAACCAATTTATGATTTTGATTCTCGAACGAAGGAAATAAAAACCACTTACTTACCATAAAAAATACGAACTAGATGTCTTACTCACTACATCTTAATTATAAAGTTTAGAGACGCTAAGTTGGTTAGATGGTACGAATAATAATGTTATGCAATTTCAGAGTTCTAACGCTTTGTGGTTGCCAATAATCACAAAAATAACTCACCGTTTTAAACGTGTTCATTAATTTTGTTAATCGTACGTAATCACTGGAGCTTTCCGATTGAATGGGCCATTTTACTATGTTCGTAGTTGAACGAGCGTAAATTTATTTGAAATTGAGTTGGCTTGGAAATAAGTTTCCAAGTTCGCGGTTTCTGCGCACATACACAGCACTACATTGATGTAGTGTTGCGTTTTATTAAAAGGTCGGTATCGGTCGAAACCGAAAGGAAATCAGAAGAGTCAATAGGAATCAAAGAAAAAGTATTAATATTAGTGTCTATCGATAATCTATCGATACCTCCAATATCTATCCATCCAACATGAATGTTGTAACGAGAATCTCCGGATTCCCGTATTATTTTGGTTTGTTTTTTTTTATATAATATGAATAAATCTAGTTGTATTATGAATTAAGGTGAAGATATCGAAAATTTCAAAGCATGTTATCAAATTTATCGATAAGCGAGTGCGCGAGAAACGTGCACCTTGAAGTCTTATCAAAACACTATTTCGAAAACAACATTTTACGGTTTGGCTAACCTTGAATAAACTCGCTTGTGATCTCTCATTACATTCTTTGTGCCAAGAATATAAAAATCATAAAGTAACCTACCTATCTTTGTTTCTTTGTACAACACGTTTAACGGTAAATGGCGGATGTGTTTGTCAAGTATTTAAATTATATAATTCTAATTGTCTGTTTTGGCTAAGTTAAAAGTAGAAGTACCTAATAATTCGTGACGATATTATTCATTGTTATTTACTTGACTTAAAATAGAATGTTATTCATTCACCATAAGACACTAAGCGGCTAATAAAAAAGGTCGCTATTCCGGTTTTTTATTTGGTTCGAATTCTCAGTTAGCCTACTATATTGTATTAGCCCTTAGGAGTTTTAGTAAACTGCCCTAGCCGGCAGTTCCATTGCATTAATGGTAACTGCAATTTGGTGGTCGTAGTGCAGTTAAAATGCGATCCGTTTCCAGCATTTTTTTTCTTAGTAGGTAAATGTTAACTAGGTACACTTACTCATTTATTTGCTGTGTAAATTATAAATATATAGGATTTATAAGTATAACACTTTACTTATTGACATAATGATAAGCTTAGATCAGTGTTCCATGCTATGGCCGAGCGCGCTAAACCATTGCGCGCTAGCCATCGCATATAAACAAAACTTATTTTAAAATAAATGAAATAAAATAAAAATCAAATAGTAGACTGTCAAGGTTAGGTATTTTGATCGATTTTTTCTTCACCTACGTAATGAATTTTAAAAATAAGAAAGAGGATTTTTGAAATACATCATCCAAAAAAGTGGATAATGATGGCGACTTTAAAAAAAAAATATATTTTTATACTAAAAGACACATCAAGATTGATTACATTTTTTCAATATTTCTCTCGTTGTAATGACTGGGTATAATAATAAAAAAGATAAGTAATGCAAGTTTAGTGTTAAATAAGGTATAATCCGAATGGAAGATTAGCTTATACAAACTGTGATATAAACAGTGGTAAACATAGAAGTATTCTTAATCAGCGTAGTAGGTACTTCCCCTAGTACGGTAAGTATTGCGCTTTGAAATTGAATGCGCTACGTGCGCAGAGGGGATGGGGGGCGCAATGTTTTGGTGCCGAGTTCGCAGTGCGCCGTCGCACTGTCCGCTCTCATTGATCGATCTCTCACTGCGCTGCGCTGCTCTATTATTTATTACCAAAAATATGGCGGCGCGGCGTGGTGCGGATCGCGGTCATTGACCTAGCCGCGTAAACAACACGCCGAATGCAGCGCGGGAAACGTCCCCTTGCTTGTTACCTGCGAAGCGAAACCGCCTGCCCCGGTCCCCGTAGCACGGGACGTGGACAAAATCTCCTCGGGTAAAGAAAATACTTTCCTCTCGCTCTTACTCCCACTAAATCCCGAGACAAAACACTGTCAAGTGGTGGAGAGAGATTTTGTCCACGTTCCGTGCTAGGCCTACCCGACCCTACTACGGCGCGCTTCGAGTGCCCTTCGGTTTGTACTACCTTGTTTTGAAGACGCGCCACGCGAACGCCACGTGTGCCCATTGCTACATTCGAATTTTGCCACTCATACAGTTTGAAATAAGCAAAACCGCGAGCAAACTCAAAAATATTTGCCGCATTGACCTTTATACTAGGATGATCCAAAATAAATATGGATTTGCATCGTTATCATTTGCGAAACAAAAACATTATTTTTATAATCTTGCATTTCGTTGTCAAAATCAAACAACAACACTGTCTTGCCCTTTGCTCTTTTACAAAATAAATTGGATTGGAAAAGAAACACAAATAGTTAGATACTAATAAAGAAAGGTACATACATACATACATAAATCACGCCCATATCCCCGAAGGGGTAGGCAGAGGTGAATTCTCACCCGCGTTTCGCCAATTATGTTAAGGCCAAACCCACGGCTATGAAAAAAAGGAAAGGAAAGAAAGGTAGGTGTTGGCAATCAAATGATTGAAGGTTTTATCCGGTATTATTTATTAATTCTGATTTAGTATTTATTATCGTAGTAAATTAATTTAATCTCAAGTAATTATTCTATGACTAGCTAGTAGTTATGTAGGTTTTTTAGCAGGTCTGCATTTTACACTTAAAATATAGCTTCTAAAAAATCTTCTTTGAAACTAATAAAATGGTAATTAGTTAATGAAACTACTCAATAAACAACCGACTCAAAAAGTACTTCCTCAAGTTGATTCACACAATAACAGACCACAATTGTAATAAATGATACTCGTGTTAGTATTTATCATCACTCACTTCGATGGCGCCACGCTATTTGTCTACCAAAATAATAAGTCAATCTTTTGTTTCTTTAGCCTGAATAAAAACAAAAGACAAAATTTTATTCTTCTATAGTGGTTTGTCTGTCAGAACAGGAGCGAGTCTCTGTTTTTGCAAATCCGACTAGAATAACTGACGAAACATAAAAAACCAAGAGGCCAAGAGGTTCTGAGAAGTACTGGCAACAAACTCGGCAAAAGTGGGTTAATAAAAGACACCATTAACTATATTCTACTGATAAAATAATAACAGTATCTTGCATCAATATCTGGTAAGGTTACAAACAAAATATTGATATGGTTGGTGATTATTGCATACGCATTCCATTAATATGAAATAATATAGTATACACTGCACCACTATCATAATATAATAATATAGTGGTGCCGTGTGGTGACGGCAGAGTAGAATACAATTGTCACCACCCCAGATCTCTCCCGTGGGTGTCGTACAAGGCGACTAAGGATAAATCAATGATGAGGAATGGGCAGCAGCGTTCCTCTAATACACCTAGCAATAGCAATGTACTGCGACTTTTGTGCCCGATGTATGGCAATGGGCTCGCCACCTATTACATGGGACCTAACATAATTGGCGAAACATGGGTGCTAGTTCACCTCTGCCTACCCCTTCGGGGACATAGGCGTGATTTATAACTTGGTTTATTCTTCATTTGGCCCAATGAGTTTTATCCCGTATAAAAAAATATCCTTAACAAACAACCGAAAAAATATGTACATACCAACAATCGATAATAATGTTAAAACAAAAATAAAATTGTTTATCAGAAGCATTGTCATTTCATAAATATTTTATTTTTTATATTAAACTGGTATTCAAAAAGTGTGATCCAACGAAATAATAATAATAAATCATTTTGAAACATACCGTTCTCTGTATTCCAGTTAGATTTATTACTGAACGAACGTTGTTAACTAAGTAGAACGCTCACAATCGTCATCGTGACGCAGTAGCTGCAGTACCTACGATTGTGAATTGTTGTTACCTGTTACACAAAACGTAATCAACCATTGTTTAGGTGCGATAGAAACGGGTAAACGCTATGTAATATTTTATGCTTTAAAGGTTACGTGAGCAATAAAATGTAATAATTTTCAGTAAAAACTACCGCCTTACTGGTTAGTACCTGTAAAACGCCCGCAAGGAAGCAAAACTCTCAATATTATTATTGTTGTTTTTGTTCGTTTATTGCTACGATTAAACATCGGCATGAGTTAATGAATGAAAATTCATTTTGGAAAGTATTTAATTTCTGCAATATTTAGGACATAAAACTAAACTAAAGACGCAAATAGTCGTGCCATTACTTAATTGTTCAGTGTCCTGACACACTAAGGAAAGTGTGTCTGAATTAGTTCGATGGATAGAATAATATAGGAAGAATGAGCTTAAAACCTACCTCGGAGGCCCATTGAGGATTGGTGAGTAGCCAGTAGGTCTGCAGATGCAGTCGGGCTGGACCAATGCTTTCCGAAGTGCGGAAAAGGTGGAGATGATATATTTTTTGGTTATTAAAGATCTAAGATCGGCCATAGCGAACACTACTTCGTTAACGCAATCACAGGCCAATCGCAATGGTATTTAGCATTAGATGATAGTAATAAATATTACCTGAGTGTAAGGTGGTAAAATATCTGTTAAAAAAAATTACTATTTTGACAAACTGGGTTTTCAGCCACGTTATAGTGCCCTCGAACGAATTGCTAAAAGTGGGTCGTTTCGCTCCAATTTGCTGGGTATAGTTCAGCTTAGCGTGGGCAGTATGGCGCGAAAAGCAAAACCGCCCATTGTCGATGCTAAAAGTTTAATGTTATACCGTGCCTAATTAACGTCCAGTTTCTGGATCAGTATAGGATCTTGTCAGTGTAACCGTTTGTTTAATCAAAATCTCATATAACACGCACTCCAGTCCTGCTAGCATGACCACCCAAACACGATATGATAGAAAATCATTGGATTTTCGACAGTTCAAAGCGATAAATGGCTATATCTTTATTATATAGCCTTAGAGGCTTATTCAATTCAGGCTTATTCAAGTGTTAAAATTCAATTATTTTTTACTGTTCAATGCGATAAATGGCTATATCCTATCGTGTTTCGGTGGTCATGCTAGCCGGGCTGCAGCTGATGTTGGCTCTCAGGGGTTATAAGAGTTTAAAGGGTAGGTAGTTTGAATTCTGGCAATACATTTAATAGTAACTTCCCATTAACTTATATCGTAGTGAAATATTTTCCCGGATGTATAAAAAATAAGCATCAAACACGTTGCCCATACACAATATAACCCCTTACATTTTGCAAATTGAATCAATAATTAGTGGGTTTTACCAAACAAGGTCATTGCTCGATATCTACCATCTGACCGATGGTAGATTTTATGATATAAGTGATTTACTGATGACTGCGTGGTTTCTGTGACACGTGTCTAGGCGTTCGTAACTCACTACGCCGTAGCTAAGATGCGGTGGTATTAATAGCAATCGATCTGAATTAACTACAAGCTCTAGAGTTATTTCGAGCTTCTTTTGTTTTGTCTCGTCTGTATATCGAAGGGGTAGATTGAGCTTATTACAACCACAGTTTATATTTGGTCCCAATCCCAGTGGAAATAGGGAATGGCGTGTTATCATAAATCATGCCTGCTATAATTAATGTGGGCAGAGGTGAATTAACGTTTCTCCAATAGTAATATGTAGTACCTAAGAAATTTATGATCCGTTCCATATCCGATTGCGAGGATCTTGACACCAAACATCCGGATTCGGATTCATATCCGCGGATATTCATTTGAACGATCCGACACAGCACTACTTACTTAATTGAATATATTCCTGTACGGGGCGGATCGTGGGAACTGTGGTGGCTCTCACGCTAATCAACACTGCTATGCCAATTATGACCTTTGCAGGCGACTCAATGACCTTTTGGTATGATTGATTGTTCTTACCTTTATGTCGTCATTCGTCAATGTTTATGTATTTATACTCTTTCCTCACATTCTTACATACATAAATCAAGCCTATTTATCACCGAAGGGGTGGACAGAGGTAAATTAACACCCTCGTTTTCCCTAATTATGTTAGGTCCCATGCAATAGGAGGAAAGTCTATCGTCATCTTCCAACTATTATATTTTCATCCTACTATACTATATTGGAAGTAGATTTACGGGGCCCCTTCACAACATGTCAACGCTCACCCTCGCCACTCTGACTTCTCTCTCTGCCCAGCCATTTGTGGTAAGATTCTGTGAGAGTCGCCCTAGACACACGTTGCAGTGTAGAACTTACGAAAGTTCTAGACAAGCCAAGATCTTTTAGTAATGTCCTAATGCTGGTCTACCTACGCCTCGCTCTCACCTCTACAGCATACAAAGCAATAATGCATTTTTTGTTCAGTTTTTTAGATCAAAGTACCTTTTACTAATATTTTATTCTACGTCAACGTGATGAAGATATGTATTTTATAATTCATACGTTGCACGAGAATAAAGTGCCGAATAGTGTTCTGAACAAAAACCACTTCGGAATAATGTTGTCTTGAAATGTCATGTGCCAGTTTTATTTTTCCACATTTTATATTTGTACTACATGGATGTGCATCATCACTGTTAATGATAAATCGCGTCGCGGACAAAATTGATTTTCATTTGACGTACATTGTTGGTCCTGTGGGTGGCGTGTTGAAAGTGATTCACTATCTCTCTCACACTTTCTGTACTCGCTGTTCAAAAGACTACATTTTATAATTTACTGTTCGTGGATATGCCATCACGGCAGAGCAGAATTCAATCGTTACCTCCCCCAATCTCTCCCGCGAGTGTCTACCAGGCGACTAGGGTTAAGAAAGTGATGAGCAATGGGCAGTAGCGTTCCTCTTATTCACCTAGCAATATGCTGCGATTCACGTGCCTGATAGATGGTAATTAGGCTCGCCTCCTATTTTATGTGACCTAACACACCAGCTGAATCTATACTAATATTATAAAGCTGAAGAGTTTGTTTGGTAGGTAGGTTGGTTAAATGCGCTAATTTCAGAAAGTACTCGTTCAAATTGAAAAATTATTTTTGTATTGGATAGACCATTTATTGCGGAAGGCTATAAAGGATATAAGAAGGATATACAACAACCGACAATAACGCGAGCGAAGCCGCGGGCGACCACTAGTCCCTGAATAAAGGCGTAGGCAGAGGTGCCAACATTTTGGCAGCTTCTGCAAATTTTCATAGGGCGAGAATACCATTTATAGGACGCAGTAACGGAGTTTGCTGACAATTCATCGGTGTATTCATAAGTGCCTTGGCCGCCTTGTACGACACTTGCAGTAGCGATCGCACGGAAAAACTAAGTCATGACATTCTTTGGGGCATACACATAAGGTCCAGTTGTTTTTAACTCCGTTGCATTTAGTTTAGTGGATACCACATGTATTCCAAAAGAGGTCTAGGGCACTATGGCACCTCAATTATAATATTTTTAGGAAGTTAGAATGGATGGGCACTATAAAAGAGTACTGTAATGTAAATGAGATCAAATAGCACTAGGTATTTGCTTTTGGGTCGAATCTTGGAGGTCCGACGTGTACAGGACCGTAATGACTAAACCTAATGATTGTTTCAGCTCGGGAGATGAGGTCGGTTCAGACCCGGCGCGGCGCGGCGTGATGCGGCGCGCGTGCGACGCATTCGGCTGGCCGGCGGTGGCGTGCGTGGTGCTGCTGGCGGCCACGCGCGCCTGCGCTCTCGCCCCCACCTACAAAGCCCCCAGTAATGGAAGTGAGTTCTGAGAATCTTTACTACGTCTGTAATGCAGCGGTGCATGTGCATACACACTACAGTCCGACAACTTCGTGCGCGACTCTCCTGCGGTATGAGAGACGGTGGCGGGGACGATTTTTTTACGTTTTTCATACAGCGGTTCATACGTCACACAGTACAGCTTTTTCTATTCTGTAATTTCCACGTGTAGGTATGGCACAACAATTGACAAAACAAATACAAATTAAAAATAAATTCTACAGAAACATTCTTGACCTATTTTCTTTCAGTTATGCAACATTGTCTATGGACATTAAAAGTTTATGTGTTTTTACAGTAGAAGGAAGTAAAGTTTACTTAAATGAATCTGTTTTATAACAAATATCTAAAAATACGTCATTGTTGCACCAATTTTGCGTAATGTGTTTTAAGAAATAAAGTCAGATGCAAAACATAATGTTGTGTGTGAGGTTTTGTTAAGATCACTCTTGTTAAGATCACTTCTGATCTACTTGTCCATTAGTATTTTGCTGACAAAAAATATAACATTCGTCAGTAGCTAGACGAATTGCTTGCTATAAATAGAAAAGGACTTTCTTAAGTCTGGAAAGTTTGAGGAAAATCTTATGCAAACTGCTCACAGAAATTCCTGGTAATATTATTTTACTTATGTAAAGTACTGAATGAATTCGCCCTAAACTTCATATTAATAAAAAACATAGTTTTATTTATTAAAAATTGAGGTTGTTCTTGTTCTTGAAATGCTTATAATATTATTATTACTTTTCTTGCTGAGCATTAGGAAATTATGCTGCCTTCTTCGACACTTTGTCACTTTGTCCCGCTAGACATATAGGGTGACAACTACGATAGTAAAAATAAAAAACTTGTGAAATTTAAACGTGACGAAGCTAACTGTCGCACTCAGAGACGTCAAATACTATGGTCTAGATTTAAATGAATATTTTTGACATTAAATACTCAGTAAAGGTAATTGACGTCTCTGAGTGCGGCAGTTATATGTTTCTAAGAAACAAACATTTCCTCCTTTCTCTGTAGATACAGCGTACAGCCTCTTCGACACCTTTTTCTACTTGATTTTATACTTTATATTACTCAAAATAAATGACATAAGTAAGTACTGACAGCTTATGTTAAACAATACTTAGGGCCTGTTTTAACGATCGACAAGTAAGTTCTGAGTAGCTTACTTCGCAGATAATTTGACAGTTGTAATATGAAATACATGTCATTTAAACTGCAAAGTTAGCGTGCTAACGGCTGTATTTTACAGTCGACAAGTAAGTTACATCGAACTTACATGCCGATTGTGAAACAGGCTCATAATAAAATAGTCTTATAATAAGCTTAGTGTAAAAATAAAACGAAAACCGGCCTAGCTTAAAAATTCGACCCGCTATGTGAGCTATTGATAGCTTTTAGATGGGGCACACATAAATTAGCAAAGATAGAATCGTATCAGATTAGATTCTCGCAAAAGAGGGAGGGAGTAAATTAAATTTATTTATCTCTTTCTGGAGTAGGCCAGAGCGGTGTGGGTCGGAGCGAGGCGGATTGCTTGGCTTATGACCGGTGTTGGCGGCGAGTGGGCAACGTGTAAACAACGAATACAGCCGTTAGCCCGCCGGATGTTAGCAAAAAACTTCCGAGGCCGTTGATCCGCCGCTGAGGGGCTACTCGCGCGCCCAAATTTGTATTTATTTGCCTTTTTTTGTACTACAGCGAGCGACGCTATTGAACTCGGCGCTCGGTTTCGCTCTTCTATTTTATTTACTTGATAATCGTGTATGCGAAGCTTGTGACTGTCTGTTTGTGATCCTACCGTAGAACAGTCGAAGATAAAAAATTTGTAGTTTTGAATTATTTTTAAGAGTTTTCTTGATTAGGCTAGGCTGTATGTATTTTCGACGGTCGATGTATAAATAAATATGTACAGATTGCTGGCTGTCGGCCAAGAGGCCCCGGGTTCGAATCCTGGTAGAACTAAAATAATAGTTGGTGAACTTATAAGTAGGTAGGGAAGTAATAAATTAACGTAAAAAAAATTGCAATTATAACTTTTCGTCTAATAAAATCAAGAAGGTCTGATTGTTTGTAAATATTTTTAAGTTTTATTATCACCTGGCGCTAGACGGGGTATGCGCTAGGACGTAGATGTTGAATACTATGGACAATAAATCTTAACTAATCCATACTGGTTTGCTAGTTTCATCCACGTGATTGTTAGCAGGTACAGCCAATTGAACGGCTTCGGCTTCCCGACTAAACAAAATTAAATTTTACCTTATTATTAAATCGTGAAGATAAAGCGACAGCATGGAATAGAACAGGAAAATGGATGTGTAAAACTGCAGTGAGTCTTCTCCGTAGCGCGGCCCCATTGAAGAGGCTGGGGCGCCACGGTTGAAACCACTGGTCCGTGTAATTGTGTACATTTCAAACCGCAGAATGGAACGTCCGAGATTCCTCTTATTAATGTGTGTCGGTGCTTAATAATGAAAAGGGATTATCTTCACTGCGCCTTATTATACAATTTCCTCCTTATTATTATGTCCCCATGAACAATACATTTCTTTCCTGTGAGCGAAAACATTATGTATAATGTGACAACCCCGACTCGTAAAATTTAAATATGAAAGATTGGTCAGTGTTACGGATAAGCACATCGGGGCACCCGAATATTGGAGGGAAACCACTTACAACAGAATTCCTAAAGAGTTGCTGTACAATATGGGTTGGATTGTTGTCATCCCAATCACTGTCTTCGTGCATCGGTCTCACTACATGGCCGTTTCCGTTGATTTTCTATACGTTCATTCATCACTAGCACTTTTCCGGATGGAAGATATGAATTAAAAGGGAGTGTTCGGCTCGGTGATATCCGATATTCCGATCGATATGGATGGATCGAAGAGGAAAAATAGCCGCGTCGACCTCTGTAACCTGTCCAAGAAGATGAGGTTCCCATCAATAGCACTGATAGCCGATGAGACGTCACACCTGTCGTTGTGACGTCTCATCGGCTATCAGTGCTATTTATTTTTGTCGATTCATAACTATGTCCGCGTGTAGAACATTGTCATAAATTTCTCAAAAAAAACGAGTTCTTGTTTTGACCCATAAACATTTGAGTACAAATACCCGATTCCAAGATAAGCCGCCAAACGATAATAATTTTTTGTTGTTATTCGATAAAATTTGTGTTGTGGTTATCAAAAGATAAATGATTTATAGTGAAATATAAAATTATAGAATGGAATCAATAACATGTTTTCTCAGAGTTGTGTGCGTTAAAGAAACTTATTCGGATATTCTTACATGATCAGTTGGATCAGGCGTCAGTCGGTACTCAGACTACTCAGTATTATTGCCAAAACATATCACGAGAGATCGATTAATTTAAGCGTAAGTATTAAATTAATCCTCAATAATTATCACCTGATACACCTGATAACTCATACAGTTTTACGTTCCAATTACAACAATATTTTCTAGATACCTAACTTTTATCAATATGAAATAGTAATCAATTATATGTATTAGTTTGATTATAAACAAAGGGGAACAATGTTAAATTATTCCCCTTGTTAATAATAAAATATTAAAAATATTAAATAAAATATTCCGCAAAACGATTAATACCGTTGACTGTCTCTGTTTATATGTATCTATGTTACATATCTTGCTTAAAAACACCTACGAGGCTAAATATTCCGCTCCTACTTCGACTAGCGTACGCGTTGTAAATAATGGCCACTCAAAAAACTCGCCACCAGTTTGAACGTTAAAATCGGACGGTTCGGTAATTGTTTACAATTTATTAGGATGTTATTTTATTAGTATGACAGGTCGCGTTTAGCTATCAGTGAACAGCAGATGAAATATAGTACCTACAGAATTCGCAACGTTTGTTTGTATGTAGGTTTAGTTTTATTTAAAAAGAGCTGTCTCAATAACAACACAACACGTGGAGTGACATTTGTCCCCGCCCAAATACCGCCCGTCCTGTTATGGGGTTGATGGGTGATAACGTACAATACATATCTAATAGATAACAACCACACATTAGGGCGTTACCGATCGAATGCCGCCGCGAATCATACTGGTTTAGGAAACCATTGCAAACGATATCGAAGTTGTTTTCGAAGATAAAGTCAAGGGTTATCAAATGACTCACCTAGGCAGAATGTGATTGTTGTGTTATTATTCGGAGTTACGAATGTGTTTTTAGGATTGGGACTGATTAGTTATTTATTTTATATGGTTAATATTATTTCAGGAAGATTAGGAGGCCTCATAGAAAATACATACTCTTATTGTGTTAGAGAGCTGTAACTCATGTAGTGCCGGCATCGGCAGGGCAAAAATTATTTGTCACCACCCCCAATCTCTCCTGTAGGTATCGTGCAAGGCGGATAAGGGTTCAAACAGGGTAAGAGAATGAGCAGCGTTCTTGTTATAATACCTAGCAATATAATGCGATTTTCGTGCCCGATAAAAGATTATAGGCTAGCTCACTATCATTAAACCTAGCTTAGTGACTAATGTGCACAATTTATGTATGTAGTACGTGTCAGGAAAAATATAAAAAAAACTAATGAATACGTATACATACCTTTGGAACATGTAAAGGTCACTGCAACAGCCACATTTTTATTAATTAAGTAGGTTCAAGTAGGCATTTCATTTGGTGCCCTCAATATAAATAAATAATGAGTATTCACACATAAATAAATTTAAACACGTGGCGTGTGCCAACCCTAGCCGCTAATCTTCAGTTGGGTAGGTACCGGTTGTTTACAAAACGTGTGTCAACGTGCAGCCAGCTGCTAGGTCACTGAACCCCGGAACGACCCCATCTACGACCCCTTTGGTACTAACTTTCCGTTTGACAATGAATGAACTCAATACAAAATTGTCTGATTCAAATCCGGCTTGTAATTTTTTCAAAATAAACATTTACATAACGGTTTATTTAAATATAACTACGGGATATCTTCTTATTATTATTATTTTCTGGCTTTAAAATAATGACAGTCATTATGTTAATCTTGACTGACGGGTATCATCATCATCATCATCACCAGCCCTTTAATGTCCCCACTGCTGGGGCAGGGGCCTTACCTATGGATGGAAGAATATAGGGAGATCAGTTATCATAGTGGCTTGTTGAGGGATATCCTCACTATTTCTCACGGTGTACTTACTACAAATAACATCCACTTGTGTTCTGTTTTGAAAATATTTACTTGCTGAGGCACTTTAAAACTAACAAGATAACGCCTTTCTCCCATAGGACTTTGGCTGAAATCACTTTCCACTTAAAAAGTTTCTGTTTATCTTATATGGGCGTCGAATTTTAGTTGCAGACGGATCGTTTATGTTTAACAATATTGTTTGTCAACGAAAAAGATGGTGAGGGAAATGTATTGAGGTTCTTGATACCCCTGCTGAATATAAGCAATGTTCATTGTTTATAAAGTTCCCCCTTATTTCAAAGGGCAAGTTATATTGTCGATCCCGGCTGCTGCTTCTACTTCAGTTGTTATCATTTACCAACAGGTATTGGACCCGTGTTGGAATACTCTTTAATTCATACATCTAAAGGTAATATCAGCACATCAGTAGGGAGGTATTAATAGACAGATGCTATTATGATGAATTTAATACATTCAATATGGACTGAAGATTAATTGAACTGAGATAGATAACAATTGTGCAGTAATTAGGTATTATTTCCCCCAGAGTGCACGAGGTGGCCTGATGTCGTAATGTCTAAGATCATTCGCGTGCTAATTATTATTGCTCTATTGAACAATAATTTTAACCTTTAAGTTAATCAATTAATTACACCGTGTATGTTAATTGCAGCACTATCGTGTACGCTAAACCGGTAGTGGTTATAAATGCATTGGATAAAACGACAACTAACACTTTTATCTTGAATAATTAATTTGAGTAACTTTTGTGAAGTGTAACAGGTCTGGTCTGATTCAATAAAGTGTCTGACAAGTTAACGTGAAGCTATTGAAATCAAGAAACATCCAAACTTCAATAGGGATAATGGTTGGAACATACCACCTGCTTGGGACCCAATTATTAGAATAATTAAATCCCAACACCGTCCTCATACTGCCAAAAACAATGATACTGTAAGCTCTGTATGTGTAAATCGGAACACCTAAAATATCAAATATTATGACGGTAGTTAATTATTACTTGATTGTGAGGACACCTGTCATCTTCAGTCCCCCCGTGACCACGGCCACTGTAAAGTGATCGAAACGTCGGGTTAAATAATTAATATACCAAACACCAAATTATACGCGAGTCTTATCCGTAAAAGTTGTTTTATTTCAAATGTGTAGTACTCGTGCAAATATAAGAAAACATTAAGTTAACGTAATTAAAAATACTTAATATATTTTTTTTAAAAGTTGAATTTATTTATTTTATTGATTTTTTATATAGTATTTAATTACACAGGGCACTCAAATTAGCTATGTATTTGAGCCATTCTTGTTATTCGACACGTAACTCGTGTCGCAAACTTTGTGGTGCTTATGCTATACCAGCAGCATAATAACTTATTATATTACGAGCTAACCACGTCCTCGTTTCATTATGCAATGTAAGTAATTATCTGAAAGAGTGGGAAATTGGGACTTCCTGTCAATAAAATTTTATAGTTACATTTTTTACCTGGATGACATAGTAATTATAATGCATTGTATAGAAGACATCCAGGTGGAATAACCTTGGTGCATATTGTTTGCCGAAGACATGATCCTTGTTGTGGAGTGTAATCCATCCTAGATCCAGAGTAGACTGGGAAATGGTAAAGTAAGCTGGAGAGTGTGGGGCTGAAGATTAGAACAGAACTGAAATCCCTTTCGGTGACGCTCATATTGCCTTAGATGGTGTACCCAATTTGTTCTATTTTCTGGTACTTTGAATCATTATACAAGATGTTGGTGATATTGACCTCGATGTGAATAGTAGAATAAATAAAGGTAAAAGGCGGCGGGTCTTTGGGGCAGCGTGTGACCCAAAATTACCTTTTAAAATTAAGATGCAAATATGCCATGAAAGAGAAAGACTGAAGACACGTTGGATGCCTTGTGTGTAGTTCATGCTAAGCTCATATGTGATGGAGAAATGGAAGACGAAACCATGTTGTGCCAACCCCTATTAGAATGGGATAAGGCCAGGTTGAGAAGATAGAAAACGTTTCCAATTTCTACGTGCTTGGCTCAGATAGCGACTAGGTAGAATTGTAAACCTTACCTATACGAAAAGCTATATATATAAACTAGACCTGTTTAACTTGTGCTCTTTACTTTTAATAGAACATATATAGGGATTTAGTAAGTACTATTCGTATATTTAGCTAACAATACAATAGTTACCTTTTATTATGAAATCTGGATGTCTGTACTCCATTAGGTTACCCAAGAGCAAGAAAAACTACGTAGCACAATTGGATGTAAAGCTCTTTAAACATTCGTGTCACTGAGTAATTTATACATTTAAAATAAAGTCTTATCGCGTCGTGACATTGTTTTGTCAGGACGTCGCGCCGTCGCTTAAACATTCAAGCAATTAACTGGCTAAATTTGATAAAATTAGGGCCTGTTTCACAATCGACAAGTAAGTTTGAAGTAGCTTACTTTGCAGTTCAATTGACATATATTTCATATTACAACTGTCAAATGATTTGCGAAGTAAGCTACATAAGACTTACTTATCGATTGTGAAACAGGCCCTTAATACCAAATATTTTTTCACGTGCATTTGTTTGCTTAGTAACAAACAGTAATCTTGTTTAAGAGAAGCTATAATATTATTAGATTTGCTTTCAAAACTATGAACACGCCTGTGGTAAAAGCAAATGTCAGTAGCTAATCTAAGATTAAAGCTGCCGCACTCAGAGACGGCAAATAACGTTAATGAGTACTTATCGTCAAAAAATGACAATTCAAAATTAGTCGCTATTCTTGCCGGGTCTATGGTCTTTATTTGAATGAAAAATTTTTACATTAAATACTCATTAAAGTTAATTGACGTCTATGAGTGCGGCAGATAAATGGTTTTTTTTAATGAATGCCTGTTTTTTCGCGATAAAATGTGCCTATTTAAACATTTTTTGGACAGCAGCGGCGATTGTCACATTTTTTCTCACATGTCGTAAAAACATCCGGCTAAAATCACACTGATTACTGCCCTTTGATAACACGAATGTCAACAATTTAATGTTGTTTCAAAATTCTAGGCACTATTAATTATTTTTGACCGCTTATCCTCTTTTCTACACTTAAGACATTTATTATCAAGAAGTAAAAGTAAATTTCAATATTATGAAATACTTTGAAACATAATCACTTTTTATTACCTACTCTTGTTTGTTTGTATATTCGTACTGGGAGTGTTGTAATTAAATTTTATAAATACAGGCTTGTAAGTATATTTTTCAACTTATTACATTAGAAATTAATCAGACCACTAATTTAGAATTCTGAGGAATATTCTCTTTCACGTCAGAACCTCACATTTTGTACGTAAAGATACGTTTTAGAATTTCTTTGTCAATGTCACATATTAAAATTGTTTCTGCCTTGCCTTCTGTCCTCTTTTTAATTGTAATTACCGCGTGTTCATGTGAACGCTCCTTAGCCTTAATTTTCTAAAACATTTAGGTACCATTTTAAAAATAATAAAAATCGAATAACAACGATTATCAGCATTTGAACATTTAAACACCTTGCATTGTTGCACACTTTACGTACGTAGGTTAAATGAAAAAAAAAAAAAACTTACCGCAGCTGCGCTCAGGTAATCCCGCCATTAGCATACCATGACCTACGATTCGCGACTCGGCAGTGCTACCGCCGGATATAAACAAGCGTACACCCAACACCGAATGGCTCTGGTGCTCTCCCATTACACATCCACCTGGCTATAATGGTTTCGGCTCGAGTCGAGCGAGGCCGGCGCGCGGCCGCCCCGGTGCGTCTGCACCGAAGTAGCACAGCAAACACATCAATAACACTATAAGGCAGGGAATAAAATACACGTTGGCTTACAATATTCTCTACTGTTTCGATATTATTTGAGTATCGGACTGTCAATTGTCATTTCTTTCCATTCCGCATGACTCAAACTTTGAGTAGCGTTTCTGTATCCGGAGGTTAGTTTGATAACATTTTTGTCTGTGATTGGCTGAATACGGTATTCGCGAAATTGACCTTCAGTTGTAGCCTACTTGAGCGCAATACTAAAACTAATATCAAACACTTATTCGTGCCTATACAAATTATAAAATTTACACATAGGATCAGTGGCCCGATTCAAAACATTCATTAGGTCAACTGATCCCGCGGGATGAGTTCGAGCGGCCTCAGTCGACTAAAGAGCCATTGCAATCAATCATACAGAACAGACGTAAAAAACCGCCTCTTTGTCCCTTCTTAGAAGGACTCAAATAGCCTTAAACTTCTTTCCTTATTATTTAACGACATTTTCTATGGGTTCTTCTCTCATTGCATTGCATACAAACACAGTTACGCATTAAAAATAGATCTTGTAATATCATTAGCTTAAAAATCTTATTATTTAGACGAAATTAGGCGTCGAAAAATGTTGTGTAGCTGGGTCTGTTTATACCGTTTTCACCGCTATCCGATTCAATAGAAGTAAATATTTAGTCGCCCGGGCGCCCGTAGCTATCAACACTGTATTTGCATATCTGCCAATATATTGACTATGGTATCAGACCTGACCTCGGAGAACTGCGTACATACAATGTTGCAAATGTGATTATACATGCGATACTTTCAATCCCTATCATAAGATAAACGATACGTCCGACGACACGATACCTTGCAGATACCACCGTCCGAGCTCTGGAACGTAAACGTGTGCTATTTATTATACTTATTAGTTTTATAATACAATATTAAACCAAAAAAATACCAAAAATTAATTAAAAGTGGATACTTTACATTACAGACAATGGCTCAATTTATGCTTTGCCACTGGAGTGTCTATTGTTTGATTGATTATTATTGCTATAAACATTTAACCGTGACCATTTTGTTTTAAAACTAAAGAGAAACACTTTTAGACATTGGCTTAAAGTCAATATTTAAATAAAAGCGGCCATTGAATGCGATGCGATTTCTACCACGTTTTTGTACACTCAAACCGATACCTGATACAGAAAGTTTTGTATAAGTAGTTATGATTTTTTTTTTACCAATATTAATGTTAGAAAAAATATTACAAAGAACATAAAGTCAGAAAAATATCGAAATATTATTATTGTCCTGATTACTACAGGAAAAGGAACCAGGTGTTCGGCCTAGCCAACCAGCCCCTCTAGACACGTGGCTAATACATTCGAACGAATAGAATACAAATCTATGAAACTGACGCATCTATTATAGAGAAAAGAACATGCCGACCGTCGTGTAAAGTAGAAGAGAAGTTGTCAAAAATTGACATTTTGTATTGGACCCCTTTGTCCGGCCAGAGCATGACCACCGGAACATGACATGATATAGCCATTTATCGCTTTGAACAGTCAAAAATCTATGGAATATTGACAGATCTATGTTGTTTCAATAGTCATGCTGGCCCTGCTGAATTGTTGGATGGATGTTGTGTTGGACAGAAGAATGAATATGATGTAAAAATTAAAAATATGTTACCTAAAATCCAAATGGACAAACAAAATAAACACAACGCGACCGGCTCGCTGCCCGTGCCCAGCCGTATACGGAATTGTACCAAATTACCATGCATGACATTAGCCGCGTACCTATATTATTATCGGTGTCCACCAAATTTAAGAAGGCGCTTGACGTCAGCCCAATGTTGTCGCGAATATAAATGGCCCGTGTGGCAAATGCATTTCATATTCATCTCAATCGAAAACGACCGAACGTGAACTCGCTTGAAGATATACCGTTTTTACATGTATACATAAATCACGCTTATTTATCCCCGAAGGGGTGGGATGAGGTGAATAAAAACCCACCCATATTTTGACAATTATGTTTGTTAGGGTTCATGTTGTAGTGGGCGAACCTTTTGGTGACATGCGCTGGCAAAAATGTTGTGTAGCGAATACGGAAATTTGTACTCACAGTCACATTTGTTTGTTTAAAATGTTTAATGTAGAAAATTACAATATTAGTTGTAATTATTATACGTACATAATTTTATTTGACCGTCATCCAATAGGTAATACCTATTTAAAACAAAAGCTCTTTCCAACTGCTTACTTTACACTAGATAAATAAAAATATGATTTATTAATTTAAAGCAATATTAATCGTTAACTTTATCAACAAATTGACAAGGTACAATTTGGTACACTTAAAGGTGTGATTGATTTTCAATGGAAACATTTACCATGGGTTTCAATATTCTATCTACTGATTAGCTTACTGAACTGAAGTGTTGAGCCCTGTATTTTTTCTTAATTACTAAAAATAACAGAGGTTGCTAAGTAACTGAACAATGGCAGGCTTATCTGGATCTGTACGTAAAATATTAAAATAAACGAATAAATGAGAACTGATAGAAGTAAATACAAAATTTTGCAACAAATCGAAATGATAAAGTGACGTCTCATCAGCATGTTGTAGTGTAATTTTTGATAATTCTGCTTGTGTCTGACGTTAATTATTATTGCTGGCCGAAAATCGAAACTCTGTGAATATATTTTAACCAAGCGTTGTAGATTTCTAAAAGTGAATGGTATTTTCTAACAAATATTTTAGATTTACTCGTCATGTATAGTTATTGGCATAATTATGTATCTTTTTTTACTTCTAAAACATGTTTGATCACTTATTGATACAGAATACGCCATGGGTAGTCATGTAAAACCGTCAAATTTCCAATATATTGAAATACAAAAATAACTCACGTTTTATTAATAGTTTTAATGAGTCAAAATTAAAATGAAGCTACGAAGCTAAACCCCCACGCATAACATTTCTACGGAATTATTTATTTCCTGCCTTTGATGTGTCGTCGCTAATTGAATCTAACTGTTGCGAATGTGCTTACTCTATAGACAAGCGTTTCATTAATTACAGGCAAGAAATAAAAGTCCTCAATTGGATGCCAATTCTCTAATAAATACTGTCTTATCGCTCGGCGATCTATAAACATTGAACTCATTATTTATTATTCGTCCGAATCTAGTTGTTATTCCAATGTCGCCTTAAATGCAATTTCAAGGTTTCTCCCGATCGGCACTGTCGTGTGAAAGATTAGCGATGTTTTAAAATAGCTCTGTTTGTGTCCGATAACCGGCGGTATCTAGCGGCCGCCCCACCCCGCCGCTCTCTGACATTTGTGATTAATCGCCATTCATTCACTAAACCCATTATCTTCTAGTTGTGTTCATCGTAATTTCAGTAAACGCTGACTGAATCGCAACTGCGCGTAATTTGCGATTGCTTACAATAGCCAATTACACGGGCGCATACCATGCCCGGCCGGTGACAGCGCTTAGGTATTTGTAGAGCAAGCGGATCTCCTGTGCGTCCCAGGTTGTTTTCCGATTCCTGGTATGCCCAATATGCCGTTGGTATTCGTCTGACGATTTGGTGTAATCCCTGTCTGTACTGTACATGCATGCAATATATCACGCCTATTTTCCCCGAAGTAGTAGGCAGGGGTGAATTAACACCCACGTTTCGCCAATTTTCTTAGGTCCCAGCGGATTATTGTCATCTATCGGGCACATATATCGGAGTAGGTATACTACTAGGTGATGCTGCCCATTACTCATCGCTGTCTGTACCTTTAGCCGCCTTGTACAACACCCGCGGTAAAGATTTCAGCTCTCCCTACCCCTTCGGGGATATCAGGCGAGATTTATGTATATGTATTCTTTGACGCTGGATGTTTATTTTTTACTCAAGCTATCATATACTTTTTCTCGTGTTTATGTTGGATTTATAATCTTTGTCCACATAACACAAAAAACCATTAATAACGTATATCTAACAGTATTTGAATATAATTCATGTGTTAAGGTCAATGTTTCAGATAGAGGCAGTTCCAAAAAGATTAATAATCCAATTAAAAATGAAACAGCAAGGGACATAATTGAGATCGGTCGGACAGCTGTGTTTAAATACAGTTCCGCCAGGTTATTAAATTGGGCTTAGGACTAAATAGTATTGGCCATTTTTATTGTTTAATATACCGGTTAACAAACATTACAAATTGGATGCAAACAATCTGCGTTCGTTTATTTTGGTCTGCTGTGTTGTTTACTTTTGTAATTACGAGACGCGAAATAAATAGATGCGACCGATGCTCGCGTTTAAAATTATCTTGACCCCGTTTTCTATATACAACGCCGTTAAACAGGCCACGGTGCTATGGCAGATACCTTAAAAAGCTTTCTCAATAGGCTCATAAACATATAGATGGAATAAAGTATAACAATAACATAATAATTTATCATGTATCACTCGTCCGCGTCAACATCATATACCTATCATCTAATTTCTAGCCCAAAGTAAGTAGCATAAGCGTTTTTGTTGAGATAGGTAGTAGGTAGGTAATACTAGATGACGGACAAATTTTAATAAGAAAAATAATTATTATTAACTGTGTATTATAATTATTTATAATATACAAACAATCATGACTCGAGAACAAATACCTATCTGTGTTCAACACACAAACAATTATATTATATGCCCCTACCAGGATTCGAATCCGGCACCTCTTGGCCAGTAGCCAGCGACCCAACCAATCGACCAAACCGGCTGATCAAATCATCAAACTACGTCTACAACAATGGCTAAAAATTACAATAAGTATCTGTTGATTCGAAAAAGTTAAATTAACATGCTGATGAGATAAGTCTGTTGCTAACAATGCTCGATTGAAATTGTTGCTTTTGCGATTATGTATATTTACGATTTTACAGTTTCAGTTGCTAACAGAATGCGAAGTGTGTGGGAAATGTAAAACCTTACATAAATAATTGCAACAATTTCATTAATTAGAATCGAGCATTGTTGGCAACAGTGTTACATTGATTATCAGAGGGGCGGATTCGTCGAAGCCAATGGTCAGGCACGTGGATCGATGGGGCAGCTAGCCGCAGCTTACCACGAGAGGTGCTCTTTCTTGCACGACCACCAAAGGTTGTTAAACTCCGGCGGGCGGTATTCTTCACTCGCGAAGGTAACGCGGTCGTCGACCGTGCTCGTCATCTTCAGTCGTTCCAATTAGTGTGGCTAGGTACACACGTACTTATTTATAGCGGCACCCGGTATGGGCCTCTCTTGTCCGTATACATACGCTCACGCAATTATTAGCTATGCGATTGCTAAAATTGCCCCACATCTGATTACCTGGCGTATGCGCGGACTCCGCTCCACTTTTGTTTTTGCGTTCAATGTCAGTGTACCGGCTAATTTTATCGTGTTCTCCCCACTCACTGCGTAACTATCTTCTTGGACGGGGCAAAAATATTGTTTGTTTTGATTTGGTTCGTATAAAAATTTTCACGGAAAATACTTTAATGATATTCAGGCCCGTCAGTTAAGTCGTTTTTAATAATAATTTTATGGCAGGAAACGAAACATCTTATGATAAATTATGTCTAAGTGTTGTGATTAGTTGTTGTTTAGTTTATTTTAATAAATCATTCTATACAATCACTAATAACGACGATTTGTCAGTGGTTGTCTTTTTTTCTCATATTATCTATTTTACATCGATTTCCACTTGGTCAGCTGACATGAACCTAGGAATTTTGAGTCGAGTTAAAAATATTAAAAATAGATTAGGGTAAACCATATGCCATTTTAATTACATATTTGAACAGTTTCCTATTTAAACCTATTTACATAAATTGTTGTTGAAATATCAAACCTTGTATTATGTACTTGCCGCAAGCATCATAATATGTGGACAAAGCAATTAAGCAAAAGTAATAAAACTTTGTTCTCGAGTATAGAAATTATAGATTTGTTCCCACACTTATAGGAAGGATCAACGGACTTGACAATCAAAACAAAGCCTTAGTATCTATTTTACCGGTCATACAAGCTGTCTTTTATCTTTACGTGAGACGTTAATCCTACAAACTTGAGCCATAACCGCGCACACCTAAGTAAATCCTATCTCAGGATAATGAGAGGCGAGTAAGTAAAACCTATCTTGAGAGCCGAGGCGAGTGGACGTCGACGGACCATCAAATTAAGCGGGCCAATTCATTGATTAGAGGTTGTAAAATGGCGAGTGTGGGAACTGAGGACACGCGGTGAGGTGAACGCGCCGCGCCGGCATTCACGTCACGACACGAGCGAAACGCTTTTTCGTCGCTATTTCCGCAACAAGTGTTGTTTTGAAGAGAGAGGCCCCGCCGGGCGAGCGTTCGCGGCTGCGCTGCGCCTCCCGAGAGGACCGAACGTTATTTCCACTGTTCAAATTACAACACAATGTAAACAACAATTAAATTTGCCAAGAATCCAGATTGAACTATCCACGGGCGCATTCACGTTTCTACACGGTGTGTCTCTGTCTATTATCGACATGGGAAACAGACCATTACATTTAATTGAATTGCTTGCTTGAAGTAATGTGAAACCATAGTGGGTTTTAAACTGTTTATTGGTATTTGAAACTGGTAGGTACTAGAAGATCGATCAGTATGCCCGGTAGATGGCAATAGGCTCCTCTTCTATTATATGGGGCCTAAAACAATTGGCGAAACGTGGGTGTTAATACACCTCTGTTTAGATAAACAGGCGTGATTTACGTATAAAATTTGTATGTAGATACGTATACTGTAGCGTTCACTATTTGCATTACTGAAACTGATAGCACGCACATTGTTATCGCTGACTTACCGAAAATAGTTCGCAATATTTTAGCGTTATTACGTCAACGACTAACAGTGTGGAACGTCACAAAATTGTCTGTAAACCGCACCGTCATCATTGTTTTTGGGGAGTTCCGCCAATTGTTTGTTTTGTACTATCGTAGTTGGGAGTACAACTGCCACCACGTAAAGAGTAACAGATATGCATTCAAACAACACTACTTTTCATTAACGGATGGGACCTGACTTAGTTGGTGAAATGTTAGTAATTTAGTATTAATACACCTTTGTCTAGTACTTCGGGGCTAAACAGGCGTCAATTATGTACTATGTTGTTAGTTAGTACATATACCACTTGAATACCCTTATATTAATGCGAAGCAGGTAGTTTATCGAAGGATAGTTGACTATGCACACATTTACTTAATCGAGGAAAATCTAATTAGCCACGCAAATATATTGTTTTTCTCGGAAAAATTTAATAAAATTAGTCAACAAATAAGCCAAATACTAATTTAATATCACTTGTTTTCCTGTTGAGATGTGGACTGAGAAAATACACGTTTAGGAACCGGTTCGCAATGTGTAGTGTGATCGTTCGGTCGCCGCGAGTTGCGAGAGGCTTGCATTCTGCAATGTCTTGCATTCCGAGCGCATTCCGCGACTGGACCCGCTACGGCGACCTAGCCGCGGCCTCTGTTCGGCTCACCGCAAATATATTGTACTCGATCGGAATTCCATAGCCTATGCCTGTAAACAACATCATTAGACGTCGCTTAGGGCCGGTTTTTAGATGCATAGTTTAACTCAATGTACCACCTAGCAATAGCAATGTACTGCGACTTTTGTGCCCGATAAATGGCAATAGGCTCGCCACCTATTACATGGGACCTAACATAATTGGCGAAACGTGGGTGCTAGTTCACCTCTGCCTACAAATCACGCCTATATCCCTCTTCGGGGATATAGGCGTGATTTATGTATGTATGTAGTTAACTCAACCGATTGGTTCAAAATTCAATATCGGTCTGATATTTAACGATTAGTAACAATTTTAGGCCCGTGTTCACCTACACGTAAAACAACGGATTAAAAGATAACCGTCAGTTTTTGACACTTATTCCATACGGTAAAATGTCAAAAAGAGGCGGTAAAAATAATAATAGCCTGTTAGTGTTGGTGAACTCCAGCCTTAATTACTAACGGTTAAATATCAGTCTGATATTATTACTAATGGTTAAAATCAGCCTGATATACAACCATTAGGAACAATTTTTAACAATTGGTTGAGTGAACTATGCATCAAAAAACCAGCCCTTATTGACAAGTTTGCCTATTCATATTCAACACTCGACCGGTACCGCCAGGCAGTCCAATTTTATACGGCTTGATCTTTGAGTTTAAGAATTAATCATTTGTACCGGCGAATAATATTTGCATATTATTAGCGCGCCATACACAACACTATAATTTTGAAGCGTGTTTAAGTTTTGATAAGCGAACATTGCTTACGACTGTTTTCATCACAAGTATCCATACCATACTTGAATGTTTCACAATATAAAGGTGGTCTTATTATCATAACTAATAAGCAAGATTAATGTATTCGTATTAAATCGCTTATAAAATTCTAACAAATGTCCAAAATTGGCTTGGGAAGCTTTTTTTTTGGCAATTCGTCGTTATTATGCGGTAATTCTGCGAAATGATTTTGAACGAACGATAACAACTCGTATTTTGTCGGTATGGATTCCGGGAAATCGCCAACAGAGGGGGGTGCGTTATTTGGACACTTACCCCCAATGAAGGCGACCCCTTTCGTTCCATATGCATGCTCCTGGGTTACCGACCTTGACGGTTGTCCATGGCGCTTTTCACACGCGATTCAGCGAACAGTGCCTAAGCACGAACTTTTTGAAGATTCGTATCCTAATCGTATCGAAAAAACACTCTAAAACCAAAATAAAATAATTTCTAAATTTTTAATAGAAAAAAATAATAATATTTGTTAGGCAATTAAATTAATATTAAAAATATAAACACATATTTACTTTATATGTATTGCATTTTTTTTAATTCTATTTTAATTAGGAACTTTTATCATGACGAAATGTCAGTTCCATCATAGCCTAATCTTTTACATTTTTACACTTAATACATGATTGACATACACACAGAGCGGCAGTTAGTATTACATTATTTAAATTAACATAAAGTCTACTTTAATAGCTGATATAAAGAAATAAATTATGCTTGATAATAATAAACATTAGTTTGGTTTATGAACGCTTTCCGTGGCTCTTGACGTTTGGCATCGAAACTAATGAAGGATTGCTCTAAAGCGAAATTCGAATGTTTTGTCACGTAAAATTTGATGGACAGAAAACTTGTGTAGATAAAAAAAATCGAAACTGTCGCTGTCAAACATGAAAATAATTGAAACCGTTCTTAAATTTAAACATCAAGTGCTTTGCAGATACGATCATGTTGCGAAACTTCGAAACGTTCGCGCTAGAGGCACTGAAGGAGTTAACGTATTAGGTAGAGATAATGGGCAGCGACTGTGATTCCGCTCGGACGCGATAGCCGAGAAGGCTCGTTTGGCCGATAATGAGTCACCGTATCATTTCATCAGGAAACAGCCGCCCTCGCCGATTTCTCGCAGGGCCGAGGCCAGCGTGCGCAAACAAACGTGCCTCACATGGGTGTTACGCCAACTGTTTTTGACGATATGAGGTGAACGCACACTTAAGCCGGATCCAAACGAGTGTAACGTGTAATGTATTCTTACGTGTAATGTAACACGAATTCTACGTTAGGACGGCTACATGTAACGTTCGTAGTGCCGTCCTAACGTAGAATTAGTGTTACATTACCAGTTACACTCGTCTGGATCCGGTTGAACGCGCCGAAGTCAATTTATCGAAATCTTTATATGGAATCATACGAAACCTCGCACACTTGCCGGAGTCGAATTGTCCGATTCGTCCGAATCGATCAAAAACTTCAGAATCCTAGAAAAATTCGAATGACGTCATCGGAAACAATGCGCACGATGCGGAAGGATCTGTCGATTCAGACTATTTTCGATTCTTTCGGCGCGAATAGGAGTGCGAGGCCTCGGCTGACTTTAGCGCGTTCGGATCGGATTAGTGTGCGTTCACCAATACCCACATGTAAATAAGCTCAACAGTAAAGCCGAATTCACGCGGCGCGGACATTCATTTAAATCAGGCAGATATTCGGACTGATTCGGACTAGTTCTGATTTTTATAGCTTCATAGATCATAGTGGCTGAATTCTAAATATAGTAGAGAGGTAACTGCTAAAATAAGAACGTGACATAATATAATTGTCTTAACAGAGAATTTACGTTGTTCGATAGCATGTGATAAAACGTAAAACATTGTTTTGAGCATTAAGTTGAGCTTTTCTATTGCAAATTGACACATTGCTTTGGTTGAAAGTTAACCTGACGCACTGAGGGTAATTTTTTACATAAATGTCCTTTTCATCCCACCATCTCGGAAAAAGCGTTTTTGCTCTTCGATATCCGAGTGCAAAAGCCGTTTTTATCCTCTAGAGGTTAAAGTAAATTTGAATTTAGAACATCGTGTGCAATGAGTTTGTGAATTCAAAACATCAATAAACATATTTTTTCTACCTCCATGGTGCCGAAATTGTCATGCAACCTATTTTAATTTGTTAAAAACTCAGACTCGGAACCTTTTTGGTGTACTTTTTTGTAATATGCTTTGCGCGCGCCATTTTCTTTTCACGTCATAAATTTGTTAAAACCTAGGAGTTCCATGACGGTCAATCAGCTTGGCGTCAATCTTGCTTTAAACATTTTGATCGTCTACAACGCTTGCTGGATGCTTGAGTCAAGCATTTAAAAGCTTTTTAGGTCTGTTTGATTTGTTTACGCTAGCAACGGAACAAAAACATACAGAAAATCAACGTGCTTGACTCAAGCTGATTGACCGTTTCGGAACTCCATTAGGGACGGTAATTTTTATTAGGGACTTACAGGTGTGTCTGGATGAATGTTGCGGGTGTGGCTGGGTGGATGGGTGGCTGTTGGAGATGTGTCTGGGTGAACAGGTGTTTTGAGGGTGTGTCTAGGTAAATGGGTGTTTTGTTGGTGTGTCTGGGTGAATGGGTTTTTGTGGGTGTGTCTGAATGGATGGGTGAGTATTGTGGGTGTTTCTGGGTGATTGGGTGTTTTTTTGGGTGTGATTAGGTGTTTTGTGGGTGTTTCTGGGTGATTGAGTGTTTTTTGGGTGTGATTGGATGTTTTGTAGGTGTTTCTGGGTGAATGGGTGTTTTGTGGGTGTTTCTTGGTTAATCGGTGTTTTGTGGGTGTTTCTGGGTGAATGGGTGTTTTGTGGGTGTTTCTGGGTGAATGAGTGTTTTGTGTGTTTCTGGGTGAATGGGTGTTTCTGGGTAAATGGGTGTTTCTGGGTGAATAGGTGTTTTGTGGGTTTTTCTGGGTGAATGGGTGTTTTGTGGGTGTTTCTGGGTGAATGGGTGTGTCTGAGTGGATGGGTGTGAATGTTGTGGGTGTTTCTGGGTGGGTGTTGAGAGTGTGTTTGGGTTAATGGGAGGGTGTTGTGGAAGTTTCTGGGTGAAAACAGAAACTGTTGTGATTGTATTTTTTTTTTTGTATTTTGCAATTTCCTCGTTGGGGGGGATGAAAAGTTACGTGTTGCACTCGAGTGCAAAGATTTTTCACCTTGTGCTCTTTTGATTCCCTCGCTATCGCTCAGGATTCTAAATTTTAGAATCCTTCGCTAGCTCGGTCATCAAAATTGAGCACGCGGTTAAAAAACAACTTTGCACTCACGTACAACAAATAACTATTATCCATCGATGGAAAATCTTTTTATATTTACTTTATCAGCTATTGAAAACTTGCGCTTCAGTTTTTAAGCAATGTTTACAAACCCAAGAATTTCTATCAATTATGCTGTCTATAGTTCGTAACGGAATCCAAAATTGTAATTATAATTATTACCCAAAGACGACTAGTCATAGTAAGTAAATAAACAATACTCTAGTACGAAATAGCGCCCTTGCGGCGCCTCTAATTAAAAAACATTATACTTCAGCTAAGATAACAAAGTAAAGTTCAATTGCGTATGATTGTGGGTTATTACAGCCAGAGCTATTGTTTATGTCACAATTAACAGTGTAATTTAGTATTTCTTATTTTCATACTGTTTTCAGAAACACTTAACGTCGTGTTACTTTGTAATTGCACGTAATTATATACTTCCGTGTTTGTTTACATTTGAGAAACAGTACAAATAATCTTTTGAGTGTAGTTTAGGTAGCAATTCCTAGAAAGTTTTATTTTTTTTAAGCAAAATTGTTTATAAAATCAAATATTTTTAATATTGTTCCCTCAAAAAGTATAGAAAGGTTCGCGGATCTCACGGCTCTATAGGTACTCAAAAATGTTGTAGTTTTAAAACAACGCATCAGCCAGCACTGATTTGTACATTCACTCTTTATCTCCATTTTATAGTAAAATAATTTTTACTCGAAATACGCGAATAGTTATCCTCATTTTATAATATCCGCATCGCCTGCATGCAAATGTTAGGTTTCTAATAATGCATTTGGCTGCAGCTCTACGTACCTACTATTCGTTTTTAATACAATTATGAATAATCGGTACCGACGGAGCACACAAATAATGGTCACGAATAAAACTAGAAATGTTATAAGGTTATCTATGTATAGAAATACATACCTATGTACCTTATTTTACGCAGAAATATTTAAATTATTTTACGAAAGCTATTTTTAATTCAGTTTATGTACAGTCAATATCACACCAGGCTACCACAAATGTAAAATTTTCTCAATCGACTTTGTACTTTACTACGAACAAGTGAAGGTGGACAATCGATTGAAGCAATTTGACAGTTTTGGGTTTCTGAAGTGCCGTTGACCGTACTTAGTTCTCGTACGCTGAACTCATGTGCCTTCAAGCCTTCCATTGTGTTGTTTTGGTATCGTAAACAGGATCACTTTTATTGTATAGGCAGGCCGTTATTAAATTGTCTTTTAATTTAGGTCGCATGTTGTATAGCAATAAAATTTAATTAGTACCGTGCTGAAATGTAAGTGCCAAAACTCGCGATCTTATTAATGCGTCGCAAAACAATTCGATTTGGTAGTTATCGTATCTTCTATTCGTTAATTTAAAATAATAGATTGCAATCAATAGGCCATAGCAACTTTAGTTTACAAGCAATACAGATTCACCCAAGATATCTGCAATAGATACCTAGATAATAGTTTTACTGTCTAGAATAGTATAATTATAAAATTTCAATTATGTCAACGTTAATAAATATTTATATATTTCAGACTGAATAGGTATTTTTTTGAGAGATCAGGCTTTAATTCCAATGCCTTTTGGGCGGTATATTTAAATAAATCGTGGCTAGCATAATTCGTAAAACTTGAAATAACCTACCTTTTTATTAGAAACAGCTATTCGACATAATACTTTCTTAAGTTTTAATTTAAATTATGAGCTTTGAATATTATAAATTCTATTCAAGCGATGGAGCGCTATTGCGGAACTGTGCGCAATAATAAAAAATGTGAAAGTTTATATGTTCAGATGTTTACTCTGTATAGTAGCTAATCTACTATTCTTAGGCACATAGGTAACTTCTCAACCCAGTTTTGATTCCTGAGTGAAGGATGATGATGCAGGGCTCTTAGGAAACCGACGTGTCTGACAGAATTTAGTAGTCTGAAGAAAAAATTGTCGACGATTATGGTAGTTGCTTTTCATGGATGATCAGATTTAGATAAAATTTGAAAAACCCAGTTCGCTTTCAAAAATAGATAAACTAAGTATTAAATAAGTTTCACATACAAATAAGTTTCACATAAATAACGCCTCTCTCGCCTAAGAAATGTTTCAACATTGAGTTTCACCACCTTATGGCGAAACTATTGTTATTTGCCGGGAACTTAAACTAATACTCAATAGCATAATCAATGGCAGTATCATTACTGGTGATAATGCCAATTACTGCCCATTCCTCGTTATATTATAACGAGAAATGTTACTCAGTAGAGAGACAGGGGTGATGACAATGGTATTCTTCTCTGTTGTCATATGGCAGTTATTATTGAATAAAAATTACTTATTAGATTTTTAGGATATTTATAAACGGTTGACAGCCCTAGTTCGGAGGCGGGTCACGTGCGGGATCGCAGCGCGCGGCCGACGCGGCGCGGGCGGCGCCGCACCACTTATTACATTCCCCGAATATGTCCCCGGCGACGCGAAGCCTATGCGGCACAGAGGGCCAATTCTCGCCATATTCGAGATTATTTCGAATTCGTGTTTAAATTTCGAACCCTTCTTTCGATTACAAATCTCAAAATTCGAAATTACTGCCGACCACTCGAATTAATTAGAACGGTTTTTCTGCGAAATAAATTGTTCTCAATTTGTCCAGAATAGCTTGAAAATCGAAAAAAGTTGGAATTCGAACTTTATCTCTTAATTCTAAATTATTTCGATTGTGCTAGAATTGGCTCCCCGGAACGAACGACGACGGACAAAATTTGAATTGCACCACCGTTACTTGGGCTTCGATTTCGATTTATTTACGCCACGCAACCGAAGAATTTGTATTGTTTTCTGGCCGTGTAATATTTGACTAGCATATTGATTTTATAGTTGATCACATTTAGGTACCTACGTGGCCTTCTTTACATTCAAATTCTGGACCATTGTTTTATAATGCAGGTATCGGAAATGCTTAAGCGGCTGGAATTCGTATCGGGTTTATTCTTGAAAACAAATCTGGATTCTGGAGTAAAAATGACGAATTTCTGTAATTTCTCATAAAGTTTGGATCTTTCTTGTTAGGTTAATAATTGTTATTTTTTACTAAATTCTTATTTCTATACGGAATAAATCATTCACTAATCGACAATGTGTTATAAAACACCAAATGTATTCAGTAATTGGTTTCAATTGCCCAGATGTTTATAATCAATGAGATTTGATGGCCATAAAATAGCACCTCACACCAAATAGGTCATCACAATCGCCGAAGGTATAGCAGTTCTATAAGCTTCTATCCTGACATAGGAGCGAAAAAATAATGTAGAATGTGCCAGTTGTCGGAAAAGTAGTAAAAAATTGGAAAAGGAAATTGGCCGGTGGTGTAGACCAATAATAATTTTTGGTACCTGAATGGTGGAGGGCAAACCACCAACAACATCATACCCAAAGAGTATTGATGACATCTGACCTAAATGAATGATAGAAAAAACATACTGCGCCGATCCCAGATAACTGAAGATAATTAATTTAATGAGATCTCTTTGAAAATCTTTATGAAAGCTTGTTTCAGATCTTCATGAAAGCTCTCCAATATGTACCTAACAGACAGTGATACACTTATGAAGGGCGTGTACTTATAGAAATCTACTTGGGTACGTCCTCTGCGGCAATGACCTGAATTCGGTTTACCAGACAGTAAATATCTGCTACTTAAAGACGCTTCGGCTCCCCCCGGCGACGACTTACAAAGGGATTTTAGGTCTACGTTTCATTAACTCTATACGTAGTACCAAATGAGGTATTATGGCTTTGAAATACAAAATACGGAGTACTTAGCCCGTCGAACTAAAGTGAAGTGGAAATCTGTTTACAATATAAAGGGGAAGGTAGTCCAAAACAGTTGTATTGCCTTAAAAGAGCCGTGTATGTATGTAGCTATATACCTCTCTGTCCCTTTAAGGGAGCAGACAAGACTCCCGATAACAATCTATTTTTAAAATGTTTTTTACACGTTTTTTTTTTTTTTATTATTTACAAAAAAATATTGTGCACTGGTGTTGCAAACTTGCGAGATGCAATCAAATGGTCAAAGGTTACACTGTCTCTTATTCAGTGTGCGTCACAAATCACTTCACCGACACACTCGTAATTGTACAGATACACTTCTAGATCGTGAAGAGGAGATCGATGGCACAGTGGCTTAGCGCGCTCGAAATGCGATTGCGCATACTGAGCAATGTTCGCTAAGGCCGGTCACTGGATGGGTGACCACATAATATTATCTCGAGTTCCTCTGTGCTTCAGAAGGCACGCTAAGCTCTTTGGCCCCGGCTGTATATGCAGTCGTTAATACCGTAGTGGGTGTGGGTTATTGTGGCTCATTCTCCTTATATTCTTCCTTGTAAGGTAAGGACTGTGCCCAGCAGTGCAGACAATAAAGGGCTGGTGATGATGTCACTACACGGCATAAGTGTTTAAAACAAACTTAAGTATAATTTGCTTCTTAGTTAACATTTTATTTATTTATCGAGTGCCATGTACTTACCATATTATTTAATCGACTGCGGTTTACATTAGCATCGCACAAACAAACTTTACTATTCCACTGCACGAGGTACAAACAATGTACATTCGACACATCCCAAAAACTGTCACTTGTTGATCAATAACTAGTCTTATCTTAATATAACTGTAACGAGTGCAAAATGAAAAATATGTATTGCAATTGGCTCGGTGTTATTTGTACATATTATTTCTCTGCCAACTCGTGTTGCTAAGCTAACCTATATAAAATATTTAGTGGCTAAGCAGAACGATAAATTTGTTCCACTTTCCAGTTACGACTGCGTGTTTAATGCTGAATTGATTATGTTAACAACTTGTGAGTGTATTATAATTCACCTTTTGTAATTAGGGCTGTCATCTTTCGAAAATTATCTATGCAGAAATTATTTGAGTCTGAGCTGACGCCGAAGGATGCTTTAATTATAATCATAAATATATTTTTTTTAATTATTGATGTAACTGAATAACAGTATTCCAACTTTCCGAGGGATTTACTAACTCTAGTGTTTTTTTTTACTTCAGTCTTTCTGCCATTATACCGCGTTACTTTTTAAATACATATTAGTCAAATTGTAAGGCATAGCCAGCAAGTTTTGTTTTCTCTGTAATACACCAGTTTCATACGACAGTTTGTTTTCTATGCGTTCGAATAGATTAGCCTCTTGGCTAGGGCCATAGGTGCTGAGGGTTGTCAATAGGCTAACCAACATTTACTATAGGTGCAAGCAAGCATGAAATCTAGAGTTTAATGAATATTTTTAATAATACATATTATTTTTTTTACACTCACACCTATCATCTAGCCCAAAGTAAGTAGCCTAAGCACTTGTGTTATGGATACTAGATGACGGACATATTATTGATATAATGATGTATGTAAATGTTGAAAATATACTACATAAACATATACACAACCATGACTCGGTAACAAACAATTGTGGTCATCACAAAGTTTGCGCCTACCAGGATTCGAACCTGGGACCTCTTGGCCAATAACCAGCAATCTGAGCATTCGACCAAGGCGGCCTTCTAGTTTATTTTTAAAATCTTTTAATAGGTTCTATTAGGTACCCAAGAATATCCGGGATTTTACTGCTAGAGGAGTTCTCATTATATATTTTCTTTTCTAATAAAATAGATGCACAAAGTTTATACCATAATATTCAAAGTCTTACGGTATCTATCAAAGGCCTCTCAATTGTACACATATATAGCGCCAGTATTGTATAAATGTATTTTACGAGCGCTTCATCGTGATTCAATTATCAAAATGGATACAACACAATAAGAATAACGTTCGGACATCGTGTCGTTTGATGTGCACGCACGCGCTTAGCTCAAATCGTCGACTGGTGTTTACATTGGTTTACATTGAAAATTATCTGCTATCAGGGTTAACATTTCAGCAGTCCGAAGATTGTTTTTATGTAAGGTCTTGTAATCCGTGTATATTTGTTTTCTTTATAAAAAATTGTTTTATTCTTTTCTCATACCATACTTTAGTCAACAAAGTTTATTTATAGACGGTCTCGCTAATTTGGAACTCGTCTTGAAGAATTTCTACTTTGCATGAATTATGGAATGTTCAGGTTTTTGTGTGTATTTATTGATGAATCACTGATTCCGGCTGCTTGGTAACGAAAGATGGATGTCGAAGGTCTAAGATGGCAAAGGCAAATATTATGACGGATCATCGGCTAATCCATGCTTCACCGCTGTATTTTGCTATAAAGTAAATATTGAAAATTTTATGCACGTGCTACAATAGCATTTGATTACTACCTCAGTTTATTGTAAAACATGCTACTACAGCATTTACAAGTTTAGCGTGCCTACCTAGTTTGCTTCCTCAATGTATACACATTTTGATTTTAAGCAAACATTAATATGATAATATATACATTATGGAGGGTTGCGGAAGTGGCCTTAGCTCACTGCTGGGCAAAGGCCACTTCCGCAACCCTCCATCTAGATATATACTAAATACATACTAATAAAAAAAGTGAATTTATTATTAGATAGTATACGTATCAATCAACTAATTAATAATTGGATACCTACAAAATAATAACACGCATTAAAAAGTCAATGACAAAATTGCAGGAGAAAAACAGGATACATTTTATCTTTGAATTGGTTAATGTCCCCGAAGGCAAGGCGAAGGCAGTCATTCAATATTGTCCAATGCGAAAACAAACGGATATACCGGCCGGCTGCTTATTTGCATTTGCGGTAATCACCAGTATGAATGAACGGCACTATAACAGGCATGTGATGGCCGTGCCACACACACAAAGAGCCATATGAGGCGATCATTGATATCTTCATTCAGTCGCCGGAAACATAAATCAACGTAGCGAGACGCAACGCCAGTGCAGGCCATCGGCGTCGGAGACGGAACGCGCATAACTTGAGTCGCGGTTACGATTACCCTTTACCAATTGCTAGTGGTCGCCCGTGGCTTAGCTCGCGTTAATGTCGGTTGTTATATAGACTAGGACTATCCAACACAAAAAGTTTTTTCAATTTGAACCAGTATTTTCTAAGATAAGCGCGTTTAACCAAACAAACAAACTCTTCAGCTTTTAATATTAGTATAGATTCTGTTTTTCACTCGGAGCGCGTCACGCTCGCCAGCTTTCGAGAGTGGCTCCCCAGAAAACACGCGGTTGAGTTTCTAGCGAGCATTATTTAATGCAACCGGAATTATGAGTTGGTAACACGGTCGTTTTGAATGTTTGTTCAATAAACCGTGACAGTCAGGGCAGAGAGAGTTTCTTATTAGTTCAAATTGTCTTGTAATCGTGAATATCCAGTTCTGTAGGTGCCTAGGTATGTAAAGATGGAGGCTCCGCCGTTTTTGGGCCTGTTTGTATTTTGAATATACGACGGATAGCAATTGTTAGGCGCCGAGCAGCTCTATTTGTAGTGAAAGTGCAGTGAGTCACGCACCTAGTCTGAAATAGAGCCGTGTGCCTGCGCATCGGCGCCTCGTCACAGTCGGCCGCTGACGGCGCCGCCGACGGCAGTGTCTGTGCAAGATGCTTCCATTCTTTTTTTTTAATTAAGAACTATTTAATTTAATTTATTTATCCATAGCTGCTATGATACTATACACTTAACTATGTGTAGAAAAGAAGATGAGCACGTCACTCACGATTTGTACTGCCAATAATAGATTATTAAATTAATACATAATAAACTATACGTTTGTAAAAAAAAATATACAAATGTGAGCTTAGGTCGTCATCGATAACTCTGTCG
Organism: Cataclysta lemnata; assembly: GCA_963931975.1. NCBI lineage: Eukaryota > Metazoa > Arthropoda > Insecta > Lepidoptera > Crambidae > Cataclysta > Cataclysta lemnata. Next base: position 13,598,440 of record OZ008340.1, on the reverse strand, counting down.
CTTAAAATCGCACATCCGACAGTGTGTCGCTGAATTGTTGTTTTCGACGATGATTCACCATCTTCATCAGCCCTTTAATAATGTCTATGTGTAGGGGCACAATCTTTCCCTAATTATGAAAAGAAGAATAAGGATAATTATTACTTTTTGTTTAATTAAACTCATGCTAGGCCTACTGAAACGTAAATTCTACATAGACGATTAAGGTGTTTCCTAAACGTTCATTTACTTAAGACTCGCTGTCTTATATCTGGTAACAGGACCTCATTATGGAAAAATATAAGGATAAGCATTACTTTTCATTTCATTAAACTCATGCTAGAACTGCAACGTAAATTCTACTTCCTGGAAGTTTACTAGCAAGTGTTACAAATGTTACAATATCTGGTAACAGTAAGCTACTTCATGAATTCTGTCCGTCTTCAACAACTAGCAGTCACGCTCACGCTACGCTGGAAGTAGATGGAAGAGTTTTCATTCATCGTCTCACTTTAATCAATGATGATCATTGCCGCGGGTGATGTAATGCGTTGTGTCACCCACGACTGAGCCGAGCTTGCACTATGGAACGCGACATTCTTAGAAGGACAATAGGGCTATTGATGGTAATTAATTTTATTACACACATAGTATATATCTCCTTGATACTTAAAGTCATCAAATCACCAGTTAAAGGTGGATACAAAATACACGAATAGAATACCTGTATATAAACAATAAATATTTAGCTTGATTTATTGCAATTATTTATATGATTAAAGCTTCATCCGCTTATGTAAGAGTATTGACTGAGTGAACTGTTTACTTCCTGTTTACCAGGCGTAATTTCAATTGTTGTGTTTATTATCTATTTTCAATCTTTACTTAGTTCGTCTTGGACACTTGGTTTTCAAGGCACCATTGAATATATTCTTAGCAAATTGTGAGTTATATACCTATTTATATTTTGTAACGTGAGCCGCTTACTTAAAGCAATTTTACTACGACGACACAGTCGTGTATTTTGCCGCGTAATCAATTCATTGTGTGCGCATCCATTCATTCGTAAACGTTACTCCCCAAGCCCCTACTTAACGTACGGAATTGGAATGCATGACGTGTGGTATTATTTGCAATACAAACTGCATATTGCATATCGGCGTATGAGTCAGTCTGTTTATACGGCAGGCATCAACGCGCGTACTCAATGACTGTAATTTTACGAAATTATAGTAAACGTAAAAGCGGCGCGGTATTCGCCATTTATAACTGGCCCTGCTGGTACTACTTTATGGCACGTTTGCGTACTTGTCGCGTGTACGCGGTAGGGCTGCGTTTCGTCTGTAGTAAACATTAGCTTGATGCATACTGGACAGGCTATAGTTGTTGGGTTTGTTCGTCTGCTGACGACGCGTCGTAACTTAGTACGGGGTGAAGGGCGCGGGGCTCTCAAAGGCTGTAGTAACGGCGTAGTAAGCGCGCGGTGGCCGCGGGCGGGCGGAGGAGCGGGGCCCTCCGCCGCCACTCCTCGCGTTCAATATTTATTTGTAAGTTCACTCAGTACAGTATCTACCTACCTAACCGGTCCTTCGTTAGTAGCGATACTTAAACGCATTTTTTTGTGCTAAATTGTTTTTGTCGTGTTTATTCTACGTTTTACATAATTGTCCTGTGGTGACGGCTAATCAGAATACTATTGTCACCACCCCAAATACCTCCATCAGGTGTCATAAAATGAGATTAAGTAAACACCTGGCAATTTCCTACTGCGATTTACGATAGATGCTAGTTGGAACCTAACCTTCTTGGCGAAATTAGGGTGTTAATACACCTCTGACCCCTTCGGTATACCCAAATTTACACAACTATACAGTATAACATATCTCACTGATAATCAATATTAGTTTTAATTTTAACGCACCGAATGAACACAATAAACCAATCAAAGTAGCTACTTATATTCCTCAAAAAATGTCTACAATTTATCTAACAATAAATAAAATTAGCACAATAAAAAATTTAAACGGACATCACTAATCGGAACACAATAACATTCCTTGCCAGTCTATAAATAATAAGCTTGCTTGTAAGCAGAGGGCGGGACGGTACTGTCTGTGTGTGATGCGAGTTCATTTGCATCGGCGTGCATGCACCGGCCGCGACGTGGCTGTTTTACTCTTCGCTCGGTCGAGTAAATATGGCGTCTTGCCCACTCTGCTTGTCCGCCATGTTTTGTGGCGCCTATATTAAAAACTGCGTTGCATATTTTCTTGTTTTTTTTTTTGTAGACCGGGCGGCGTTCGATTAAACTCGCCTTTAGACTGAGAGAGTCATGAATTACTCCTTTTTTTTTCAAATTGTGAAATAAATATAGCATTGCACATTGCAGATTACAAAGAAAATAAACAAAAATTAAACAAAGAGAAATTGGACCTAGAATGAGCGGAAGACCGAGGAAGCGATAAGTTTCTATGAAGGATAATATTAGAAAGACTGTATATATTATATGACATAATCCCCAGTACATCCTGAGCTCACGTCTGATAGAGGAGAGAGGAAGAGATATATTGTGCCGACCGCACTTAGACTGGGAGATGAAAATATAGTGCGAGCCCTTTTGTCTCTTGTCTCAGCATACGCTACTGGCAATAGATCCATCGACATCCATCCATCTGGATGTGATTAAAATTCAAAGTTAGTACTTTTTCCAGAACCGAGTACTCATGCCGCGTTGTTTACTTGTACTGCTATCGTGAGTTTTACTATGCACATGCGCTCTTGCGCGGCTCACCAAACTGCGTACTGCGTAGGTCGGCATGTACTTGCGAGACACGCGGATGCGAAAAAACGACGCAGAAGAGGCGTGACCTTGCCGCCGCAGTCAGCGCTTTATGGTCCGTGTTTATAAACAAAGTAATGACGCCTTTCGGCTAATTGGAATCAGAGTTAATGGCCACATAAGTTTCTTGTACCTTTATGTGGCTGGCAGACAATGCTAATTTGACCATTCAGTTACAAATAATCGAAATACATAGTAGTTTTAAAGGTTTCTTTGAGTTGATTGGTTTAATGAAATAAAGAACTTTATGAATACATACAATACTACAGAAATTGCGGAGGTGTTTTGTTTGACACCCACATTTGGCCAGTTTATTGTTAGGTCCCATATACCTACCCCGGAAAAGTTAATCATAGCAATTTGCTAGATAGGGTTGTTGTACATTCGTCATAAAGTTAACGCTGATGCCCATATCTCGGTATGTTTTGTGTTCGTGCTATTTACTGAATTGTAGTACAGAATACAATATTTGTAAAAATGCAAACATAGGATCTTCGATCTAAGTATGATCGAAACTTTGGATGATAGAATGTATTGCGAGGGTACCTGTTGGCTTACAACGTGAAAGTTTGAATTAAATAACGTCCTGCTTGGGCGGTTTAGGCAGTGCGGAAAGCGCGGGTTTGACAGGACATAATTTTCTGATCTACTTTTCTTTGGAATTGTATTTTCAACTTATTTGATGAGCTAAAGAATTAAACAAATACGGAAATGTATTTTAATCACCACATTTATTTATCAATAGTCGCTAAGCATTCAATATAAATCACTTATTCGCTTAAAAATGCCCTATTTTCTTAAAAATACTTAGTACAATGAACGTGAAATTGTATGTACGCAATAAATGTAAATGTATAAACAATATTTTAGTATTTATTTTCATTGTGAAGCGTATTTCAAAGCTTCAGACACCTAGACATTAAAACCAGACATCAAAATACTCAAACATTGGGTGAATATAATAGTGAAACATTTACTCAGTCTACACGTGTTAAAGCTATACAAATTTTAGTCTTTCCAAACCAATAGACGAAAAATTGAATATTTTTATTATTCTCAATTGTTTATGTGGATATTGTGTATTACTATTCTATTTTGGTTTCATATGAGTCGAAGAGATGTAACGACAACAACAAAGATCTGTCGAAAATAAACAGTTTAATTGTTTATTATTAACTGGTCATGGATCATCCCATGTGGTCCGGAGCTCGCCAGGAGACTATTATTAGCGGAAAATACTTAAATGGCATGTCCGTGAAAACAATAACAGATTAATTAGCGTTCGCCATGAGTTATTATATGTCACTTACGTCTTTATTGGCGGTGCAGGTTGAAATAACCCTGACATTTACTTCTCTGAAGTGTCGAATTATTGTCTGGAGAATGTATTTTCGTATGTACGTGCTCCGTGTGTTTGTACCTACTACTTATATACTATTTGTCTTGTTTTTTTTCTGGTGTTCTGTCCTTATGTAATAGATTCAGTGCCAAACAGTTACTGACAATTATTACTGTCTGGCACAAGTGCACCACTCTGCGTCTGTTACGCGAGACAATAGTTATTAGGTCTCGCATATCCATGCATTGTGCAAATGTAGTATTCGTACTGGCTAATTTTGCCAGTACCTACCTACACGGAAATGCTGTAATAATTTCTGTTTCGCCTAAGTTATCTTATTATTTGAAATGGAGTTTTTTAATTTAACATAGCACCACACATTTATGTCTTTACAATATTCCACTATTAGACTGCATTAAACTAAAGACTAACTAGACAGTAGGTAGACTATTGTTTTATTCATGCCACTCCATTCTTTTCTAGCATTTCGTGAATATTTAAATTTATACATTATCTTCATAGTTGCGCTATTCCAATTCCATTTCTCGTTCCGAATTGAAACGCTTTGTGAGATTCGCTCCGGTAGCGGGTCTCCCTCGGGGGATACCTGTAGTTGAGAACCCAATCAGAGAATGCTAGAAGGCTTGAGAACCCATCAAGAAATTCGCTTTTTCTAAAAATATTAGAATTAAAAGTCATTCAAAAATAGAGCGTACCCGTTTGTTTGTAATTTTCTATTATCACGTATTTACAGTCTCAGAGAGACAATACGAAAGCTCATAGCATTCCATGGATTTCACCGTCCATAGTGTAGCAGAGATAAGTCTAGTAGCGCTTGGGACTTGACGCCCAAGTGTAGGTTTTACTGTAAACTCCACTCCGGGGTATTTGAGCGGTGGTTAAAAAGAAGCGTCGCTCAAGACCAGAAAATAAAGGGGCGATATTGCTAGCATAAATGCGTCCTCGACGCCTAACCCTCCTCTGCCTTTGCGGGTCCGCAGAAGCAGTCTTTTCACGTCTTCTCTTTTCCGCCTATTTCGCTTCCATCACGGCCTCAGCGAACTTACGTGATCTCCCAAGCCTCGACGCTTTCGGCCAAGACCTACAGTAGCCTTTGCTAGCCCCAACAGGGACAGAGCTTCGGCCCTGGGCTTTAATCTGACCTCTCTGTGGCCCACCTCGGGCTTTATCCCTTATAACCCTTGGGAATCGCAGATCTAAAGAGTAAATTGATGCACATTATTCAGTGATTGATTAACAGTTGCAGAACCTTGTGGAAAATTTTGGGAATCGCAGATTTAAAGTGTAAATTGATGTAGTTTATTCTTAGATTTAACAACAGTCGCATTGTTTCAGTATGCCCCTCGATGGACATTCGCACCAACCCGGAGCAGCTGGAGCGGCTCCGGGGCTGCCGCGTGGTGGAGGGCCAGCTCAGCATCGTGGTTATGGAGCACGCCACACCCAAGTCCTTCGAGAACATCTCCTTCCCGGAGCTACGGGAGGTCACGGACTTCATCAAAATCTACAGGTACGTCTTCTACTGAGTAATCAATAGTTGTAGCGGTAATCAGTTGAAACCGTGGCCACATTGTTGTGTCATCATCATCATCTACAATTCTACACCATCATCATCACCAGCCCTATATTGCACTGCTGGGGCCCAGGGGGCCTACCGCCTTACTCGATTGCTGATGATAACTATATTGCAATGCACTGCTTACGGCTATAGCAGCCATCCTGAATTTTTAGGCAGCACGGATTTTGTGCCAAATTCATACAAAATCATTCGGTGGTCATTCGTTCAAAGTTATCGCTAATAGTTTAGGTAAATTTAGTGAGAAATGACAGCATGACGTCATAAACTATAGCTTTTGCTTTAGCAATCGAGTTAGGCGGTAGTACCCAGGCGTTCACTATAGATGGAAGAATATAGAGTAAATGAGATTAACCCACCACGCGCTTGCCCAGTGCGGATTGAACTTGCTTTGTACGACTGGAGATGCAGCTGGGACCAACAGCTTAACGTGCCTTTTTTTTAAATATTGAATAGCTGTAACTTGATATCATCACTATACTGATCACAATGTAATTTGAGTCGAGATGATTTTGTTTTGACATATTTTGTTTCACTCTTGTAAAATGAATCCTACGCACCTGGGGGCCTACCGCCTAACTTGATTGCTGATGATAGCTTTAAAGCAATGCATTGCTTATGGCTATAAATTTAGCTAGCAACCATCTGGAATTTTTAGGCGGTAAGGATTTTCTTCCAAATTCATATAAAATCATTCGGTGATCATTCGTTCAAAGGTATCGCTGATAGTTTAGGTACATTTGATGCGAAATGATAGCATGACGTCATAAACTATAGCTTTTGCTTCAGCAATCGAGTTAGGCGGTAGGCCCCCTGGTAGCGTACGATTCATTTTTCATACGTGAAAATGTATTTTATGCCCAAATAGTTTGATCATCATCATTATAATTTACTCGCTTTGTAGTTCTGTACGGAATGCCAGCATAAGTAGACTCAACTTTTAAAAATTGAAGCATTGCCCCAGATTGTATAACAATTCCAATAAGTGTATTTACTAACAAACACGAACTAAGTGAATATATAATAAGGGCAGCAGCATTCCTCTTATACCACCTAGCAAATTAGCAATAGTACAGCTACTTTTGTGCCCGTTAAATGTCAATAGGCTCGCCACCTATTACATGGGACTTGTCATTGTTGGCGAAACGTGGATGCTAGTTCACCTCTGCCTACCCTTTCGGGGATATAGGCGTGATTTATGTATGTATGTATGTAATAGAATAATTACGTCACGGACTGAGAATCTCAACCCCTCAAAATATCATTTGATTAATGGTAATTAATCCCAGACTTAATATGTTGACTAATCTGAATATGTATGATATGGGATTACACTATCTAATCTCTCACGCATAATTTGTATTATTGTAATATAAATTATGTAAACAGCTTTGGTTGTACTTGTTATATGTATATGTTGTGTTGATCAGACATGGAATTTTCAACACAGTGCTATTTAAATTTTTACACAATGAGAGTTGTTACATCAAACCTATTTTGTGTACCGTACTTTTTTACATTGCGGCTTTGTATACCTTAATTTTCTTCCAATAGAATATGGAGTTTAGTGCTACATAGTTTATTTGATAAAATAATAACAGGTGCATCAATGAATATAATTATAACACAGGTAAAATTTAAATTGTTTTAAAAATCACAGGAAATATAAGGGATATTAAAACTAAATCCTAAATAAAAAATCGTAAAACATCATTCAGTAAAAAATCGACACACAATAATCCGTTATACAATTACGTTAGGTACTTTGAAAAGAATTATTTTCATTAGTTGGCAATGGAGTACTAAATATTCGTGATCGTAGCTAAGTACAGTTTACAATTTCAGGTCCTTAGTGCTTCTCATCTCACCTAATCTCACTAATTTTCATGGAGTCATCGTCATATTTATTGTCAAATTAACGTAATGTCGATTTAGCGTGAGTTGTTTTTTTAACGACAGATAATGGAGTCCCCATTTTCAAATCGGCTAGTCGTGATGACGGCGTGCTCTACAATTTGACTGAGACATCAGCCGTCGGTAATGCGGTATTATTGTCTTTGCATTATCATCGACTTCAGCTTCTATAGGTAACCTTGTTATGGTTCAACTGTTTCGTTGAAATTATCAGTCTTGTAATACATGCAAATTCTTTTCCGTCTGAAGTCGTTAAGTAGAAATTCATTTATCCATATACACATAAGAAGGTACGGTACGGTCAGCGTCATATTATTATGTTTATAAACACTATAGTATAATAGAGCGATCGATTGTATAACAGTATGAAAGGTGTAGTCTGAAAGAAGATGTTATCACAAGGATTGAGAAAGGGATGCTCGCATGGTTTGGTCACGTCGGAAGAATGGATGAAAGGAGAATGACAAAAAGGATTTACATGGCGAAAGTGAATGGAGAAATGAGAGTACCCGAAACCGACGGGCATGCATGAAGAGATTGATGAGATTGGATGAAGCGAAAGAAGTATGTAAGGATCGTAGCAAGTGGAAAGAAGTGCTCTGCCTACCCCTGTAGGAGAAGGGCGTGACATATGTATGTATGTATAGTATTGAAAGAGTTGAAATACAACTCTTTCAAAATAATAATTTACTAACACAAAATGAAATTGAAATAATAAAAAAGGCTACATTGTTGGTTATTTATTATGCTGTTGAGGTGGGAGTGGGTCATATCATACCAGCCAGCTACATCCCAATACATTATTACTAAACAACCTTGCTTTATCTACAACTTACTTGCGTGAGTTGTACTGGAAGTGTGTCTAAGGTGGCTCTCACAGAACCTTACCAAATATGGCAGGGCAGAGAGAGGAGAGGAGGGTGGCGAAGGTAAGTGATAAATGTTGTAAAGAGACTCCGTAAACCTACACTTGAGTCACAAATCTCAAGCCCTGCCCTTGGCTTCCTTCTCTGCAACACATTAGACCTGGCACTCCCACGGTGAATCCACGGAATGGTAAGAGTTTACGTTTCATCTTTGCAGATGAAACGCTGTCCTTGGTATGACAGAATACTAAAGATTTCATCTACTTATGATGCCAACCGCGCCCTACCTACATTTAGAACTCAGCCCATTGCCTATTTACTTTCTAAATACAAGGAAATTCTTAATAATGTATTATCTACGTAATTGTAATACAATCACTGTCTCGGTCACTTCATTCGGATCTATTACAACAGTTGATATATTGGAGTTTGCTATAGCCGGTCGGCTACGATTAACAGATAATATTTTATTTGTGGAATTTTTGGTTGTTATCGCAACAGTTTCTAAACAGTCAAGTTAAAGTTCATTGACACAATGCGATGGTTTAGACTTAAGACTCAACCTAGTTAGCGACTGGCCCTTAGCCATTTGAAGTCGAAATATTAGTCGAATAGTAATCAAATAATGAGAATTATAACTTTTATTTAAAATGACTATTTATGTAAATTCATAAATATTCATATATATATGTTTGTTATTTATAAATGGTCATAATAAATTTCCTTTCATTAAAGTTAACTGACGTCTCTGAGTGCGGCTGTAAGTAAGTCACCGTAAATAAATGCAATAATATTTTGCTATTGTTTTTTTTACAGAATCTTAAGTTAATTTGAAAGAGATCCCATTAAAACTTACTGAGGTTAATTTATAATGTCGAGATGGCGTAATCTGTCGAGTAGCTGTCCGTAGGCACCCAAATTTATCGTACCAATTTACATCGCAACGATCTTTAAACCATGGAGTGTGAACGTGCTCACGCATCCGAGATGGGGATAACTTTGTAATAAAAATTTATGTTTAGTGCTGCGGTGGTTCATTGTGCGATTTAACTGAGGTAGAGCTTATCACCCAATTCCAACTGCGCTAAACAGTTCTTTGGATGAAACATATTCCTGAAACGGTACTGGAAAAGTTATGGTACTCCGTGGTATCTTACTTAACACGTGTGTCTCAGTCTGCGGTATTGTTGTGATCACAAATTATATAGACGTTGTGTATGCTGAGATACTTTATTTGGCTATGGTTATACTTTATTTAACACATTATTATTTTCCTGCCCTGTTCTGAGTATATCTGGGGTTGGCGCAGTATGTTTCCTCTTCCATTCATATGGGATCCATCAATTCACTCTTCAATATGTGGTGCTAGACACCGGCACACATTAACATAAAACTGCATGTAATAGCAGAAAATCGTGCACAAATCTTTTAACCGATGTGGAATTTGTCGCACACATATTTCTATGTATGTACTACCTTACCTACCCTACTTAATGTGGACAAGGCCGCCAGATGATTCTTTTTATTTATTTTTTATTTATTTATTTATTAAGGAAACAAACAGTATACTAAAATAAAATAACTTATACATATAAATGTTACATAAACCAATCAAGTTTCCACTTATTAATTGTTCATTATAAACTATAACAGTGGTGACAAAAACTAAAAACAAACTAAAAGATTAGAAGATTCGACAATTATAAGATAAAAACAAAAACATTAAATCACTAAATTAGTTTGCAAGGTTTAGTACATACATACAAAGAACGTTAATACAATTTGTCTCTAATTGCCCTTTTATATGCTCCTATCGACGAGTGAAATATATCGATATCACAGAAATCTTTATTGTAATTACGACAAGAGCGTAATAAAAAGGCATTACTAGCGTAATTAGTTGACATTAATGGTATATTAAATAAAGAAAGTAGACGAGAGCTCAACCTGGGACATCTGAAAGATATGTTGCTTAAAAGAACAGGTGAGTCAATATAATTATTTAAAATCTTGAATAAAAATAGTTGATCTCTTTCCATTCGGCGCGAAGTCAAAGACGGTATAACAATATGTTGAAAGTGTTCAGAGTTATTCTGCTTGAAACACAAATACTTATTAAATTTATTTTGTATTCTCTCAATGTCGTCAATGTATTTTTTATATTGGGGATTCCAAATGACCGATCCATACTCCAGAATCGATCTGACAAAGGCAAAGTAAAGTATAGTTAAAGTGGAGGTGTCTCTAAAGTCCTTGGCAGTTCTCAAGACAAACCCTAACATTTTATAAGCCTTTGCAGTCATCGTGGACACATGATGACTAAATGTAAGTTTGCAGTCCAGGTAAATGCCTAAGTCCCTCACCTCAGTGACTCTGCCCAGCTCCACACCATTCAAGCTATAACCATAAACTATAGGTTTAATTTTACGAGTAAAAGTAATAATATTACATTTTTTTATATTTAAATCAAGAAGGTTATCTGAACAATATTTACATAAAATGTTAAGGTCATTTTGAAGTAATAAGCAATCAGAAGGTACTTTTATTATTCGAAAAATTTTCATATCATCAGCGTATAACAACAAATTAGAACTTTTAAGTTGTGTAGTTATATTATTTATGAATATATTAAATAAGAGGGGACCGAGGTGAGAGCCCTGTGGCACACCCGAGGTCACAGGCACGAATGAAGAGCAGTAACCCTTTATGGTTACAGCCTGACTGCGCTCACGTAGATAAGACACTAACCATCGCAAAAGATCACCATGAATACCGACTTCATCCAATTTGTGAATTAATAAAGAATGTGATATTTTGTCAAAAGCCTTAGAGTAGTCAGTATAAACTATATCAACCTGGAATCCACAATCCATAGCATTAGCCACATAATGTATAAACTCACAGAGATTAGTCTCCGTTGATTTTTTATCGACAAAACCATGTTGTTGGTTTATTATAATTGAACGCAGAAGAGGATAAATATCATCATAAATCATTTTTTCAAATAACTTGGCAATAGTAGAGAGCTTGCAAATGGGCCTATAATTTTCAATATTATGTTTATCCCCTGACTTAAAAATTGGGACTACAAATGATCTTTTCCATATTGAGGGCATAATACCCATTTTAAGAGATTTGTTAAAAAGATACCATATCGGATAAGCTAAATACTTGTTACACATTTTAAGGAAAATAGGAGGTATGTTATCGGGACCAGATCCCTTGGTTACATCCAAATTTTTCAAATACCTCTCAACGGATTTTGGCGATATATCAACAGAATTTATAGAAAGTAAGCAGTTATGAGAGCCAACATTTTTATCATCAATACCATTGGAGTCTGAACGGAAGACCGACTGAAACGATCTATTAAACATATCACTAATTTCTTGTCCATCTGTTGAACTATTATCCCCATAAAACATGGTACCAGGAAGATTACCAGACGATTTCTTAGATTTAACAAAAGACCAAAAGAATTTACTATTATTTATGATGTTTTTTTCAGCTTTTCGGATAAAAGATTCATAACAACTAATTTTTACTCGCTTTTGTCTGTCTCTGAGCACCCTAAAAACACTATAATCGCTCTGCCTACCGTATAATTTCCATTTTTTATGATAACGTAGTTTTTCAGAGATTATCTTTATTAAAGATTTAGAAAACCAGCACGGGAATCGAGTATCTTTAACAACTTTTAAGGGGACATGTTGCTCAACAATAGTATTAATAGTAGCATAAAATATATTAACCACTTCATCCATGTTGTGATCACAAAAAAGGTCAAGCCAGTTTATGGTTGAAAGCTCAGCATTAATTGCCTGATAGTCTGCGGCTTTAAAAATGCGTATTTCACGTATTGTAGAACGCAATGTTTGGAAACCCGTATAAGGCAGAGAAATCTCAAGAGCAGGATGGTGATTATCCTCTGGTACAAGGGCTGAATTGCAATGTGCAACTACACAATCACGTGAACAAATGATTAAATCTAATAATCTGTCATTCGAGTTTAATATGCAATTAAATTGTCCGAAACCCGTAAAACAAAGAAAACTGTTGAGAGTTAAAATAATATCACAATCTCTGCCACTAGTGTTGGGTAATTCCAAAGTCATCCTGCTATTAGTATGTACCCAATGGGCTTTAGTGATATTAAAGTCTCCTAAAATAATATAATCATCCTTAGGTTTTTCTAGGACATCATTGGAGATAGTTTCAAAAACAGAATGCAGTGCATCACAGTGTAATCGACTGTGAGGGAAATAACAGCAGTAGATATGTAATACTGCTGGACTCTGATTTGTATTAACCCGTAAAGAAACTTTAATAATATCAGCCGCTGCACAACAAATTGGAATAGTTGAGAAACATATTGTTGTAAGTTCACGTTTTGAAGCAATTACAACACCACCACCCCTAGCATCACCTCGAGACGCATAATCGCGATCGCATCTGTATATATTGTATCGATGATCGAACAGCTCACTATCATATATCCCATCTAGTAACCAAGACTCTGTTAAAAAAACAATATCATAATCGGCGATAATTAAATTTCTGAAAAATACGTCCGTTTTTGTGCGTAGTCCACGGACATTTTGATAGTAAACGGCAAGACTTTTATTCATCTTGACAATTGTTGCTATAATTCATATATAAATACTTAAACAAGAAAATAAAAATAAAAAAGGCCAAAAATAATATCTGCATATCCAGTATAGCCAAAAAAATTATCACACCAAATGAAAGAGATAAACTAAAGTAAATATTTTGAAGATAAACTAAAATAATATTGATGAGCCCGGTCAAACGACAAAATATAAAACAACTATAAAAAATAACAATGAAAAAAATAAACAAAACGATATCGAATAAAAAATAAAAGCAAGTGCAGTGGACAAAAGTAAACCTTATACAATTTTCTTTAAATCGCTTGTTTGCATGACATGCAAAACAGGGCTCGTATCTGACCGTCGAACCATAATGGTACAGTTCTTCACCCAAATGTAAGCGTATCCCTTATCCTTTGCTAACTTCTTGACAGACTGCAATAATAGTTTGTTGGCGCTGGTTAAGTGATCATTCAGGTGAATAGGATTATCGCTACCTGTAAAACCAATGTCCACACCCCTCAGCTTCAACTTTCTTGCTTGGTGCAAAAATTCGTCCTTCTTCCATCTAGCTAAAAATCTTACTACAATTGGCTTAGCCTTTTTATTATCATTACTTTTAGGTGCCACTCTAGTAATAAAATCAATGTCGACCGATGGATCAAGTTTAAAGTCTGTTAGTTTCGCAATATCACTGATTATTTTTAGGAGATTTTCGTCCCTTCTCTGTGGAACGCCTATTATCTCAACGTTTGACCTTCGGGCCCATTGCTCTCTATTATTGTTGTCCTTCTCAATAACACTGAGCGTAGACTTCAACTCCCCAAAATCAGAAGCTTTGGCAGCGAGCGATTTTATGTTCAAATCAAACTTATCAACTCTTTTATTGAGCTCTTCATACTTAGTATTAATAAATTCCAAAGAACTTTTAAAGCTGGATATTTCATCTTTTACAGCTTTAAGCTCAACGGAGATGCTATTAATTATTGTGAATTCCATTTCCTTCTTAATTTTGGACAACTCTTCTGATATAAAATTCTTAATATGGTCTAAAGAAACCGATCCCACGTCGGCAAGAGTTGACAATTGCGCATGTTCATGGGGCACGGTACCACCCCTTCGTACGGTAATATTTTCATTATAATTCGCTTTGCTAGTATTACTTGAGGATCGAACTGGGGTGTTATCACTTTTAGACTGCCTTGGTTGGGCAGCTGTACACTGGGGGCAAATCCAATTCTTGCTTATTTGAAAATTATCTTTATTCTTATTTGTTGGAAAAAGACATTGACAGTGATAATTATTTTTACATTTCACACATGTAATCATTTCATTGTCCACAGCAACTGACTTGCAGCAAGCGAACTTCATTTTATATATTAAAAAAAAATAATAATAAAGCAATTAAAATTCAAGCGCAGCTTCTCAGAGGCCGTCCAAAAATTATTCAATAACTATCCACTCTGTGAGTGCTTTATCAATGGCAAAGTAAGCCGAGTTACAAAATCAGCAAATCGACAAGCATAGCACAGGCCAAAGTGTGCCATACGCCGTTGACACAAATGCGAGATTCTTTCGCGTTCGCACATTAAACACAGCACCCGTGTAACGAGGGTAGGCAACGTTCACTGATTTGCACTTAGTAATTTCTTATCCTTTCACTTTATAACCTCACCAGAAATGGTAAATTATGTACTAATATTGATTAAAAATAACTGGTGGTCGAATTATTTCAACTTCCCTGTATATTTACTATGTTTAAATAATATTAAATAAATATTGATCAGAGACGTATAGAGGAACACTGTTAACAGTTTAATCGCAAGATCAAAGATGTTCTTGTTCACGTGTTGTTGTTTATTATTTTTCTAGAGTGAAAGGCGTGCGCAACCTTGGCGATCTGTTTCCTAACCTAACGGTGGTGCGTGGAATGCAGCTATACAAAGATTATGCTATCGTTGTGTACGATAGTGCTCATCTTGAGGTATGTATTAGTGTAATTATGAAGTATTATTCAGATAATGTTATTATGCCCGTTTTCACCAACAACTGCTAACTTTAAAAAAATAAAAAGTTAAGTTGCTCTATAGTTAACATATAATTACAAAGAAAATAAAGGTTTACGGCCGCACTCAGAGACGTCAAATAACGTTAATGAGTACTTAACGTCAAAAAATGACAATTCAAAACTAGTCGCTATTCTTGCCTATTCTATGGTCTAGATTTGAATGAAAATTTTTGACATTAAATACTCATTAAAGTTAATTGACGTCTGAGTGCGGCAGTAAAAAAGTTAGTAAATTACAGTCTTGATGCGGGAATCTAACTCTATTAAGTATCTCATCTACAAGGTGTTTGGTACATGGGGTATCAAGCCGGCACCAACTCATGCTAACATAGTTATATATAAATACTATGGTGATATTACAAATTCAAAATTTTAAAAATATTTATAAAATTTTTCATAATTTTTTTTTTCTGATCGAACTACATATTTGTATGAAGAATTCATTTATTTTTCATCCCACCATCTCGGAAAAAGCGTTTTTGCTCTTCGATATCTGAGTGCAAAAGCCGTTTTTATCCTCTAGAGGTTAAAGTAAATTTGAATTTAGAACATCGTGTGCAATGTGTTTGTGAATTCAAAACATCATTATACATATTTATTTCTACCTCCATGGTACCGAAATTGTCATGCAACCTATTTTAATTTGTTTAAAACTCAGACTCGGAACCTTCTTGGTGTACTTTTTTTGTAATTTGCTTTGCGCGCGTCATTTTCTTTTTACGTCACAAATTTGTTAAAACCTAGGAGTTCCGTGACGGTCAATCAGCTTGGCGTCAATCTTGTTTTAAACATTTTGATCGTCTACAACGCTTGCTGGATGCTTGAGTCAAGCATTTAAAAGCTTTTTAGGTCTGTTTGATTTGTTTACGCTAGCAACGGAACAAAAACATACAGAAAATCAACGTGCTTGACTCAAGCTGTTTGACCGTCTCGGAACTCCATTAGGGACGGTAATTTTTATTAGGGACTTACAGGTGTGTCTGGATGAATGTTGCGGGTGTGGCTGGGTGGATGGGTGGCTGTTGGAGGTGTGTCTGGGTGAATGGGTGTTTTGAGGGTGTGTCTAGGTGAATGGGTGTTTTGTTGGTGTGTCTGGGTGAATGGGTTTTTGTGGGTGTGTCTGAATGGATGGGTGAGTATTGTGGGTGTTTCTGGGTGATTTGGTTTTTTTTTGGTGTGATTAGGTGTTTTGTGGGTGTTTCTGGGTGATTGAGTGTTTTTTGGGTGTGATTGGGTGAATGGATGTTTTGTGGGTGTTTCTGGGTTAATCGGTGTTTTGTGGGTGTTTCTGGGTGAATGGGTGTTTTGTGGGTGTTTCTGTGTGAATGGATGTTTTGTGGGTGTTTCTGGGTGAATGGGTGTTTTGTGGGTGTTTCTGTGTGAATGGGTGTTTTGTGGGTGTTTCTGGGTGAATGGGTGTTTTGTGGGTGTTTCTGGGTAAATGAGTGTTTTGTGTGTGTTTCTGGGTGAATGGGTGTTTTTTGGGTGTTTCTGGGTAAATGGGTGTTTTGTGGGTGTTTCTGGGTGAATGGGTGTTTTGTGGGTTTTTCTGGGTGAATGGGTGTTTTGTGGGTTTTTCTGGGTGAATGGGTGTTTTTTGGGTGTGTCTGAGTGGATGGGTGTGAATGTTGTGGGTGTTTCTGGGTGGGTGTTGAGAGTGTGTTTGGGTTAATGGGAGGGTGTTGTGGAAGTTTCTGGGTGAAAACAGAAACTGTTGTGATTGTATTTTTTTTTTTTGTATTTTGCAATTTCCTCGTTGGGGGGGATGAAAAGTTACGTGTTGCACTAGAGTGCAAAGATTTTTCACCTTGTGCTCTTTTGATTCCCTCGCTATCGCTCAGGATTCTAATTTTTGAATCACTCGCTACGCTCGTGATTCAATTTTAGAATCCTTCGCTAGCTCGGTCATCAAAATTGAGCACGCGGTTAAAAAACAACTTTGCACTCACGTACAACAAATAACTATTTACATATTAAATTTTTTTGATATAACCGTATTTATATGACTATGTGAGCATGGGTAGATGCCGGCTTGATACCCCATGTACCTAACACCTTGTTTATTATATTATTATCAATTGTTTACATAAGTCGCTACTGATATAAATATGAAATAAAACGTACGTTGCTAGTCATAAAGAAAGACTAGTAGTTCAGATTTCAGAACCAACGGGCATACATTTAGGACATTTTACTGACGATTTTATTTTCCTTACAGTCATTGGGACTCCGCTCTTTGACGAAGATAGAACGTGGCGCCGTTCGCATCCAAATGAACGACAGGTTGTGTTATACCAACACCATAGACTGGAGCTCGATTGTCGGCGAGAATGACCTGCCCAACATTAAGATTAAGGTGTGTACGAGTCACTGCATACATCATCATCCGTATCTCTCGCGGGTGTCGTATAAGGGTTAAGACAGCGATGATTAGGGAAACGGACTCCAAACCGGACATACTGTCTAAAATTGACACTTTTGCGTAAACAATTGTTTCCATACACCCCATCAAGGGGACAGATGAGACCTTCAATTACCATGTGCCTTCAAGTCAGCACTCAATTAGGCTTACGGATTATAGGTATAGGTTTTTAACATGGTCTTTATTAGAGACTCTAGCTAGAGAGTGCCCACTTTAGGCAGGAGGTATGCCCGGTTTGGGCATCCTTACCCTAATGGGCAGCAGTGTTCCTCTTATATCATCTCGCAATATAATGCCATATATGTGCCCGATAGATGGTAATAAGCTCGCCAGACGTGGGTGTTAATTCACCTCTGCCTACCCCTTCGGGGATAAATTGGCGTGGTTTATGTATAGATCTATTCATTTGCCTACCGCCCATGGAATAATTTGCATGAGACTCGACTTCGTACAATCTGTGGGCACATAATGCGCCCGAGCATCTCGTGAATGGAAAGCATTAAAATTTTATGGTTATAAAGCCGATTCACAGATCGTTGATTCAACGATATGGTCGGTATTAATTGACCGTAATAATATCATGAAATGCGGTTTCAAGGAATGATCGGTCGGTTTTTTGCGCTGTATGTTTTGATCCAATCAATCAATCAACTGGACAACAGTTGAGTTATTAAAGTACTTATCTGTATGTGCGAAGCTTTAAAACTTTTCGAAATTTTTCTGACATAATTTTTGTTGGAATCAATAATGAGTTGAAATGTCAACGAACCTTCTTTTTTTTGGCAATACTATACTCGATAAACACATTATTTCTACGAACACTGAAATAAAGTGAATCGCCACTATAATTGGCGTCATTTTGTTATATCATTATTTCCCATCATTATTATTTATTATACCTTTACTGCAAACCCATTTCTTTTTATTGTTCAATAATTAAAATGGCTACATGACATAAAATCACGGCTTTCCGCTCTAAGGTATAGGTTCGTAGAGGTGTATTAACACCCACATTTCGTCAGTGTATGTAATATGTTATGTAAATGAGAACTTTAATCATAGTAATTTGCTATAGTATAGTGCACCAGGAAGGAACGTTGCTGCCCGTTCCTCGTATTTTGTACAATGCAACGCTTAGTCGCCTAAGCTTGTACGACATCGACCCTTCTCCTTAAAAATAGATACATACTCATCATCTAAAATAATAATTTTACCACTCTCTTTATCCTTTCACTACTCTCATGCTCAATATATTTTTTGAATAATTTACTCACTCGTATACCTATACAAATACCTATGTACAAATACGTAAAAGAAGGATTACATACATTTCGTATTTCGTATCATTCAACTTATGAAACAAGTGGGGTTTGTTTCCAATTTGACTTGTAGAGTTTCTTTTATGTTCGGTATTTGGCCGCATGTGTTTATAACGACGGTTCTGATCTGTTTTTGCCGATATTACTATTTTGTAAGAGCTACGAGTTTTTTCTTGTTTTCTTTCTTATAGATAGAATATTTGTATATTTTTGATACATAAATCATACCTCTTTGGGATTATATTTTCAATAATAAAATAAATATTTTGCTATGGCACACTTGCATCTAGCCTAAAGTAAGCAATCTAAGTGCTTGTGGAAACTACTTAGATAACGGACACACATACAAAATTGTATATTTATAAATGTTGAAAATATACTTACTGAACATATAAATAACCATGACTCATGATAATATTTCGATAAAATTTGTAATCAAAAAGTCTATGATAGAAGATATTTTATTGCAATTTTCTGTTTATTATCATCGTCATGATTTATTTTATTATAATAAAGACAGAAAATAGAACACTAGATAGAAAGCTTTATCTTATTTTTATATTCTTTGTATCACTATAGTAAATGACACCCGCTACCCGTACGTACCGTGAAACCATCAGTGGAATGCAAGTTAGTTTCTCACTTTCTCCCTCTCTCTCTTCCATTTGATCCTACAATCTAGAAATAAAAGTAATAAAATAAATAGAATGAGGAATGGTCTATGGCTGGTGCTGCTTCTAGAATTACTAAGGTTAATGTGACGAGTGGATGGCAATAGACTCGCCCTCTATTAGGTGGAACCTGCAATGTGGGCAATACACCACTTCATACCCCTTTGGGAAGAAATAGGCTTAATTTATGTATGTGTGTAGTGTATGTAGAAAAATAACTATTCTGTAATAAAAACAACTAGTCTTAGAAGAGAAATAGGACGCCACTTTTATCACCTAAATCGCACTTATAGCATTTGTGCTTATTTATGGTAATGGAAAAATGGAGTTTTTGTAGTAAAAGTTTTCCTCTAAATCTCTTTGTTTCTAAAGTTATGCAACCAAAACATTGCTTATGAAGAAATAGTAGTATGAGCCAAATCAATTTATGGATTTCTTAGTTATGAATATAATTGGACCTAATAGAAGTATGTCGCAAATTTTATTGATTTATGACAAACATAGGGCCTAATAAGAGTAGGTATGTCGCAAATTTTATTGATTTATTATATCTTGACCTATTTGTTCTAGTCGAACTATGATCCGCGCCTGTGCGGGCTGTGCCCCAACGAGCAGAGCCGCATGGAGGACCACAAACAATCACAAAAGCAGTGCCCGGCCGACGGCACGGGCCGGCTGCTGTGTTGGGACGACAAACACTGCCAGAAGAGTGAGCATGCACAACCTTATTTTATGTTAGTAACGGAATGAACTTGCACGTATTGTAAGGATGTGTGACGTAACAAACGATGATCAAAAAAATGCACCGTTGTCACGTCACAGACGATTTACCTATACCTCTGCACACTGCTAATGTCCCGTAATAAGATGCGCTCAAGTTGTAATGAAAAAGATTTCTAGTTTTTTCTGTCAATTTAGGGTGCCTTCAAATTCGTAAAACTTCCCGAATACCTTACAACATGTGTTTATTAGACTTTTCTTATCTTATGGTCCGTCTAACCGGCAATGTCTGTATAAAGAGGCCCTACTTCTGTTATAATAATTAATAATATAATTATATCTCAATGTGTTTGTGTGTTTTAAAGTTTGTATTACATTGATTTTATGTATTAAGAAGGCTTAAAATAATTATGCGTACTTTTTATGGAGCGCAACCAGTGTGCGTTGGTTTGGCCCGAGGCCCGTGGTCAGCAGACGACAGAATATACCTACGGTTGATGAAGATATGCCCGATTCGATTCCTGATTCAGAATTGTTATACCAATTTTTCTTGGTAGTAATATTACTAATAAGTATTTATTATTTGTTTGTGGATTGATAATTATAAATAAGATGTTTGGAAAATTATTACACATATAGGTACATAGGAAGTTAGTTTCCGCTTCACAACATGATTTATCAAGATTTTTCTGGCCCATTTTCCTTTGTTTACTTTATTTTTAATTAAACGTGTGGGCGCTTTATTTCATCCCTAAGTAAAGAAACACCCACACTTTATCATTTTAGTGAGACTTGGAGTACTCTATTTTCCTTTGAACTAAAGCATCTGTGTATTGTATGCTTGAAATTAAAAGTCCAATATAGACTAATAATGTAATAAATAACACATATTAAATTTATCTTGCTACCAAAATTTAGTCTTGGCGCCATATCCGGTTCGGTATGTGACTATTTTTTCGTAAGGAGATTATTTCCGTTGTGATATCTTAAATTAGTACCTGTTTTGCTTAAAGATTTAAATAAAATATATTTTTTTTAAATATTTTTTTTTACACTCACACCTATCATCTAGCCCAAAGTAAGTAGCCTAAGCACTTGTGTTATGGATACCAGATGACGGACATATTTTTAATATATTTATGTATATAAATGTTGAAAATATACTACATAAACATTTACACAACCATGACTCGGAAACAAATATTTATGTGTATCACAAAATTTTGCCCCTACCAGGATTCGAACACGGGCCAGATTGGCCAATTCCCAGCCAATCTGAGGATTCGACCAAGCTGGCCGTCAAAATTTCAAGATTTGCACTTTGGAAAGGTCGTTTCGGTCTTGTTACTCATACATAGCAACTAAGAATTTCATATTGTGCGATGGAATGCCTATGCGTTTATTATTTGAAACCTTAATAGTAACAATGCCAAAGACCTAAATATACACCAGTTAATTTAACATACATACATACGTCACGCCCTTCTCCCACAGGGGTAGGCAGAGATCACTTCCTTCCACTTGCTACGATCCTTACATACTTCTTTCGCTTCATCCAATCTCATCAATCTCTTGCATGCATGCCCGTCGGTTTCGGGTACTCTTGACCTGGCCCTTTTTCAATAGACTTTCAATTTGATTATAAAAGATCCGCCTAGGCCTTCCCCTTGCCATTTCTCCATTCACTTTCGCCATGTAAATCCTTTTTGTCATTCTCCTTTCATCCATTCTTTCGACGTGACCAAACCATGCGAGCATCCCTTTCTCAATCCTTGTCATTACATCTTCTTTCAAACCACACCTTTCTCTTATCACACTTTTATACAATCGGTCACTCAGCCTTACTCCAGCCATGCTCCTCAACGCTCTCATTTCTACTGCATTTATTCTACTTTCATGCTTCTTCTCCTATACCCAACTTTCGCTTCCATACATTAATGTCGGAACCAGCATTCCGTTTTGAACAGCCATACGAGACTTTCTGGACACGCTTTGACTGTTCATAAAAGTGTGCAAAGCCCCGTTTACCATATTCCCAGCTTTCACCCGCCTCTCAATATCACTATCACACTTTCCATCTCTCGTAAATACAGATCCTAAATATACAAACTCTTTCACTTGTTCACCATTCTCACCCGCTATCTTAATTTCACACTTCGTCATTTTTATTAATAATAGTTAATTTAATTCGGTAAAGTTGTTTTATTTCAAATGTGTATGCCAATGAAGTATTTGAATTTTAATTTTTTGTGCTCATACCGTATTATCTACTTAATAAAAGTGTAGGTATTAGTAATTCGTACTAGCATTAGGTACCTAATAAACGTTTAGGTATTAGGTAAAATACTTGCGTTCTGAGATGAGTAATTCATCAACTCGTACCACATAGGCCATTTAGGACGAGTTGAACAAAATCAAAATTAATAATATTTTCATTGTTTTATCGCGCTTGGTATATAATGTACTATTAGGTACACTTGTACTCGTATTAGGTCCTTAACAAACGTTTTGAACGCAGCCTGCCCCCGCGAGTGCGAGCCGCACGGCTGCACGCCCAACAAGGAGTGCTGCCCGAAGACGTGCCTGGGCGGCTGCAGCGGCAACTCCTCGCAGGACTGCTACGTTTGCCGGAACTTCTCCATCGGATACAACAGTTCGCGGCAGTGCGTGGAAAAGTGCCCTGCCAAAACTTATCAGGTAAAATAATAGAGTCTGAGTAAAAATAGTAGAGCACGCAGATGTCGGACTATACACATGGAGAACCAAGAATGTTTTCCCGGATCAGTATAATCTGGACATCTTCAAGGCCAGAGTGAACAGGCATCTTCTGGGCGAGCGTGTACCATCTTAGGCCTCGTCATCGTTTTCCATCAGGCATGATTGTGACGAAACGCTCTTCTCAATTCAAATTAAAAAAAGAAATGAAAATAGAACAAAATTGATATATTTTATGACCACACACCTGACCATAAAGTGGATTTTTCCGCCCGCTACGCGTACGGAAAATTCCGCATCTTGGTCAATGGGTGACATTGAACTTATCTTACCTCGGGCGTTGAAAAAGAAAGCCTCAAATCGCTCGCAAAATATCCAAATTTTAATATACTTACATAAGTAATAATTATAATCAATATTTATAATATATTACCTACTACATAAACAACCATGACTCGATAGAAAATGTCTGTGTTCATCACAAATTGTTCATGCATCACAAGTGTTGCCCCTACCAGGATTCGAACCCGGGACCTCTTCGCCTATAGCCAGCGATCTGACCATTAGACCATACCCGCCTACAAAAATATAGAAAGATAGATCCTAATACAGATTATTCTGATTCAACATAAAAATAAGTAAAATGTAGCCAGCCGTGTAGACTACATTGGGCACTAAGTTTTTCTGAAAAATATTGGTAGATAAGTAAATACATATAACAAACTAGTATGCATTACGGCACTATCTATTTACTATAGTTAATAACGGGGTCCCGAAGGTGTCGACTTGCATATAATTAAATTAGCACCCTAGCTTTGTTTAGCATAGGTTTAATTTAATTAATACTTATGCGTTGTCCTTTAGAAGCACATCGTTAAGCAACGGGTTAAATTGGTATTATTATTTAGGTTGTAACGCACTAGCAATTTATAGTCCGACCACTTCGTGCGCGACGCTCCTGCGGGAATGAGGGGCGGTGTCGGGGACGGGGCGCTCGAGATGTTAGCGGGGCGGGTGATGCGGGGAGGTGGGCAAACTCGCCCCCCCCCGCCCCCGCATCGCCCTCCCCCTCTTCTATCTAGAATGCCTCGTCCCCGCCACCGTCTCGTACCGCATGAGGGTTGCGCACGAAGTTGTCGTACTATTGGTTCACCAATACTGTGCACCTAAAGTGCCTTTATAGAAAAATTAAACGAAGGAGGAGAAGAAGACACCAATAATTTATGCGTCACCTGCGTTAGTTGCCTTGTTTTTTATTAGATGACAGGCGGCAATGTAAGAAATAATTATTTAATAAACCTTTGACCCTTGAAAAGGCTGTGGTAAAATAAGTCACTTTAAAATTGACCTGAGCTATAAAACCAATGTAAAAACAAGGCATTTTCATTTAATTCAAGGCTTAAGTACAATTTATAATAATGGGCCTGTTTCACAATCGACGAGTAAGTGCTGGATAGCTTACTTGGCAGATAATTTGACAGCAGTTGTTATTAGAAGAAAGATTGTGGTGGTTAGAAAAAGAATTTCGAAAAAAAGTTATTATATAAAATATATGTCAATTGAACTGTTCTATTCAGAACTTACTTGTCGATTGTGAAACAGGCCCTAAGAAAAGTATTTTTTTATGACTTAGCATGCCCGTCGCTGTGTCACGGAGCAAGAGTGCCGATCTATGCCGACGCCGCCGCCGGGGGCGGTAGCTCCCAGCATCAACGCCTACAAGATACTCAACAACACCTGTGTCTACATATGCCCCAGCGGCTACATGGAGGTAAAAACCAGATTTATTCCCTTACGGCGGGTCCCAATATTCTATCTACATTTAAAAGTAAGCTTACTAAAGTTTAGTTGCTTGGCATTTTTTGTTATATCACGATTTACGATAAATAACAGAAGTTGCTAAGCAACTAAGCGTCTATCTTCAACTGTTGATGGTATATAGGGACCCGCCATTAATCGTTATTACTGTATGAAATAGCTCATTTATAAACCACTTTCCAGTAACAGTCTCAGAAAAGCTAAAGCTTCATATAAAAATTAGCTGAAATGTTTTACATTTATATAGTGCCAAACATTGTAAAAGTTAAAAAGCGTTTGGGGCAATTTAATTTTTTTTCCTAAACCATGTCGCACTGTGACGCCGAATAAGCTGTAATTCTGTAAACAGAATACAAACGGAGTACATATGCTGTCTAAAGACCCTCAAAAGACACATATGCTGTCTAGCGCATAATATTATTTCGATAACCTTAAATTTCCACCTATCACATCTAGGGAGCTATCAATCAGGCGGATTGCGATTTATCAATTTTTAAAATGAATTTATTCTCAATCGTATTAGGCAGCAGAAATTATAATGATTTATATTGTAACCAGGGTTCGAAACCGGTATTTTGTTCCATAGAAAAAATACCTCAAACTAAACCATTTTCATATAGGTTTTTGTTAATACGTTTCATTGTATTATATAATTTCAAGTAAATGCTTAAGCAGTGTTTTTCTCCAAATAAAATATTTGGATATCTTAACAGTAGCTTTAATTTAAAATATTAATTTTGTAAATATCAATTAACCGGTTCCAATCCCCGACTGTAACGCGATGCATTTTAAGTCTTGGTCCGTTTAAAACAAGGCTGTTTTCAGGAGGGCGACAGGAATTCTGCTACCTGTACGCCTTGCCCGGGCGCACGATGCAAGCGGGAGTGCAATGGCGTGAGAATCGACTCCGTGGCTGCGGCGGAACAGTTCAGAGGCTGTACGCATGTCAAAGGCACATTGGAGATCGCGCTTCGGGCTACTGGTGGTGCGTTAAATTACAGTATACCATCTTTGTTAAACACTTCTTCTTCCTGTCCTGCCGGCGCAGTATGTTTGCTTTTCCATTCATATCTCTTTCTCATTCTCTACTCTTCATTCTCTTTGTTAAACACTTACCGTCTTAATTTTAAGGATTTTAGAGTATAAGGCTTTTGTCATCTTTGTAGTAATTAAAGAAGTGCAATGGGACAAGAAGGATTACTTGAACGTTGTTATTATTTTTAGGTAACACAATGGCTGCCTTGGAAGCATCTCTGGGTGAAATTCGCGAGATAGTCGGCTGCTTGAAGGTGACACGATCATACACACTGATCTCATTGATGTTTCTGAAGAGCTTGCGGACGATTATCGGAGTGCCCACTGAAAACAAGTAAGTATTAATTTAAGCATAATATTTTCTTGAACTACCCTCTTCCTCATATCATTTTTGATTTTTTTTCTTGACGATAAAATATGTAATAAATAATACATACATACATAATTCACGCCAATATCCCCGAAGGGGTAGGCAGAGGTGAACTAGCACCCACGCTTCGCCAATTAGGCTAGGTCCCATGTAATAGGTGGCGAGCCTATTGCCATTTATCGGGCACAAAAGTCCGCAGTACTTTGCTAGTTGGTAGGTATAAGAGGAATGCTGCTGCCCATTCCTCATCACTGATTTATCCTTAGTCGCCTTCTACGACACCCACGGGAGAGGTTTGGGGTGGTGACAATTGTATTCTACTCTGCCGTCACCACACGGCCAATAAATAAATTAAATGATGATATTATTGATACGGCGGTAATAAATAATGATATTAGAAAACGACTAAAACTGCTACATATAAACAAATGAAGCACAACTGGACGGGTTTTTTTATATTTCTCTTTCATTTTACACAATCACGCCTATTTATCGTCGAAGGGTTAGACAGAGATGAATTAACACCCACGTTTCGCCAATTATGTGTTAGGTCTCTCGGAATAGGGGGAGAGCCTATCTATCCATCTATTGGGCACTTTAATCGAAGTCTATTGTTAGATGGTGGATGGTGAAAGGCTACCTGTTACTCATCGCTGTTTTGACCCTTAGTCGCCTTGTACGAAACTTGGGGATAAATGTTGGCAATATGATCTATTGCCGAGTGGTCAGAGCCTGTAACCACTCGCCATACATTTTATACCGACAGTGTACAAAGTTGAGATCTTCAAGTTATGAAATATGAGGATATTTAATTCGCAATTCTGGTTTCAGGGGACAAGCGTTACACATATTTAATAATCCAAATTTGGAGATTTTGTGGGACTGGCCTACATTTGGAAAACTCAACATCACCGGCGGCTCCCTCTATATTCACCTCAATCCCAAGTTGTGCTACTTTCAAATCTTACCACTGCAAGATATGACGCACAATCCGAGGTCCAACTTTACTGAAATAGAGGTGTCTGAAGATAACAATGGTGATCAGGCTTCATGTAAGTATTATAATCCTAAATTAAATAACAGTTTCTGATTTAATACCTATTAGGGTGTTTAGTAAATGTAAATCAAAGGACAACAGCCCTTGGCTCGTATCAGATTAAATTTTCAGGGATTGCCTATCTTATATTTTCCACGTGCTTTGATGGAAGATGGTTTCATCAAAACACGCGGAAATTTAAACGTAAAACCTTATTTTTTGTAGTCAAAACTAGAAAATGTAAGCGTCAATATCTTTTAAGTTTCTTAATCAATTTGTCGTACCTATAATGATTCAGAGTAAATAGGCAAAACTTTGTTTGTGTACCGCTATGACGTGGGCCGCTATTGAGTAGTTTCTCTGTTACGTAGTAACTGATTACTAATCTGTTTTTGTTTTTCAATCAGGTTCGCCGAAAACGCTCAAGCTGACAGTGAGTCAGCTGCGCTGGGACGCCGCTTTGCTGCAATGGGACACTTACTGTGTGGCCGACATCCGCAAACTGCTAGGCTATTCCATTTACTACATCGCCGCTGAACAGAACGTGACACTGTATGGGCAGCGGGACGCTTGCTCGGATTCGTAAGTATCAAGTAAATTGGTCACCATCGGGCAGTGCAATTGACGAGAGTGTATCCCCAAAGTCCAAAGTGCGACTTGACCTACAGAAAAAGCAGCTTGGAGATTGGCGCAATGTTGTCTATAAATCTCATACTAGGGGTCGCCCGCGGCTTCGCTCGCGTTTTTGTCGGTTATTTTATAGCCTTAAGCCTTGCTCGATATATGGACTATCCAACACAAAAACAATTTTTCAATTTGAATCAGTAGTTCCTGAGATTAAAGCGCGTTCAACCAAACAAATTCTTCAGCTTTATAATGTTAAGTACAGATAGAAAAAAATGTAAAATGTAATCAATTCACTTTACTAGTTCTTCAATATTTAAACACCAAAGCTTTAATGTAAAAGCCATATCTATGGGTAGCAGCATTGCTCTTAAAAATCCTGGCTAAAAATCTAAAAGAATTCGATAATATAATACATACATACATAAATCACGTCTATATCCCCGAAGGGGTAGGCAGAGGTGAACTAGCACCCACGTTTCGCCACCTGGGACTTGATATCAAGTCCCATGTAATAGGTGGCGAGCCTATTACCATGTCATCATCATCATCACCAGCCCTTTAATGTCCCCACTGCTGGGGCACGGGCCTTCCATATGGATGGAAGAATATAGGGAGATTGGGCCATAACCCACCACGCTGGCCCAGTGCGGGGTTGATGGCTATTAACGACTGCAGATGCGCCACCGGCTTAAAGTGCCTTCCGAAGCACGGAGGAACTCGATAATCAATTTTTGGTCACCCATCCTATGACCGGCCTTAGCGAACTTGCTTAGTTTACGCAATCGCAGGCCAAGCGCGCCGTGCGACTGCGCTAGCGAGCTCCTCACTGCGCTATTGCCATGTATCGGGCACAAAAGTCGCAGTATATTGCTAGGTGGTATAAGAGGAACGCTGCTGCCCATTCCTCATCACTGATTTATCTTTCGCGCCTTGTACGACACCCACGGGAGAGATTTGGGGAGGTGACAATTGTATTCTACTCTGCCGTCGCCACACAGCATAATATAATATCTGGTCAAAAAAGGAAACAAGTGACAAATAGTCCAAAATAATCTTT
Source organism: Cataclysta lemnata (assembly GCA_963931975.1). Classification (NCBI taxonomy): domain Eukaryota; kingdom Metazoa; phylum Arthropoda; class Insecta; order Lepidoptera; family Crambidae; genus Cataclysta; species Cataclysta lemnata. The sequence goes on along the minus strand of OZ008340.1, from coordinate 13,569,438 downwards.
AAGACACTACGTGACCATCCAAATAACCGAAGAGAAAATATTTAGTGTAGACAATAAAAATTTAACAAAAAAAAACAAACTAAACTATATTTAATAAAAATTAAAACAATTTCAAACAACAAACCGAAACTGATTTCTTTATTTCAGATGGAACGTTCTCGACGTCACCATAGACGAAGCGCGCGGCCATAACAGCACCGCGACCAAGGACGACCCGGGCCTGATAACGGACATCTGCAACTACCAGAACCAGCCGCAATTCAAGATCATCCGTCCCCTCATACCGTACACGCGGTACGCGGCCTACGTCAAGACGTACACCACGCAGCAGGACAAAATGGGCGCCCAAAGCTCGATAATATACTTCAGAACTTTACCAGGGCGTAAGTATTTGTTTGTTCAACTTCGATCGCGATCGATTACACAGTCAATCTGGATCGCGATCCGCGATCGAAATCGTAAACGTAATTGCATAAACTAAGCAATGTCGCTAAGGCCAGTCATTGGTGACCAAAAATTTTATCTCGAGTTCCGTGCTTCAGAAGGCACGGTAAGCCGTTGGTGCCGGATGCATCTGCAGTCGCTAATACCAACCAACCCCCACTGGGCCAGCGTGGTGGGTTGTGGTCCAATCTCCCTATATTCTTTCATCCATAGGGAAGTCCCGTGCCCCAGCAGTGGGGACGTTAAAAGGGCTGGTGATGATGATAACATAATTTTCGCATCTGCCTTAGGGGATAATTTAAGATTTCCTGTTTAACTGCCGCACTCAGAGACGTCAATTAACGTTAATGAGTGCTTAACGTCAAAAAATGACAATCAAAACTAGTCTTTATTCTTGCCGGATCTATGGTCTTTATTTGAATGAAATTTTTTGACATTAAATACTCATTAAAGTTAATTGACGTCTCTGAGTGTGGCAGTTATTTTGCAAAGAAAAACAGTTTAATAATGTTTAAATAAAAACCACTTATTTTGATAATTATGTATAACGTATGTATTTTTCTAAAGGTCCCAGCCCACCGTCGCGGCTGGCCGTGGAATCGACCGGCGCGCACTCGGTCAAGATAAAATGGTCCCCGCCCATCATGCCCAACGGCACCATCATGCTCTACCACGTCAAGATACAGGCCAACAGCTACAACCAGCCGAAGATCCTCGCGTGGCGGAACAACTATTGCGGCAATCGTTAGTGAACTCTTACCGTTCAAGTTTACTTGATTATTGTTTAAGTCGAAGGTGAGGCATGGTCAGCTGGAATTCAGAGGCCTGACCTGATTCATATAGAGTCTTCTTACAAATAAATAGAACAGCTCATAGCTCATTCTGGCGTGTGAATTTTACACGTACCTACATTTTTTATTATTATTCAGAACAATACATTTGACTTAAAAAAAAAATTGCCACCCTATTAATATAATGGTGATTAAATAATTTCGCACACCTGCAACAAAAGTGACCTATCTCAAAATGTCGATAAATCAAAATTGCACGCACTACGAATAAGTTGAAGAGATTTCTGTGTCGCAATATTTACTTACTAACATTGTTTGATAATTTCTTAGATATAATATTTAAGTCACTTATTTTTTTGTCTGCTATGTTGACAATTCAGATGCCATATAATAACTAGTGTACCTAAAATGTTTGTTTATGCAGCACCTTCGGACTTTCGCACATTCTGTCCTTTAAAAACACACATTTGCCCCTTTTAGCTAACACCCTGGCGAATATTATCGCTAATCGCGGCGATATCGCGCCGGATAAGGACGAATCGAAGACCACTGGCGACGTGAAGAATGGGTCTTGCTCGTGCAAGGAGGAATCGCGCCCCAGCACCAAGTTCACGTCGCGGGCGGAAGAGGAACGCTACGAGACCATCAACTTTGAGAACGAGCTGCAAAATGGGGTAAGACTTTTGGCCTGCGATTTTTTATCGCTAGGGCGATATGGCTCAGTTTTGATTGATGGGCGGTTTTGATACATACAGACTTACATTACATATAAATCAAGCCTACCACCCCTTAGGCAGCGTGTAGACATCCGTTTTTTTCACCGGATAACGGACCGTCAAAATCGTCAGGTGGTTCGTCCGGAGTAAATTGTTTGCTGGACTGATGTCCGGTGCATGTACGTACACACATTCATCATAACCCATACACCAACCGCAAATCCGGTAAAAAACACGGTCCGTTGTCCGGTGAAAAAAACGGACGTCTACAAGCGGCATTAGAGGTATGCAGAGGTGTTTTAACACTCGCATTTCGCCAGCTTATTCCAGGTCCCATGTAATATGAAAACATTTACAGGAAACTTTAATGGCAGTAGTTTAATTGCTTGATTGCAATAGGAACGCTGCCGCTGTCCTAATCAGCTATCAACAAAGTTTGAGTTTGAAAATAGACAGTTTATTCAAATAAAACTTAATTTCCAACAGGTGTACATTAAAACGGACAGAGCCAACCGCGAAAAGTATACCGAGAACGCGGGAAACGTTCGAGCTAGACGCTCGACCGATCTCACGCTCAACAGCATGTTGGTGATTCTGACGGAAAACTCTGACCCTGTGGTGGGGCTCAACTACACAAACTCCACCGATCGAGACGGTAAGCATACCACCAACTTGCATTGCTCTTACGGACTTTATACCATCTATTTATTAACTTTACTATGTTTCAATTAAAAGAACAAAAAGTATATATCACTAAATTGAAATTAAGAAGTTGATTAAATGTCATTCTGATAAATTAATAAACATAACAGTAACTATCTTACATGTCATTAATATGAATATGTGACGAAACACACAAATCGATCGACTAGCCAACAAAACATTAATAATAAAAAATATTTAAGTTGTTATTTATTTATTAAATTATAGGTTTGGGGGGTTTATTCTGTCTTAAAGATGGTTAGTCGTATTTTGATGAAAATTTTAATATGTATGTTCATAACTACAATTACAAAAGTTAATATTAAACATATCACTACAGTGATCACTTCTGGTTCACGGCATATGACGCGTAGCAGTGAATGTTACCTATAATAGATTGTGTAACAAGTCCGTAAGTGTACAATTTGTAATATCAATTACTTACCCATCACTGCAATCATATTGACCATTAACGCCACCTCAAAGCATACCTTCTCTATGCTTGTTCTTCATCTATATCATGCTTGTAAGCGTACATGAACCTCATCACGTCCATATCAACATTTTCGTTTCAGCCAAATGCAGTCACGTCGAGCCTTATGTTTGCGTCGTAAAGGACAATACTACAGGTTACAACCACAGAAATATTTGTTTTATGTCACGGGTATCCGGTTGCTGCATGCACTATCATCACATATCAACGAACCGATTCCACGTTAGCATCGATTTTTTTAATCTCATTTACTGGATGAGCGAAGCGATTTAAGCATGACCTCGATTAGTAGACTATCTATAATTTGATTTGCATGATCTTTTGTAGAGAATAGATTTCACTATATTGCTGCGCTCATCTGGACGATTGATTTGAATTTTGCATGCGGTACATTTTTTCAATTTTCAATGTAGATTGGTTGGATACTTTTATATTTATTATTTTTAAATTTATCGTAAATTATGCGATGTCGATTTGCTTTATCGACCGATTGGATGCTAGAACTGTAAGTATAATAAAGAAATTTCCATAAAAACTTAAAATTAAAATCGCAAAGATTGCCTTTAAACTATTAAAAGTAAATTCATAAAATAAGAACCTCGCAAATTACTGATGCGCTGAAACCTTGTGGCAAGTAAAGGAAGGAAAGTGACATTAAATTAATTGCCTATTGTTTAAATAGGGTTAACAATTTAATAAATGTTTTTTGTTTATATTTTAAAAACAATCCAATTTCAATGACAGTGTCACAAGATGGCCGCACCAAAATGGCGGCCAAGCGCACTTACAATTTACGGGGGATTCTATTAATATCAACAGTCTAAAGTTTTAAATACAAAAAAAAGTTGACAAAAGCGCTGGAAAAAGACAAAATATGGGTATCTAAACCTAGTTATTGCATCTGCAGGCTACGTGCAGTCCCTGTACTACGAGCTGTCGCACAACACGACCTCGCTCACGGTGCACGACATGCGACACTTCACGTGGTACACGGTCAACGTGTGGGCGTGTCGCGCGCGCGACGAGCACGAAAGCGACGAGGCTTACTCCACGCAATGGTGCTCGAAGCGGGCGTTCAACACATTCCGCACCCTAGAGCTCAGTGAGTACCGCGTATGTTGAACTGGAGTCAAACATTTTTTTTGCAATTATATTATTTATATAAGTCAGATTTTTTTCAAAAATTGATATCCTGATGATCTAACCAAATTTCTGCCGGGCGCTGTCTAAACTAAGATCCAAACGGCACGTTGCTTTGTAGTCAATTTTGTAACCTTTTTTCTCGAACTTGTTTGAAATTTGTTCACCAAGCTGAAACTAATATATTATGTATTCCAAATATATTTATTTTTGGTCTTTAGCATATTTGATACCATACAATCACTAAATGGTCACATTATAAAATGTTTAAGGATTTTTAATAATTATTATTAATTAATAATTATCTATCATTGTTAATATCACAGAACCAAAAGATGTTAAACTGTAAATATATATAATATAAAGAAAATTTATAAAATTGCAACATAAAACAAGTTTTTTATTATTACTATTTGGCGATGACACCATTTCATTTTTACAGCCAATACGGACATGGTTGCCCATCTGCAAGCCGAAGTGTTGCCATCCAACAAAACGCTGCCTGACGTCAACGTGACTTGGGAGCCTCCACAAAATCCTAACGGGTTCGTCGTCGCCTACAATGTGCATTACACTCCCATCGAAGAGTCTAACCAGGTCAGTCGTTTATCATACAAATAACCAGATAAATATTTTTTAGATTTACGCGCCTAATAGATGGCAATAGACTCGCCACCTATTGCATAGGACCTAACCTATTCGGCGAAAAGTTGGTTTTGATTCACCTCTGCCTAACCCTTCAGGAATACAGGCGTGATACATGTGTGTATGTACCTATTTCTTACACTCATATCTATCATTCAGGCCAAAGTAAGTACTGATACTCAAAGTACATACCTTACGTGCTTAATTCATAGTTAGGTCCCGAAGTTTATTGATGACAGTAAAATTTATATATCTGCTCATTTAACTTCCGGTGTCAACTTTTGTGTGTTACTAACAGTTTATTTTAAACTTTTCATTCTTTACTGCTCCTCAGATTTCGCCACAGACCTATACACTCACCGCTTGGTGGCAGACGTACATGGATGGGTCTCTATATAAATATACATACCTACTTATTTAAACTCAAAGACTATAGTCCGACAACTTTGTGCGCGACCCTCCTGCGGTATGACAGACGGTGGCGTGGACGGGGCACTCCAGATGCCAGCGTGGGCGAGTGATGCGGGGAGGAGGGAAAACTCGCTCCTCGCTCCTCCCCGCATCACCCGCCCACGCTAACATCCAGAGCGCCCCCCGTCGCCGTCCCCACTACCGTCTCATACCTCAGGAAGGTCGCGCACAAACTTGTCGGGCGATAGATGCCAAATAATTCGCCTTAAAATATAAAGATTTATGTTTTTATGTATCTAGTTCTCATCTGTCGTTAACTCAATTTAATTCCATGACAGGACAGGAAAAAAAAATTGCCCAGTATATGTGTAGCTTTTCATGCCAACTAAAATCTCAGAAAACTAACGGTTTTAACCATTTCCGATTATTCCGTAATTGAACTTTTTTGACGGTCCATTATTTAAAGAGTTTGAGTAATTATAACTGGGGCTTTACCACGAACTCTGAACGCGACTCAATTCCCATTGTTAAAGTGAGACAACGCTATAAGCCGAGTAGAGCGGTGTTCCCCCGTTTTGTCACCCACGTTTGGATCGCACTAATACTTCATGGTACGGCCACTGTTATGAATCATCATAACCCTGCCCTCATACCATCCTATTTGAGGTCGGCGCACTATGTCCTCTTTCTCCATTCTCTTCTGTCACTCGTCATCTCTTCATACCTGATAAGAATAAACATTTTTTAAAATAATTTAGGCGCAAGAGGTTGGCGTGCAGCGGTGCCTAATGGCGGACAACTATGAGAACAATGGCCGCTCGTATCTGCTGCCCAACTTGCACGCAGGCAACTACAGCATCCGTGTAACGCCTATCACCGTGAGCGGCGCCGGAAATTTCTCCGAGTTATATATTTATATACCGGTAAGGTTACTGCTTATCGAATAGCTAGATAGCGTAGTTGCTAAAATGCTCACTGTTTCATCATCGTCATTTATTTCTGATAAAATATGAAAATGATTTTTTTAGTATTCAAAGTCCTTATTTTTATGTATCGGGGTAACCGCTACTACAGCTTCTGCAAAATAGTCATTTAAGTGCTAATTAGTCTTTTATTTTACCTAAATGTCAGTTTTCAAATTGGTTTCCATTAAGTGATATGTGAAGATTTTGTCAAAAATGTCTGATGATAAGCATAAAAATGTTCTCATATTATTATATGTAGTTGAAAACACCTATCTTTCCAATGCTCTATATTCGTAAGTAGGTCTTCATAAAGTGTGATAACTGTGTGTTGAGATTTTGTGGTACGCAGAGTAGAATATAATGCGATTTAAGTGCCCATTAGATGGCCCATGCTTGCCCCCTATTACGTGGAACATACTACTTAACATAGTTGGCGAAACATGACTGTTAATTTACCTCTGCCTACCCCATTGGGGATAAATAGACGTTATTTATACATGTATGTATAAACGTTATGGCAATCCAAAACCACTTAGTGTTAATCACGAAACGATTTTCAGGAGCGCACCGCCGAGTCCGGATACGAATGGGTCTGGGGCTTGGTCGGTGGGTGTTTGGTGATGGCACTGGTCGCCGGCGGCGGTGTGTGGTACGCCCGACGAGGCTTATTGCCACATGCCGAAGCGAATAAGCTGTTCGCGTCCGTCAACCCCGAGTATGTGTCCACGGTGTACGTGCCAGATGAGTGGGAGGTGCCAAGGAACAACATCACTTTCGCCCGTGAGCTGGGCCAGGGATCGTTTGGAATGGTGGGACCTTAACGCTTATGCTGTGCTACTGCCGCGCTCAGAGACGGCAATTAATTTAATGAGTACTTAATGCCAAAAAAAATATATTGAAATCTAGACCATAGACCCGGCAAGAATAGCGCCTATACTCCATTCATTATAGCAAGAGACAAAATGTAAACGATCTGAATAAAAGGAACGTGTTTTATTTTAAGACACATCATGAAATATTGATTTTACACATTTTTGTATTTTATATTGTAAGACACATCAAGATTGTGTGCATTTTGTATCTTGTCATAATGGATAGAGTATTGTAATTTTTTTTATTTAGTACTCATTAACGTTAATGGACGTCTCTGAGTGCGGCAGCTAGTATTTATTGTGTTCACTATTAAATAATGATGTTGGACGGTACTCTTGCAGGTGTATGAAGGTATTGCAAAGGGTCTTGAGAAAGGCAAACCGGAAACTCGATGCGCTGTGAAAACTGTCAATGAACACGCCACTGACAGGTAATTTATGGTGGAATTTTATTTTTTGTATAGGGGAAAGCATCCCATCGTGATAATTTGCAGTCAGCCCTTTGTCTCCTCTCTCTCCTTAGAGGTGATAGGTAGAAATTTAAATATCAACCTGCCCGTTTGGGTTAATAAATGTACACATCCAGAGTGCCCGCTTTATGCAGTATATCCATTCGTCCCCTACTCTAAATTGTAGGTGAATCTAAAGTTCAGTTTTGGATTACGGCTTAGTATTATATGGTTTTGTAATTATTTTCAGTAGCAATGAAATTATTACAAAAACAAGTCTAACTATGCACACAACTAACCAACTCAACTCAAAGGTACAAAGTACACGCTCCTATCCACAAACCACTCAATGCACTTCTAAAAACACGACCTAATGTTGTTAACACCTCGAGTGAACGCGAACGATAAGCGCGCTTGCGCGCTGGGCCTTTCATACGAAGTGGCGGGGATAGACTGACGTCAGCCAGGGGTTGCTTATAATACTATATTTTATAGGGAGCGCATCGAGTTCCTGAACGAGGCCTCGGTGATGAAGGCGTTCGACACGTTCCACGTGGTGCGTCTACTGGGGGTCGTGTCCCGCGGGCAGCCCACGCTCGTGGTCATGGAACTGATGGAGCGGGGCGATCTCAAGACGTACTTGCGATCGCACCGCCCCGACAGCGACACCGTGCAATCGCCCAATCCGCCCACGCTGCAGAACATACTGCAGGTGCGTGCATGTATTTGTGACTGGTTTATTTATCAGGTGTATTTTTAATATTTGTGATAATAGAAGATTTTCCATCAAGTGCACAAAACGAATCATTTTTTGTCCGAGACTTCGGCTCGGGCTGATAGCAATGTCGAAGATAAAAATGGTTTTGTGGACTAGTTAGAAACTCTGCTTTTCACTTCGATTGCGAGGAAATAAATCTTATCATAACATTTCTTAGAATTCAAACTAAAATTAGTACAGTTTTGAATACTGAAGGATTTTTTTTTCCCCATTGATATTAGGCTTGGGCTGCAGACCTATACAGCCAAATATTAAATTAATTTTGAAAGAATAATTTTCTTAAATTTAATTAATAACCTACCGTACCTACTTGAATTAAAATTTTAATATCTTTTATTTCTTAAAAAACATATTAGGCAAATAAATTTAAGTAAATATTAAAAAATAACAAATTCTATCTCTGAATTTATTATAGTGTTTGGCTACATGGCTCATTTTCTTTGCCTTAATATAGACACATTTATGAGTAGATACGTTAATGCTCTAGAGCACAAAATTCGATTTTGTGCATCCTATATCCTGCACAAATAAGCACTTTCAGAGCATTAGAAGTGAAAAATATGTTGTTGTAATTCTCCTCTCCGTTCTTGTTTATTTACTATAACGCAATAAAAATTATTCACGTATAGTCCGACAACTTCGTGCGCGACCCTCCTGCGGTATGAGAGACGGTAGCGGGGACTGGGCACTCCAGATTCCAGAGAGGGGGGAACTAGCGACTCCCCGCATCACCCAACCCCGCCAACATCTAGAGCGCCCCGTCCCCGCCACCGTCTCATGGCACAGGAAGGTTACTACACAAGTTATAGGAGTATTTTTATTATTTGTCATCCAAAAATTTTTTTGATTTTATCATTATTTCATACATACATACATACATAAATCACGCCCATATCCCCGAAGGGGTAGGCAGAGGTGAATTCTCACCCGCGTTTCGCCAATTATGTTAAGTCCCATGTAATAGGTGGCGAGCCTATTGCCATTTATCGGGCACAAAAGTCGCAGTACATTGTCAGGACGGTAGTATAAGAGGAACGCTGCTGCCCATTCCTCATCACTGATTTATCCTTAGTCGCCTTGTACGACACCCACGGGAGAGATTTGGGATGGTGACAATTGTATTCTACTCTGCCGTGCATTTCGCACTCTTGTTTATTTCAATTTTTTTTTGTGAAACTCAATAAAAAATATTGATGTAGCGATGTTCTTTTCCAGATGGCTATAGAAATAGCCGACGGTATGGCTTACCTATCGGCCAAGAAGTTTGTGCATCGTGATTTAGCGGCGCGCAACTGCATGGTCGCCGGGGACCTCACGGTTAAAGTTGGGGACTTCGGCATGACCAGAGACATTTATGAGACTGATTATTATAGGAAAGGCACCAAGGGCCTACTGCCGGTGCGATGGATGAGCCCCGAGAGCTTAAAAGACGGGGTGAGTACAAGCCGAGTACTTAATATTATACAGAGTGAAAACTTTCTGTGGGACAATAAGGGGAATACATATTATACAGAGTGGAAAATAGCTAAAAAAAAGCTACACTAAAATGATCTTATGTACACTAAATTGGAGATATCTTTTGTGAGATTATAATTTCAATTACATAAATTTAAAAATTGTATATGGCGCCAATATGGCCATTTTACACAAAAAATTATGCCAATCGATTTTGTTTCTTATAATGATCAAAAACTTTTATGGAACCACCCCCAGTAGCAATATAGGTACTGTTATTTGCGTGCCTGAGAGATGGCAATTACGCACTCGTCCTCCGTAATGATAGGAGTGATTAATATAAGCATGTACTATATTATGTATGTATAACCTAGGAGTGTTTAATATTTTGGTTTCTTTCTTCAGGTCTTTTCCAGTGGTAGCGACGTATGGAGTTACGGCGTCGTTATATGGGAGATGGCGACATTAGCCATGCAGCCTTACCAGGTGAGAACAATCTAAAAGACCGGCAGAAAGCTTCGATCTGATGCCAAAAAATATATATTTTTAATATTTTAAAAGAAAATACTTTCAATATTAAATAGTTTTTCCTTTATAATGTAGTCCATTTGGAAATGGAAGTTCTGTATGATGGCATGGTATGATGATGTTATGAACTTGTGAGTATAGATTATGAATAACACGGGAAAGTATTGGAGACAGAAAATATCAGAAATTTTCTGATATGGATAAAAGGTTCACAATTGTTGAACAGAGAACAGAGTTGATGACTAATAATCTCCACAGGGGCTGTCCAACGAGCAAGTGGTCCGGTACGTGGTATCGGGCGGTGTAATGGAACGACCAGAACACTGCCCCGACCGGCTGTACGAGCTGATGCGCGCGTGCTGGGCGCACAGGCCGCAGCACCGGCCCTCGTTCCTGAGGCTGGTGGCGGATCTGGCGCCCACTGCACACGCATCCTTCCGCCACCGGTCCTTCTTCCACACGCCGCAGGGCCAGGAGATGTACGCGCTGCAACGGTCTGCTTCTGGTGAGTGGCCCTTTTAACAACTTCTTCTACTGTCATGTACCGAAGGTTTTCTTAGGAGTTTTTGTTGGAAGAACGGCAGCAGGTGGCCAGCCGGTCTGCAGATTATGCGCTGCAACGCTCTGCGTCCGGTGAGTGTCTCTTTTAACAGTTTCTACTCGTGGTCTTCTACAGTGGCTTCTTAGGAGTTGTTGGAAGAACACCAGACAGTCTGTAGATATACTCACTGCAACGGTCTGCTTCCGGTGAGTGTCTGGTTAAATAGGTATTGCTCGTGGTCTTCTACTGCGGCTACCTAGTTCATCTTTCCTGAGATTGGTGGCGGATTTGGCGCCCACCGTACAAGCGTCCTTCCGCCACCGGTTCTTCTTCCACGTGCCGCAGGGCCAGGGGATGCACGCGCTGCAACGATCGGCATCCGGTGAGTGTCTTTTAACAACTTCTGCTCGTGGTCTTCTACTGACGTCTATAGAAGGTCTTCTTAGGAATTGTTGTTGTTGGAAGAACGGCAGCTTGTGATATATGCGCTGCACCCCTCTGCGTCCGGTGAGTGGGATAACAGCTTCTACTCGTGGTCTTCTACTGTTACTACCTAGTAGTGGTTGTTAGAAGATCGCCAGCTTGTGTGGGTGGAGATACACGCGCTCTATCGGTCTCCTGGTGAGTATCTACGCGTCAGGTTGAAAAGCTGTTTGTTACTCGTGGTCTTCTACTGTTACTTCATAGAAGTATTTGTTAGAAGACCGCCAGTCGGTGTCAAGATATATATAAGCTTTGTAACGTTCTACTTCCGGTAAGTGACTAGGCGTCGAGCTCTTATTGGTGGTCTTCCGCCATGGAATTAACAGTTGAAATAATGCCTGGCGCGGTATACGCGTTATAAAGGTCACCTTCCAGTAAGTAATGACGAGTCAGCTTAAACGTCGTCTAGTTCTTGGAAGTAGTACGGGCACTGATTAGTAAGTAAGTATGACCTCTAGTTTGATGCAGCTGTTCTCTTGGAAGAACGAAGAACCGAATATTTCTATACGCATTGCCGAGAAAGGGATCTGATGTGTATGCGGCCATATCCCCTAAAGGGGTAGAAGACGTTGCTCACAATATTTTATTTCCGGTGAGTGGTTATGGCTCATATGGATTAGCTGGATTCTCATTTTAGGTTTTATGGATAGTTTTCTATGTGCGTGCGTACCTATAATATGGTGAAACTCTTTGGAAGATTTGGTGAATTATGTAGCGATTAATCAACAAAAGAAACTCCACTCTTGGGGAAAGCATCATTCATTGGGCCCTAACGAGTCAAAGTCATTATAATATTCATAATAACGTAGACAAAGGTTAACTTTAACTAAAAAAAAATATATTTAAGTTTCAATTTAAACACATCTAACTTTTGTTATATGTCTGCTGATATAACAGGGTGCTAAAGTCTTAATTCGATTCATAGATTCATCCAATTGGCCGCATCAGCTAATGATAACATTTGAGTTCAGAGTTTTAGGTATAAAACTAGTGTGAATTGTATTTTAATCTGTGAACTTTGATTGCACGTTTAGCCGTCACAGACGATGTATGTGGCGAGCAGACGGCGCATTGAGAGTAAGTAGCGGTTGCATGACACAGTACTATACCTACATGAGCACTTGTTATCATTTCCTGATTGGCCATGTCTAATTCTGTAGTGTGGTCTGCTAGCACTTGCTAATTTTACTTCGAATGGTCGGGTTGGACACTTGTCTCATTACCTTCGCTTATAGAACATGTATTCCGCTCGTTTCAGTGCTAGCGCTATTTATTAGTGCTTTGTTAAATCAATTGTATAATATACACTACTATTCACGCCTTCTATGTCAGGTTGTTACATGTAAAGTCGTCAGATTTCTTCAATCGATTCTGAATTCTATGTTCAGCAATTTAAGCTGTAGTATAGATTGGAGCAATATTGCAAATTATCAAAGACTGGTTTGTTTTTCTACACCCTGTTTTGCAATCGTTGATTTAACTGGAGTGACATTGTTGAAAGATATAAGTGTGATATAATTCCAAAAAGTTATGTAACATTATTAAAGCATTTCACACAATTATAAACACGACTTGGTCTATATCCTACAAACACAGTCTTACTTGCTTTCACTATGTAGATTTAATGATGTAGTAATTGTACTTTATTGTATATTTTTCATGATTGCTCTTTGGTTTGGTTTTGCAGTAATTTCAATTAGTTGCATAATAATAAAGATACATAAATTTTGACAGTATTTATACTTATTATTACGTTAACTGTCTCGATTTGAATCTTATTGAATTTTAGCGGCTTAACAATTACTGAAATATGTATTACATACTTCGTATGCCCGGTATATAACTAAATTATGGTCTCTAAGGCCCGCCATCGGATGGTGACCAAAAATGCCTTCCGAAGCACGGAGGAACCAAAGATATTTTAGGTTTCCTAAGAGCCTCCTCCTATGACATGGGACCTGTTGTAAGTTGACGAAATATGGGTACTTATTAAAATGGCTATGACAACTGTCTACTAAAAGGCGTGATTTTATGTAGGTATTTGTATGTATGTATTTTTGGTGTCGCATTCAATGACTGGCCTTAACGAATATATTATATCAGATTAAGCAAATGCAAGTCGACCGCGGTAGTCACTGCGTCATTGAATTACTAGAACTACAAGTTTAGCGACAGTTATAGATACCTACTTATGCGGAAGGCATAGGAATTACCAGCCCATAACCATGTTATGATTGCCAGCTCCTCTTTCCTCCAGATGAAGCTCGATTCCATCTGCGACCCTTATCTTCTCTTACCTTCAGGTGAGATGAAGGCCAAGAGCTTCCCTAAATTCATGAAAAAATTGGATTTCTGTGAGAGATACCTATAGAGGATGGCAAAGTTGACTGTTATTTTGATTTTTATTTGAGCATTATATTACTTAAATGTTAGAAAATCATAGTCAAGCCCGGCTAGCATAAACACCGAAACACGATAACTATGATGAAGCCATTTGTCGCTTTGAAAGAACTGTCAAAAATATATGGACTTTTGACAGTTCAAAGCGATAAATGGCTATAACCGTGTTTCGGTGGTCATGCTAGTCGGGCTGATGCGGGAATCGAGCCTGCGGTTTCTTTGCAAATCTGACTGACTGTGTGTCATATGTTCGGCAGACGAGGAGGCTGATCTGCCAGCGGTGAACGTGGGCGCGGTGGCGATGGGGTCCGGTTCGAACCTGTTCGGCGTGTCGGGCCGGCTCGCATCGTGGGTGCGCGAGCTGTCTTCACTGAGGTCGCGGGCTTCCGACGACGCGGCCGCGGAGCCCCTGCAACCGGTGGCTGCGCCCGCCGCCAACGGAGCCCTACCCGCGGCGCCCTGCTAGCACACCCCCGCGCGGACCAGGACGCACTTGCGACGGTCTTACCAAGGCGCGTTCACACGGGCCGCGAAAGCGAACGCGCGAGTGCGACGCGTTGCGTTTTGCTTCGATCGTTAGTCGAGAAGTTTCCATGGAAACGTGTGAGTATCTATTCGATATTCGTCGTGGAACGCGCGTAAATAGATCCACGTGGACAGGCTGTCCAAATCTAGTGTCTACTGCCGCGGACTCGATAGAAAACGCCTATGTATGAACGGGCCTTCAAGATGCTATCACACGGATTGCGACGCCAGTGAAACGTAATCTCTGTTACGTCTTTGTACGTTTTCGTTTGCGTTCAAGCAAGTCAACATGCTTTCACTATATATTCAATTATTTGTCTATAATGGTAGTCTTTGTGACTTTGGAAGTTCTAGTTGTTCACTAAGATTTAGTGCGTAGGTACACAGGGACAATGCCTAAGTCGTATAACGCGTTCCGTGATTTTGCTTTACGGTCTATTTTCCGTTACCCACGTGGCTATAAAATAATATCGACGTAAAGACTTGAGAGTCAGCTAAACATTATTTCAGTTAGTGGAAAGTTGCTCAAAAAATATGCATCACACTTAGAATTATTAAAGAGATCTATTTTTTTACTCGTTGTATACAAAGAGAGAGAACAGTCAATAACGCAGTGTGTCCTAATGTCACATTTTCCTATATTACTGTGAGACATTGCATTAACATCTGGGTGATTATTATTTCGTGAGACATTAATAAAAGTTTTCAAGCTGCTGATCAAGCTGATAATTTGAAAGTATCAGGGCCCGTAAATATGTTACCTACGTGACGAGTCGATAAAGGCCCATTAGGATTTATGCAATCGTGAAACGCTACGGTGTTGAAGTAAAATGTATGTGAGTGTATTACCTACTGACATTTTATATAAGAATAGTTGCACTGTGTAAACTGCGCTTTACTTCAGTGACATCATCCGTTGTGTTTTTGTAGCGTTTTCGAAATAACATCATGATACATATGACTTATTCAAATAATAATCACCTAACCTTCAGTAAACAATATTGAGGTTCGTGACGTATACAGTTACGCTCGTTCTGTTCGTCCATCCGTGTGATCAGTACGGGTCCCGACGTCGTAAGTGTGTCCTAATGTCAGCCATACACACTCTATCTACCTCAGGTCTTCGCGCCTCGCTGGTGACCAACGGTACCACTGCACACCTCGCTTCAATACAGTCTGTATGCTGCTTGGCGTCTACATTCTTTGGCAGAACAAAGTTATTGGTCGTAAAATTAGGTACTTCTTATATGACATGAGTTAAAAAGAACCTAGAATTTTAAACAAGCAAGTTGAAGTAACCTTTAACTTGCTTGTTTAAAATTCTAGGTTAATTATGACGCCAAAATAAATATAAATTCGTCGCCAGTGTGGAATTTGAAATTTCGCGCAAGTGGGAAGTTATTTGCAGATTTTGTTAAACAGGAATTTTGATTAAAAGAAATTCAATTTTGTATGTCTATAATTGACAGTTGAGACTTGCAAGAAATTGGTTCTGCGACAGGACGAGGCATAGCTTAACAACATTGTTCTGGAATCACATTCGATATTACAGAATGCATAGTATTGCTTACGAAAGTAACGCGTTATGATTTTCTGCCACCGAAGTATACAGATGCGAGCACCGTGCAAACTGTATGTACCAGGCTAACATGCCCCGTGTACAGTTGGACCGTAGCTCGCCTTCAGGCCTTAGGCTCTTCGAATCCTAGATGTAAGCTTAGTTAGTGAATCGTTCGCCGGGGCTGGGGTCGCGAACCGCCCGTTTATATATTGTAATGTGAACCGCCGCGCCCGTCGCCTACGCGGCGGACTGAAGCAAGGCCCAACGGGACCTTAACTCACAGGAGGGGTACTAATAGGTATATATATTAGCGTTAATTGTAAACTTCTATTTTTGCACCGCCATTAATTATATGTGACAGAGTACACGTTCGTCGATCCGGAGCCGCGAAGGCGACGGGCGGGGCGCGGATGCGTTTTTGTTCGTCTGACGATTCGTTTCATATCAGGAAATTAATATTTTTGCTGAGGCGATATTGAAAGTCGATCTGTTTCGACGTGAATCCTATAAAAGTTTACCTCAATAAAATAGTTGTATCGGTGTCATTTTTGACATAGCCTATTAATATTTAAGTTTACCATTTAAGATGTAAGTGCGTATAGGTATGTTAACGCGTAGTGTAGATCGTGTACAAATTAATTTAATTGAGTTATTTGCGTGTGACCGGCGAGTTCCGTTTTAAGATAACGCACGAGTGGCGAATTTGTCGATATTGTTGAGTTATAGTTAATGTTAAAAGCGCTTTTTGTTGAAAGTGCATCGCGATTTACGAATTAGTCACTCGTGTGCTCACAACACTTTATGCAACTGTTCGTAATGGCTTTACTTTTTAACTGTACTCCTCGCAAAGACGTCTATAGTTCCAATTATATATTATTATTATAAATAATATTACTTTGAGTCAACAGCTACATATTTTTCGGTTAATTGTTTGCATTATTAATGGTTGCAACAAAGTTAAATGAAATTAGCGGTCATCCCACTGTCGACAGAATCCTAACAACGACATTTATCAGTTTTATGGTTCAGTGTAATAATATATTATAATTATATTATTACTTATTATGTATTTATAATTATTATATAAGATACATGTGAAGCCATCTGATGTGACCTGTAAAAAGTATGAATCTGAAAACAATGTGTTCCCTATCAATTACAATGCAATAGAATATACCTGCCATTGTTGTTACATAGTTATATTACCTCATGTTATTGTTTTAGTTCAAGAATGCATGCTCCACGTGATGAGTGAAATATGTAGGTATAGTGTAATTTGTAGTTTAAATGCAAGTAATATAAATATTTCATACTGATTTACTCTGTGCAAGTGACGCGTAACCGTTTCCTACATAAATAACGTATGAATTATACGAATTCATATTGTACAGAAACATCTGAGAGTTAAAAGTGGTAATCTCTCGACGCATAGACAAATTTTTGCGAAGCAGTGACCGATCACATAGTTACACACAAACGACATACATAATATAATTATTTAGTTATCGGACTAAGCAGAAAATTTGAGACTGGCGAAATATATTAAATAGACGCTATTAACCTAAAAAGAAGAAGTACTTACTTATCATGGGACTAACTCAACAAATCTAGGTACAGTTTAATGATTTATGATCTACTAGACGGCTCTTTTATTTCTTCAACAGCAAAATTGTGTGATGGGTCTCTGTTCGTGATTTATTATACATAATTATATTTATAATGTTATAATAATTATAAAAAATGGTCTCGGAGTGGAACATAATATTTTTTAAGCCAATTGATATTATAATTGTTCTAAAATTGTATTATACATACATTATTATATTATTATCATCAATTTCAAGCTATCACAATACTATAATGTAAATTATATGCTAGCTACATATTTATTACTTATATGAATTTGTACTAAACAGTTCAGACGGGGCTACCGTAGCAACTCATAACAAAAGTTATATTATACAAAATTTTTGTAGTTGTAATTCTTTTTTAGAAAACAAATATTTAAAGCTGTTGATGTAGTAAACATTTACAAAACAAACTAGGTATCGTGAAGGTAGTGCGTATTGTTAAATATGTGTGAAATATCTACCAAAGTTAGACTTCAATATCCTGGACATTGGGCCATAGACTCGACATAGCTTTGGTCCAATATGGTAATAGTAACTATAACGATAACGTGGTATAAGGGTATAAACGAGTGCCTTCAGACATCCAGCCTTCAACAGAATGCAGGATTGTTGATTGTGTTGAGACAGAAGACAAGAACGATTTATACGCACAAGTGGTATACGATTGGACGGTCCCATTTGTGTGTGAGTTGTGTCTAAACAGTTATATCTCGAATTGAGTAGCCTTTCAGACTTATTTCAAAGTAAGCACAACCGAGAACCGTGCCACACGATTGCAATTTACCGAGGCTGGCTTGACGTGGGAGCGTGGAACGATGTGGGCAGTGCCATCCGCCTCCCCCACTCCGCCAGCGGGCGGCGATGACGTCATCTCGCTGCCCCCTTCGGGGTGGGCAAGAGGCCGAGTGCACGTTATGTTTGTTGATGTCGAAGAGGGCTCAAGGCACGTTGCATTCAACAATGATTCTATTGACAAGAAAGAATTCTCCTCGACTTAAAATGAGTTTCCAAAGTTGAAATCCAAATATTGTTTAATTTTATAAATTGCATAGTGCCTTTTGCTCAATTTATGGAAATATAGGTTAATGTATGTACCAGTTAGTGTAATGTTAAATATATTAGAGCTATATTTTTGTTCCACCTTACGTTGTAGTAGACGAATAGTCCAGGACAGCGAGTGGAGTGTAAGCCACTGCTGAGCGGTAGGCGCGACAGGCCCCTGCCAACTGGCGATCTGTTAAGCGAAATGGAATTTTATTTGTTTCCTTCTGGCGTGTTTGCTTGGCGCTTCCGACAAATTAAGATTACTTACATCATCCCTGTTGATAATCAACTCAATTATAAAGAAAGCATTTAAAGTTCCATAGCGCTGCTGGCAGGCGGCAGTCGCGACACGGGCGCACTCTCGCGGCGAGAGTCGCGGCGCGTGCGCACAACGTTGCCTCACACGGCGTTCCCTCCGGGCTTTTACTGATTATTTTTTAATGATTACTTGCGCTCTTATTTTTATCAGTATTTACATTTTAATTGTGATTTTTCCACCTAGTAAGGCAGTTACATTACCTCATTTTTTAGTAATTAAATTATTAATAAATTAATTATTGACTGATAAAATATATTTTTCCAAATGATGTGTTCCTCGTGTGATTTGTGTGTGTGTTTATGTGAAGTGTTGGGGTAGCGTTGTGCTTTATGCTCAATTTAGATACAATTCACCAAACGATTGAGATAGTGTACAATTTTTATATTTAATTTAATGAGAACCGAGTACCTATTAATAATAATTTTAATATTTATATTAATAAAAACGTTAAAATTAGCGAAGCATAGTTTTGAATATCAAAGTGTATCCTAATATACCCCTTGTTTGAATATATTTTATAACAAGTTAAAATGAAGCCTATACATTTCTCAATAAAATCAATTTTTCAAAGATTTGGTTTTTTATTTCTAGACTTGGTTGCGTTAAATATGTTATTCTCTTTAAATTTTCAAGTTTAATTTGAGCGGTTCTCTAGGTATTCGCCCTGGTACGCGACACTCGCAGATTGGTTGTTGGGCGTATCGGTTTAAGAGGTAGTGCAATCTAAGGCAACCTTCTTCGCCGTTATCCTTTAGCTTCTTCAGACTTTTTATGTAATAGTCGGGCAACCCGTGCTCTGCCGCCCCCGCCAGCATCACCCGCTTATATGTCCAAGAGGGCCATCTTTCTACGGGGATGGGTTCATTGTCCCCTCGTGGCAAGGGATTCACCTTCTGCACGTACGTGCGACAGTGAACTTCACCCATATGCGGTGTTAGAACGTCCACATATTTAATGTAGTACTTTTTGACTTCGACTCCTTTCAGACTGGAATAAAACAAATACCCCATTAATTTTGGATCTATCACTTGTCCATATTATTAGTTCAACGTAAGTATTATATTACTTCAATGCAGTACAAACTACATAAACTCTATAGGATAATTTGTCGAGTTATTATCTCACCTGTCTGCAAATAAGTTTACCTATAGGTCAAAGATTAGGTATGTTGGCGAAACGATTTTTCGAATTGATTAGTCAATACAATCAAGGTGTGGTAAGTTTTGTAAATACATATTATTATCCACAGATATATAAATTGATATATCTGTGGCCTTAAAACAATATGTTAGCTACGTATAGCTACTATAATACAGCGACATAAGTACATAAACACTGTCGCTATCGCTTAGTCCACTGTTTCGACACCACTGCAATAAGTCGGGACTAGCATATTCTACGTCATTTTTTATTTCCTACAATAAGTAAAATTTTGTGCATCTTACTTATCCAATGCTATCCTGTCTTCGTCACACAAACGCCATATAACTCCCCAAGTGTGTGCATTAGCTGTGGGTACCAGCGTCGCAGTCGGCCCTCCCCAGAACTTGGAATATTTTATGAAATCTAGTCTGTAATTCTATTTTAAAGTACATTTAGGTATGCTTTAATGAATTGTTTGGGGCTAGAGAGCTATACAATATAAAATATAAACATTTTTACACTCACACCTATCATCTAGCCCAAAGTAAGTAGCCTAAGCACTTGTGTTATGGATACTAGATGAAGGACTATTTTTAATATAATTATGTATATAAATGTTCAAAATATACTACATAAACATATACACAACCATGACTCGGAAACAAACATTTGTGGTCATCACAAAGTTTGCCCCTACCAGGTTCGAGCCCGGGACCTTTTGGCCAATACCCAGCAATCTGAGCATTCGACCAAGGCGGCCGTCAAATAAGAATGACCATTAATTAATAGAATGGCCATTAGAGAGCTATAGAGGTATTATTTTAAATTAACTTACATCGATCCGTGCTATGGACACAAACTCTGCAGTAGGGCAATGCATATGAAGAAAAAACTTAAATAAATTGCCTCCATAGGCAAAGTAAGTAAATTGATTGGACGGCTCGACATCCCATTTTATCATATTTGAAATTTGGTGAACTAACATTATGTTAAAATAAAAACAATATTGAGGTTTATTTTATGTATCTGAAGGCATTTTACAACCACATTCGACAGGTGTTTGTGTCATTTTAAGCAATCACAGAAGACTATATTAAAAACGTTACGGGATAAACCTCTTTTTAAATAGAAAAGTACTTCTAATAGCATAACGTGTATAGTATCTACACAAATGCTCAGAAGAAATAACGCTTTCAATTTGTAGAACAGTAAACAAAACAATGTCCATCTCTCCAGCGTGTGTCGTCCTACAAGGCGATGATGAAAGATACTAATGGGCGTTCCTGCACCACCTAGCAAATATATGGCGATTCACGTGCCCGATTAGAAGACGGCAATAGGCTCGTAGTGGATGGCTTACATGACCCAACCTAACTGGCGAAGTGTGTTATTTCTATGTTAGTTGTGTTATTTCTCTGCCAATTATTCGGGAATTATATAATATAAACTGCTATTCACGTATGCCCGATAAGACAATGGCAATAGGCTCACATGGGGTGGCTCACTTATATGACCCAACCTAGCTGGCGTATGTTATTCACCTCTGCCTCCCATTCGGGGATATAGGTGTGATTTATATATCTACCTATGACGATTATATAATAATATACGATTTATGTACCTATATTTGTAATGTATGCCATTATTTGTTCCGTCTTCGATATCCGGAATCCATGTTGAGTTTAGCCCTCCGTTTTTCTTGTGTTCTTCCGGTCAAGCGAGTTCCCCTCTACGCTTGTGGCGCCCCCTACGTGACCGTTTCCGGTCACGTGACCGACTATCACCTCATAGATCGCGCCATTTTGTTCGTCATTATAGCGTCGTTTTTCAGAGTGTTCGGACGTAACGTAACCAAGCGACTTCAAAATTTTTAATTCCACCTTCGTTTAATTTTCAAAAAAAAAAAAAATAATTTTATATCTAAATTTTTAAGTATAAAAGTTTATAACTAGTTAGAAACCCCTCTCCTTCGCGATGGAAAATAACAACGCGGAAAAGGTGTGCACGGGCAGCAAGAGGAGAAGCAGTGCCTTGTCGGAGGCGGCGTCGTGCTCGAGCTCGAGTAGCGAGTCAGGCTCGGCGGACGAGCGGGCGGCTGGTATGGATTCTCCACACAGGTCAGGAAAGCGGGCCCGTCACGTGAGTAATTTGCAATTTAAATACCTGAGAAAGCACAATATTCGTTGCGTGGTTTATCTGGACGATTTTCTACTGGCCAATCAATCTTACGAACAGCTTCTAGAAGACGTGAGATATGCGATAACTTTGCTGCAACGCCTGGGGTGGACAATCAACTTCAACAAATCTGTGTTGGTTCCGACACAGCGTATAGAATTTCTAGGCGTTACCTGGGACACACGAGCCAACACCAAGTCCCTGTCGGAACCAAAGTGCCTAACGCTACGCAGGGCACTACACAAACAGATTTCGCTAGGCAACTGGTCCCTCAGACAGGCCCAGTCCCTAATGGGGAGACCCAGTTTTGCCTCGTTCGTCGTTTGCAGAGGAAGGCTACATTGTCGAACAATCCAACATTGCAGTCGACATTTGCCGAAATCCCAACCCCACCAACGATTCATCATTCCGGATCCAGTTCTTGCCGAGATGAAATGGTGGGAGAAAGCGGCATCCAGTACGTTACCACTACACGCGGAGCCTATTTCACACCTGCTAACTACCGATGCATCCGATATAGGCTGGGGAGCGCAACTGGGACAGGCAACGCTCTCTGGTCAGTGGACGGAAGACCAGCAGTCCTGGCATGTCAACTGCAAGGAACTATATGCGGTGCATGCTGCAATCCTTCACGAGCAGCACCTGTTGAAGAATACACATATTCTATTGCAGACGGACAATCGCACAGTTTTGGCCTACATAAACAAGGAAGGGGGCACGAGGTCAGAGAAGCTCCTGAAGTTAACCCGTCAGCTTTTAGCCTTGCTGGATTGTCTGAATGTAACTTTGACGGCCAAGTTCCTTCCGGGAAGGTACAACACGGAAGTGGATGCACTATCACGCAACAAAAGAAATCCGGAATGGCACCTTCTGGCAGTAGCGACGAGAGCAATTTTCCAGATGTGGGGTACACCAGTGGTAGACCTGTTTGCTTCCAGCAGTGCTCACGTGGTACCGACCTATGTCTCCAACGATCCCCACGACGAGAACGCTACGTTTCACAACGCGTTTTGTCGTCGCTGGGACTACAGTCTCGGTTGGTTGTTCCCGCCACCGAACCTCATACCGCAAGTGCTGTCTCACCTCAACACAGCCCACGGTCTGTATATTCTAATAGTACCCCGGTGGGAGAAGGCATTCTGGTCAGCAGATCTGCAGCAGAGGGCCATTCGAGCACCGTATCGAATTCAAGACCTGAAACTAGTACTAGTAGACACAAAATCGGGACGTCAACCTCCGGACGTTCACAACATATATTTGAATGCATGGCTGATTCGAGGTGGGCAGACCTAATTGAGGATTGGACAGAGGAAGAGAAATCTTTACTGCTATCTAGTTGGAGAAAATCTACGCTCAACACCTATGTATCAGCATGGAAAAAATGGAAAAGGTGGTGCACCTCTCAGTCAATTGATTTTAAACGTGCGGAACCACCTATAGTGGCCAGATACCTAGCTTTCCTTAATAATACTGAAGGCTTGGCATACAGGACAATTTTAGTTCACAAATCGGCTATATCTACTTTAACAAAAACCAGCGACCAAGAGGTGACAACACATTTTTTGATAAAACAAATTTTAAAAGCTATATCAATTTCGAAGGTTAAAAAACCAAAACCACCTATTTGGAACCCCAGAATTGTTCTAGATTATCTTAAATGTAATGATGAAGATGAGAAAAATGTTTACTTAGTATCACGACGAGCTGCAATTTTACTTTTGCTTGCATCAGGTCGACGAGTGCATGATCTCACTCTACTAAGGATTGGGTCAGACCACCTGATAGATGAAGGAAATGTATTGATATTGTGGCCGGTTTTTGGTTCGAAAACAGATTCTGCTGACCATCGACAGTCTGGCTGGAAAATAAGACAACATCCAGAGAGAAAATTGGATATAGTTTACTGGATTCGTCAACTAATAAAAGTGTCAGAGGATCGCCGAAAAGAAGGTAACTGGTTAGAGTTATTTATTACGACAAGAGGTCCGTGTAAGCCAGCCACGAGAACCATTATTGGAGGATGGATTAAAGCAGTACTTCGGGAAGCAGGCATCGAGGCGTCCCCTGGATCGGTACGTTCTGCAGTTTCCTCTTTAAATTGGTTAGAAAACTACTCTATGGAACAAATTCTAGCCACAGGGAACTGGAGAAGAGAACATACTTTTAGAAACTACTATCACAAGCAGATTAGAGAAATTCATGAAGCTGATTCTGAAAATAATGTTTCTTTGTCACATTATTTTGAGGCCATGTGAGATGTTATGTTGATCATTTTGATTTTGAATTTTTTGTAGAATTGTTTTAATTTCACTGCCTGTCACTAACCAACATTTTTTGGGTTTATAATCACACATTATAGCATCAATAAAATATAGTACCAGGAGAAACCAAACACATCACTCAACATGGATTCCGGATATCGAAGACGGAACAAATAATAGAGAGTTTTACCTAACAATAAAACTTACCTATTATTTTTCCTGAGATATCCGGAATCCAAATAATTCCTACCTGGTACTTACGCGTATAATGACGAACAAAATGGCGCGATCTATGAGGTGATAGTCGGTCACGTGACCGGAAACGGTCACGTAGGGGGCGCCACAAGCGTAGAGGGGAACTCGCTTGACCGGAAGAACACAAGAAAAACGGAGGGCTAAACTCAACATGGATTCCGGATATCTCAGGAAAAATAATAGGTAAGTTTTATTGTTAGGTAAAACTCTCTAATATGACTCAGTCGCTAAGCAGTTTCATGATAGAGTCCGCGCCAGATAAGTCTGCTCGCTAACATTGAAACTCCTAGACAAACAAGATAGCAGACCAAAATTTTAGTTCTAATTTGACCACGCGCAGATTTATCCGGCGCCCTCTTGTCTCTAATCTACCTATTTTTGCCACTATATTTTTTTCTTTAATCTACTCTTACACGGGACACCTCCCATTTATAAAAAAGTAATCAGCTCCTAGGGAACCATAAAATGATTTCCGAACTTTTTCGACCATGACGACCACTCCCAATATGTCGTCGGCACTTGAGCTCAAAGCTGCCTACGGATTCGCGTCTGAATGAATAAATATTTTGTCAATTTATTCTCCTTTTCCCTGCCTGTTCCCAGCCTATCTGGGGTCTGCGCAGTATGTCTCATCACCACTCATATTGGTCAGACGTCATCAAGCCATCCACTCCCTTTTGATTCATCATCATTATCATCCATCATCATACCGTAAAGGTGCTAGTGATGAATGAATGTATAGAAGAGATGGAACGGCCTATGTCGAGAGACCGATGAACGGAGAGTGATTGGAATGCATTCCAATCCATACTGCTCAAAGTTTTAACTTAGGTTTTACAGCATTTTGGTCGACTTTTACGACACCCATGGGATGGGTTGGGGCTGGCCTATTGTACGTTATTTGTTCGCTCCCAGGCCAGCATAGAAGACGTCGAGTCACTCTGTGGTCGGGTTACCGGCCAAGTGCGCACGAAGGTTCCGTACAATAGAAAGGATCTAAAAAAACAAGCAAAAAAATCACATTGTTGTAAAGGAGTCCCTTTAATATTTCTTCTATTGTTTATTAGGTATAATAGTATTTGTTGTTTAAGCCGCAATAGAAATACATCATCTGTGAAAATTTCAACTGTGTATCTACATATTTATCACGGTTCATGAGATACAGCCTGGTGACAGACAGGAATAGGGTCCCGTTTAACCCTTTGCGCTCCTGTACACGATGCCGCCACCGCGCCGTCATCGTGCCGCCTTCACACCTTAACACTGTAGATACGCGCCGCGTAAAGTACGCCACCGCGCCGCTCTCCCGCGCCGTCAGTCCACTATACTGTTGTTAGTAACATTGCTAGTTACGAAGATCGCACGTAACTAACTAGCAATGTATTACTAACAACAGTACAGTGGACCGGTAAAATTATGGTTAGACGGCGCGGTAGCGTGCTTTACGCGGTGCGTATCTACAGTGTAAAGGTGTGGCGGCGGCAGCGTGACGGCGCGGTGGCGGCATCGTGTGCAGGAGCGCTTTGGGTACAGACCCTTAAAAAAATGTCAAACACCTAATTAAACGAGAGTTAACCTACCTAACATGAAATAGAAACTGTAAATAAAACACCCTTAAAATGATTTATATAAATATTTATAGCAATTTTCGGGTGTTTTATTTGATCGCGTTAAAATTGCTAAGAAATTATAATTTTAATGAAAATATACATACTTATTAGAAATTATTTTGCACATCTTTTTATGTAGGTTCTCGAATAACCAAGAAATATATTAAAATTTTGTAAATATTTACTAAAATCACAGATAATTTGGAACTATCAATATTTAGATATTATTAATTTTTAAGTTTTTCCATCATTTCAGGTGATGCTTCATTTCCATTATCAGGAATTTTCTTCAATATTTCTATATAATTATTTGGCAGTTGACATTCCAGTGCTCCATTTATAATACATTCTAGGTATGTTATAGAGGGTCTTCTTTCTGCAGGTATTTCATCAGCCTCTTTGTGTGGAGGAGGGTTTATTGTCTGTTGATAGGTGCGGCACTTTACCTTTTCATTATTAACTGTGACAATTTCTACTGTTTTTGGAAAATACCAATTTGTATCAACACCCTCCTGTCTAGAAAATGAAATAATAATACCTAAGTAAGGATATAATAATATTGATACCTACGACAAAAATATATATTTATTAAAACCATCTGTTTTTATCATTAATTTGTAATATTTTGTTACTTGTCGAGAGCTTGCATATCTTTGTTTTGTATCCTCCAAATTGCACCCCATATATAATGACCTTCTACTGGCACTATGGTGGCAGATGTTCCTCTCCAGTGATTAGAATATTTCATAAAATCGAGTTGATGGTCCTGAAAATTTGCTATATAATTTAATAATATAGGAATTGTATATTCAGAATGTAAGTATTCGGATAGGTAACCATGCTGTTCATTTAGCCACTAAGGATTTATTCTAAGACTAGGTACTTCAAAGTAAAAAGTTAATAAGATATCACTAACATTAAGGCGCCCAATGCCTACAAATTCAGCTGAAGGATTATTGATATGAATACGCTTTTTTAATAAATTGCTACCATAAGCGAAATACAAGAAATTATCCTTTTGGGGTTCTAACATTTTTACAATCTAGGATGCCAAATATTTTTATTTAACCTTCTGAATGCAGAATGAGGTTATTAAATTATTTTGAACTGGTACTCTCCCTATATTTTAGGGAAGGCAAAGGGTCTAGCCCATACAGCCATGTGTTTAGTGTATATTTTATCTGTAGTTTTATGAAATAATGAGTGCATGAAATTATGAATGAAATGAATATTACGTTAAAATATGGGTGTCACACATTTTAACGCATCTAGGGAGTGCTTGGCGCGAATTGAATGGTAACAGAGTTCATGATGGTGACTGATGAAGTGAGCAAAACCACTTTTTACGTGGTTTTCACCACAACATCTAACACCATCACAAGACTTATTTTCAAT
The DNA here is from genome assembly GCA_963931975.1 of Cataclysta lemnata. Classification (NCBI taxonomy): domain Eukaryota; kingdom Metazoa; phylum Arthropoda; class Insecta; order Lepidoptera; family Crambidae; genus Cataclysta; species Cataclysta lemnata. Next base: position 13,541,706 of record OZ008340.1, on the reverse strand, counting down.
GATTCTGCATAATTGCATATCAACACGGATGCTTGTGCATCAAAATAACACTACTTTCACTGCACAAAATCCACTCTGTAATAATTTTTGAATTAGCGAAAATAAATCTGACTGACACCACGAAACGCGCCAAACACTCTTCTAAATTATTTTGATTGATAAATTTTTTTTTTTTTTTGGTAAATTCTCCCTATATTTTAGGGAAGGCAAAGGGTCTAGCCCATACAGCCATGTGTTTAGTGTATATTTTATCTGTAGTTTTATGAAATAATGAGTGGATGAAATTATGAATGAAATGAATATTACGTTAAAATATGGGTGTCACACATTTTAACGCATCTAGGGAGTGCTTGGCGCGAATTGAATGGTAACAGAGTTCATGATGGTGACTGATGAAGTGAGCAAAACCACTTTTTACGTGGTTTTCACCACAACATCAAACACCATCACAAGACTTATTTTCAATGATTCTGCATAATTGCACATCAACACGGATGCTTGTGCATCAAAATAACACCACTTTCACTGCACAATATCCACTCTGTAACAATTTTTGAATTAGTGAAAATAAATCTGACTGACACCACGAAACGCGCCAAACACCTTTTTTTTTTTTTTTTTAAATTCTCCCTATATTTTAGGGAAGGCAAAGGGTCTAGCCCATACAGCCATGTCTTTAGTGTATATTTTATCTGTAGTTTTATGAAATAATGAGTGGATGAAATTATGAATGAAATTAAATATTACGTTAAAATATGGGTGTCACACATTTTAACGCATCTAGGGAGTGCTTGGCGCGAATTGAATGGTAACAGAGTTCATGATGGTGACTGATGAAATGGATAAAATCACTTTTTAAAGTGATCTTCACCACAACATCTAACACATCATAAGACTTGTTTTCAATGATTCTGCATAATTGCACATCAACACCTCGGAGTAAATAGAACTGGAGTAGCCTTTGCCTAACATTCCCCTCTGCCAAACGCACAAGCATCGGATGCCTGTGCGTTATATAAAACTAGTTGAGCCGCCATTTTAAAACCACAATAATCAGAACGTCTTGCCGTGCAGAGCTCCCACTAAAATGCCTGCCTGTGCTGTTTTTTAGCGTTAAAAAAATTCGAAAACATCTAGTATTCAAAAAGATGGCGTCACATTTCATTTTTAAGTATTATTTTTAAGATTTGATATTTATTTACTTCATAATTTCATGTTTTAGCATACTACAATTTCAAATTTCGAGCCATAGTCTCGTGGGGAGTCGGCCGTGACGTCATCAAACGATCTTCCAGCGCACTCCCCACGAGACTACCTAGGGTTGAACATTATCGCATTTCAATTAATTAGACAATAATTTAAAAAAGTTTGTTGTTAATAAATAATTGTAATTTTGTCATTTCGTATTAATTAATTACTAATTATAATTTCGTTTTAACAATATACGTTGCGTGTTTATATTTAGTTTAGTATTAAGTACATACCTACCTACACTTTTGCGACCGCTTGAAGCTTATTTTTTGCCACACTACATGGTGTTAGATAATAATTACTTTATATTATATTTTATCTATTATCATAAGACTTAACGAATAAGAATATGTAATTGATTTCGTTTGCCATGACATTATTGTAAGTTGGTAGAATTGTCATTTTGTGTTGGCAACATTGGTGGGGTTTTTTTTGCACCCACCACTGTCGTCATCACTAGCTTGGAGAAAGCGCGTATTACATTTTGAAGCGTTAACCGTTACGTTCGTAAATTATTTTGTATGTGTATAAGCCTTAAAAATAAATCATTGAAGTTAAAGTTGAAGTGAGTAGTTTTTCTGATCGACATCCCTTTAGTTCAGAAGTGGGATAAACGGGAATTACTATAATCTTCCGCCACGCCCAAGGAGTAAAAGTGTAAGTACATTCAAATTTATATTTTATTAGTAATATTAGTACATATAGGTATGATTAACAAGTGTATCTTAATAATAGTAATTATAAAAATTACTATCTATGATTTAAATCTTTCGAAATCCTTATTTTAATTTCGTAGTTACCGTCATTTTGTTTTGGTTTTATAATGACGTGGTAATTAACTTTTTTTTCGTCTGCATGTTGTTGCTTGTGGTGTAACATATAATATTACATAAATAAATGAATATTGTAGGACAACAGTTAGGATTCAAACCTAATATAACTAGTTATTTTTACGAGTTAGTGAAATGTGATAATTCGTTTTCTAATCTTTATATTAGTTTATAATATCAATTCATGCAGGGCTAAACGTAATGAAATTACATTGCGACTGGTTTAGTCAAATTTCTTTTTATTTTTACTTAATTGTTGGCTATATATATATATATATAGATGGATAACAGTGAGTTAAGAAGAGAACTTTTACTGTTCGATGTTTCTTTCTACTTAAATATTAATCAGCTAATTATTATTTTATTGGCACGTTTCCTATGGTTAACGTTATTTCTTTGACGATTCATGAGCGGATCTGATAATGCTTTATATGAATGAACGACATTTTTATTTTATGTCTGTTGTTGTCATATCATTATTATATTGATTAACGCAATAATTACAACGATGATGAGAGGAAAAATGTTATTTTTGCGGCATCTCATAAAGAAAATTTTCAAAGTTACAGAATGGACCATCCAGTTATTGAGAGTGGACGAGGACGCAACTTGGAAACCCCAGAGCGAGATCGAAGCCCGGTGCTGACAAGTACGAGTGGCACGAGACAACCAATGTGGTCCGCGCGTCCGCGTTCGCTGAATAGAAGTAGAAGCAGGCATCGAAACCGTGAGTCTGTATACAATGTAGGTGATGAGCTTGAGCGACACCTAAATCACTCGCAGGCACCCTCGAACGACGAGCTTGAGCAACGTTCGAGGGGCGCACGATCTTTCTGTCAAGAGTCGAGTGGTGAGCATGAGCGACGCTCGACTCGACCACAGGAACGATCCCCGCATTCTTCGGACGGTGAGCTGGAGCGACGTCCGGGAATGCGGCGTAACGATGATAGTCTTATAAGGGAACGAGAGCGGAGATCGCGTGATATTGATCAGCTTAGTTACTCTTCAAGTGGTGTGCCAGAGAGACATTTGGGATTCAGAGGTCAAGATAGAACTGGAACAAACGAACGTTCGATATCAGAACGGGTAGATAAAGGCGAGTGGCAGCAACGTCGCAAGCGTAATCGGCCTTCGCCGTCACCAAATAGATATTCAAAATATGGTCCTATTGACTATAATAAATCGCCATCTAGGGTTAAGTCGCATAGGTCTAATAATCATATGATTACAGAATTTGTTGAAGCCATGAAAGTTTTTTCTAAATGTAATAGTCATAAGATTTTATCCCCTAATACAAACGTCATCCCTGAATTCGACCCCATGTCTAAAAGTCAAACAATTTCCAATTGGCTAATGAAAGTCGAAGAATGCGCGAAGATTTATGATTGGGACGAGAGAGAAACGATTCATTACGCTTTGCCAAAGCTGGTAGGTTTAGCTAAATCTTGGTACCAGAGTTTACCTAGCGTGCTTTTCACTTGGTCCGAATGGAAAGCTAAACTAATTGAATCGTTTCCATCTAGGGACAATTACGCAGAATTACTTACGGAAATGCTTGCATTAAGGGTAAAATATGGTGAGTCATTGGAGCAATACTTTTACGCTAAATTAAATTTATTAAACAGATGTCAAATAACGGGTAAACATGCGGTCGATTGCATTGTTTTCGGTATTGAAGACCGTGCTATAAAACTGGGTGCGCAGGCCGCTCAATTCGAAACGCCTGAACAAGTTTTAAAATACTTAAAATCAGTTAAAGTAGGACAACACAAAGACACCAACTTAGGTAATAAGGTAAAAGCTGATAGAATGTTTTCGACACCTGCCAAGCCTACTACTAACCCGGTTAACAAGCCACCGATCAAATGTTTCAATTGCGGTCAAGAAGGTCATGCTTGTCACAGGTGTCCGAAACCATTAGAGAAATGCAGTAATTGTTATAGGATAGGTCACAAAATCGCGTCTTGCCCTAAGTTAGCAAATAATAACAACAATAAATTTCTAGACAAACCTAGAGATGTTATTAATAAACAAGTTCTTAAAATCGTCAATTTTGATGCTGAGGACAATCAAGTTTCACTCAAAATCGCAAGTGATTTTGACAACGTAAAGTTGAATGAAAAATATTATATTCGTATTAAGCTGAATGATATACCACATGATTGTTTTGTAGATTTAGGTGGTGACTGTAGCTTTATGAAACAATCTGTTGCGACAAGTTTGGCTCTTCCTTTAAGTCATGTTAATTTACCTTTGATGAAAGGATTTGGTGATAAACTTGTCAGCCCGATTGCTAAAACTATTGTTAGTGTTGAAGTGCAGGGTATTAAAGAGACTATAGAAATGTTTGTAGTAGAAGACTCTCTCTTAAAATGTTCTATCCTTTTAGGACACACGTTTACTGAACTTCCGGGTATCCACATAACTAAAACCCCTACGCGTTTAATATTTGAAAGGTCGGACGGAAAAACTAAAATATTTCTGTTCTTAGTAGAAGACGTTTCCTTTGGCCCATATGAAATGAAGTCCCTAACAGTGCAATCAGATACTGAATTTACTGGAAATATTTACGTGAATGGTACTATTCGAAGTATACTCGGAAATATGTATTTTCTTTTACCTGGTGAATACCAGCTAGAACAGGGCCGGGGTAAATTATTAGTTCAGAGTTTGTCGAATAAGAATATACAATTTATTGAGAGTAGTTTAGTTACGCGTGCTAGATTGATATTGAGCGTTAATACAGTAGCCGTTGCTGAACCAAAAGTAGATAAACTCGAAAATATAAATTATGGAGAGACCTTAACAATTAACCAAGTCCTTCAATTAAAACTACTAATTGAGGAATACGCCGACTGCTTTTCTACCGGCTTAAAAGATTTAGGGTTTACTAATACTTCCGAAATGGTAATTAAATTAAAAGATTCTGAACCAGTAGTTTACCGGCCATATCGGCTATCGTTCTCAGAGAAAAGTCTTGTTCGCGACATGGTAAAAGAAATGTTAGACGCAAATATAATTCAGGAGTCTTCATCTCCATACGCAAGTCCAATTGTTCTCGTGAAAAAAAAGACTGGCGAAAAGCGCCTCTGCGTAGACTATAGAGCGATCAATCGTAAAACAGAGAAAGATCATTATCCTCTTCCCCGTGTAGAAGACCAGTTAGATCGTCTCGCGGGTCATGAATATTTCATTTCTTTAGATTTAGCATCTGGGTACTATCAAATACCTATAGCAGAGGAGTCTCGACACAGAACCGCATTTGTTACCCCTGAGGGGCAATTTGAATATTTGCGCATGCCCTTCGGTCTAGTTAACGCTCCAGCTTTATTTCAACGGACGGTACATAAAATACTAGCAGAGGCGACTTTCGCTGTTATTTACATGGATGATGTTCTTATTCCCGCTCATAATTTTGAAGAAGGATTATCACGTCTAAAAGCGGTTTTATCACTTTTGAGAAAAGGAGGGTTGACACTTAAAATGAGCAAATGCCAATTTTTCCTTAGGGATATAGATTTTCTTGGATTTGAGGTAGGAGTAAATGGTATACGTCCGGGCTCCCTAAAAACTAAAGCAGTATCCGATTTTCCGACTCCAAAGAACCAACATGAAGTCCGTCAGTTCATAGGACTCGCGAGTTTCTTTCGTCGATTTATACGAAATTTCGCTATTATAGCAAGACCTCTTACCGATCTCTTACGTAAAAACAAAAATTGGTCATGGACAACTGAACAGGACACCGCATTTCATTCTCTTAAGGAAAAACTAACTGAAAGACCTGTAATTGCTTTGTACGATCCATTAGCCGAGACCCAATTGCACACAGATGCATCAAAACTAGGCGTAGCTGGTGTATTGCTACAAAAGAATAATGAAGGTATTTTACAACCTATTTCATTCTATAGCCGTAAGACTACATTAAATGAACAAAAATTCCATTCGTTTGAACTGGAAACGTTGGCAGTTATCTCTTCCCTCAGTAGGTTTAGGGTGTACCTTATTGGAATACCCTTTAAAATAATTACAGACTGCAGTGCCCTTCGCACTACCATGACTAAGCGCGATTTGGTCCCACGTATAGCGCGGTGGTGGATCCAGTTACAGGAGTTCGATTGTGAGATTGAATTTCGACCCGGTAATAAAATGGCACACGTGGACGCTCTAAGCAGGAACCCGGTCGAACCAGCCACAAGTGAAAATCACATTTTAGACGTACTTAAAATTGATACGGAAGACTGGCTTGTAACAGCTCAATCCATTGATCACGAAATTATTGCGATCAAGAAAGCTTTAGAACAAACCGATATTGAGAAGCTAGTCGATATACACAATAATTACAAACTAAAAGATGATAGGGTTTATCGTAAAGTAGACGGAGAACTTAGGTGGGTAGTACCTAAGGCTGTACGATGGCAGATTCTTAAGAAAAACCACGATGACATTGGTCATTTTGGTTTTGAAAAAACATTAAATCGTGTCAGGGCCACCTACTGGTTCCCTAAATTGCGTAAATTTGTGAAAAAGTATGTGGCTGCGTGTTTAGAATGCGCTCATCATAAAGCACAGGGAGGTCCGCGTGAAGGTGAACTCCACTTGATACCAAAAGTCGAGATACCTTTCCACACTATTCACGCGGATCACTTAGGACCTTTTATCCGAAGTAAACGCGGCAATTGTTACTTACTAGTTATAGTGGACGGATTTACGAAATTTGTAAATATAAGCCCGGTTAGAAATACGAAAACCACAACTACAGTTCGCGTGATTCGGGAACACATAAGTTATTTCGGCACCCCGACTAGGTTAATAACTGATCAAGGTTCTTGCTTTACAAGTAGTGCTTTTATAAAGTTTGTGAAAGACACAGGTATTAAACACATACTAAATGCCGTTGCTACCCCAAGGGCCAACGGCCAGGTTGAACGGTTCAACCGCACCATTTTAGATGCACTTTCTACAAAAACACATGGTATGGACGATAGGACTTGGGATGAACACATACTCGACATCCAAATAGGTCTCAACACAACAGTAAATAAAACTACAATGAAAACTCCATCTGAACTTTTATTCGGCTGTAGATTAACTAATTCTTCGGAATCAATTTTGAATGAGGTTATTAACGATACTATTAAGTCCCCCTCATCCGATGTAGTAGCTGAAATGAGACAGGAAGCGAGTAATCGGATTAAAATACAACAAGAAAAGGATAGAGCACGTTTTAATAAATCTAGGAAAGTAGGAATAGAATATAAGGAAGGGGATTTAGTGAGAGTAGAAAGGGAAATAAACGTAAATAATGGTAAGTCAAAGAAATTGTTAGCAAAGTATCAGGGACCCTATCGTATTTTGAAAATACTACCAAACGATAGATATGTTATTGAGGATACTCCTATAACTAGGAAAAATAATAGGCGTTATGAAGCAATATATTCCAAGGATAAATTACGCCATTGGCTTAATCTTAGCACCGATTTAGTTCATAGTAGTTCAGATGAGCAGGATGATAAAGATGATTTAGTGGACGAGGGATTGGATTGAGGAATGACGTGTAGTTTTAATTTATTTTAATCTCAAATTCAAATGAATTTAAATAAACTGTATTCAGATATGTTGATTTATTTAGTAGAATAATTGTTATGTACTTAGAATTTCTATCACTATGATTTATCACTGTATCATCTATTAGTCATTTATGCATTTTGTATATCAAATAAAATAAAATTAAAGAAAATAAATTAATTCATTATAATTTTGCTAATTGCAATATACAAACTGCATTATTATTGGTTTTCAATTTATAGTTTTTACTAAGAAAATAAATATTGCTTAAGATAGTCACTACACGAAGAAATTAAGGTACGAGGGCGTACCCTAATGGTCAGATGGCCGAGCTGTTAGATAATAATTACTTTATATTATATTTTATCTATTATCATAAGACTTAACGAATAAGAATATGTAATTGATTTCGTTTGCCATGACATTATTGTAAGTTGGTAGAATTGTCATTTTGTGTTGGCAACATTGGTGGGGTTTTTTTTGCACCCACCACTGTCGTCATCACTAGCTTGGAGAAAGCGCGTATTACATTTTGAAGCGTTAACCGTTACGTTCGTAAATTATTTTGTATGTGTATAAGCCTTAAAAATAAATCATTGAAGTTAAAGTTGAAGTGAGTAGTTTTTCTGATCGACATCCCTTTAATGGAAATATAAAATCATTAGTGAATTAATAAAATAAAATAAGAATAAGACTATTTTGCCCTTTATTCATGCTGGGCGGCGCTCATAAACATTAAGAGTACCTATGCTGTAGCATATACAGCGTCCCTGACTTTATAAAATAAGCAAGGGTAAAAAGGTACCAGCACAGCCGATTATTTCTGAGAAACTTAAAATTTTTTTCGAGCCACAGCACAAATTGTTTTTTTTTGTTGTAATCAGCAACCCTAATTGAATTGCACTTCATTAATAGTGATGTCACGTCATCGATATTGCGATTTTACGAGGGAGTAATGAATGAATGAATGAATGAAAGTAACATTAAATTTAAAATATGTATTATGATTTAAATCTATACATTGTGTTCCTGAGGTTATACATTAACTTCGGCATTTTATTCAGACTATTAAATTGATCAATTTTTAATATGGATTAAATTTATGATACTTTTATGAATTGAAGTTCCTTTAATTTTGAAATCCTAGAATAAAACTATAGAGATATAGAATAAAACAGGTCAAGTCGACCTTAAGCCAAATGGCATATATGATGTTAGTAATTGCCGTGTGGTCACGGCAGAGCAGAATATAATTGTCACCACCTCAAATCTCTCCCGTGGATGTCGTACAAGGCGACTACGGATAAATCAGTGATGAGGAATAGGAAGCAGCGTTCCTCTTATACCACCTAGCAATGTACTGCGACTTTTGTGCCCGGTAAATAGCAATAGGCTCGCCACATTTTACATGGGACCTAACATAATTGGCAAAACGTGAGTGTTAGTTCACCTCTGCCTACTCCTTCGGGGATATAGGCGTGATTTATTTATGTATGTATGTATGAGAGAAGAGGAAGTAAAATCTCCAATTTTTTAACATTTTGTCTGTATGTATGTTTGTGCACGCATCATGCATAAACTACGAGACGGATTTTGATCCCATTTGGTATGATGATAGCTAAATGTCATTGTCAACATTTAAGTTAAATTTATTTTTTATTAAGCTCCTTTAAAAAACCCGGTGGTCCAAGTGCAATACTTCGATTTACTAGGAGTTAGGTATGTGGCACCAAAGTCTTCCGTACATAAATGAAGCTTTTGGAAAATATTATTGTAGTATTAAAATCAGAAATGATCGGTATGTGTAGTTCAAGCAAAAATACCTCTGCCCCTAGCCGGTATCCTAATTGCTAGTATTTATACTGTAAGCTTTCACATTCCCGAAACAGCTAATTTTTAATTATAATTTTCAGTTTTCCTAAAGAACACGAAAAAAATGGGTTGATGCTTGTAATAGGCACGTCTCTTGGGCATCTACAAGAACAAGTACTACTTGTTCCGTAAATTTTGAGCCGTCTCAGTTTCAGAAATTATCTAACAATAGAAGAAGATTTTATAGAATACAAGTTTGTTTTTTTCCTCGCAATTGTGTTGAAAAACGTCGTATGCAACTCATATGCATTGGTCATTACACACTCAGTTTCCTAACCGCGTTCGCTTGCGGCTCGCGCTTGCAATAATGCCTCGTATATAATGACCAACATAGCATACTCGTAACATAATGTACTATTTTAACTTTTAAGATCCACACATTTTGATTTTTGATTCCCCTTAAAATTTAACAATTCCCAGTATCATACGAGAAATCTAACTATATTCACTATCGCTTTGTTAAAAATAATGTTTAAGGGTTTCTCCTTTCCATTATGATTATACGCGAAAGGGTCCACACAGTGATTTCTGAAAGTGAAAATATATAATAACACCTATTGTAAATACTTTTTAAATGCAATAAGCTATTAAGTATAAATTTGTATTTGATTGATATAGCTTTCGAAATCTGTCAAAGTTTTAGATAGATTTCATATATGAGTGTCTTTGCAAAATCGAAAGAAGGCTGATTGTAAAGTAAGCGTGTAAACCATCATTAAATTTTTAATAATGTAAGAATACTAACGCAAAATTAATGCATTCATTCATTGAACGAAACTGATTTATCGATATTGATATTAAACTACTTGACCGTCACTGAAAGCTTTATATTGAGAGAGCATTTCCGTTTTCCGTCGAATTTCTGTCAGTTTCCATACCTTTTTGTGCTTTGTATCCGGTCCAGTGGCGACACCTGGCGGGTGCGCGCCATTTTTGTGTTACTTAAGTTTTCGAGCGCGCCATTTTACCTTATTGGCGTTCTGAATCCCGTCGAAGTAACTTGTGCTCATAACGGTCTGTCTACACAACCGTGAGTATTTAAAACAGTGATATAAAAAGAGTGAATATTGAAAAGTGAAAAAGTTAACAAACCTTTTTACAGTAAGTTAGTGTTTTCATTACCTTTTTTATTTAAAAAAGTCGATTGTAACGGTTTGACTGTTTGTGTTGTAAATTTACATTTATCAAATTGAATGGATGTTTTTAACGGTTTTTGCCGTTCGTGTAAGAAGTTTTATAGATTTTTTATTTATTTATTGCTGTAATTTTTCGTATTAATCGGTCCATACTAGTACAATAATTACGTGTGGCTTGCTTAGCCAAATAGAATAACGGTTAATATTTTATTTTTCCGATGTACCTACATTTTGTTTTTACCGGTATAGTAACTAAATGTATTCCTGATTAGGTAAACAGAATATTCAAACGATTAATTTTTATTGAAATGGAGCAAGCGTTTGTTCCGACGTCTGAGCCGTGGGCGGTGGCTGGCACTAGTGGCGAAGGGCGTAAGCGAGTTCGAGGCAGCCGCAACCGGAATAGCTCGTCAAGCAGCGCTAGCACCCCTTCAAGCTCGTCTTCTGACGGCAAACGGAAGCGGCAACGCAGTCATAAGAAAAGTAAGCGCTCTCGGCATTCCAATCACCTGTTAGAACAGTTAGTTCAGGAAATCGGGGAACTTCGTAAACAAGTTATGAATTCAAATGTCGATGTTCCTAGTCATGAGCATGACCGGTTATCAATAATTTCTGGAATTAGTCATGAACTTTACGAACAAAATTTATCTGAAGAACAAATTTCTAACCGAAATATTACAAATAATTTAGGTTTCACTTTCGACATAGAAACAAAGTTGAAGGAACCTTCTGTTCCAAAGACATCCAATAATTATTTAAAAATGTTAAGACTTGCAACGTCTTGGCAGTTCATCTTGGTCAGAAGTCAGATATGCCGATACAAAAAAACAGTACAACAAAGAAACAAATGACGAGGTTAAAATCTATGCTACTATGCGCTATCATGCTCATGCAGACAAGTCATATGCAGCCATTACGTATGGCATTTTAAAACAAAAAGAATCTTTGCAAGAAGTCATCCGTGACCTTAAGTTCGTGAGCCCTACTTAAAAATATCATTAAATAAGATACCACCTTCACAGTCCCACATAGTTGATTCAGAGCTTTTAACGGCTTTCCTTGACAAAGCTGGAGGGGTTCGCAAAGTATTCTGGCCTCCTAAAAATGAGATGTCTTCTCAATCGAGACACCAACATGGTAATAGCCGCCCCTCGCGGGGGAAAGGCGAACGACATCTGGTAGTTCCATCGCGTGGAACTCAATTTATGTATAATGTGCCTACGCAAGGCCAGCCTACATACATAAGCACTTATGACAACCCACCCTCGCGGGGTGGATATCAGCACGTAAGCTCCCATAAAGTACATTCATCAAATGGTCCACATGAATACCACAATGCTACCAATAGAGGTACATTTCACAATAGAGGCTCGCGGCCCAACCGTGGAAATTACCAAGGACGCTCTAATACTACTTCAAGGGGAAATCCAAGAAAGTTTAAGCAATGACTCGAATCAATTCCGAGCCGGTCAGCTAGTAAACTACCAATCATATTGGAAGGAATTGGGAGCACCCAAAATAATTCAAAAATTAATCCAATGGTATCGCATACCGTTTTTACAAAAACACCCACTTGTTTGTCCAAATATGACGCAAAATCCATGCCAAACACCTCAGAACAAATGTCGATCTTCATAAAGAATATGAAAGCACAGGGTATTTTAAAAACAGCTCATTTTGCACCAAGTTTTGTGTCCCCATTGTTCCTGGTGCCAAAGGTCGATGGAACTGCCCGACCAATATTCAATCTCAAAGCGTTAAATCGCTATGTAATAACCAAACCGTTTCGGTTGATAAATATGTATCGTATCCCAAACTTTCTTCAACCCAAAGACTGGATGTGCAAAGTCGATCTATCCCAGGCTTATTTTCATTTAAAAATAATAAAGGCACACAGGCGGTTACTACGCATCATTTACAATCGGGAATTGTTGGAAATGACATGTCTACCATTCGGCTTAAGCACAGCTCCCAAAACCTTTTCTATCCTGACCAACTGGATCGCTCAAGAGCTAAGAGAAACATGGAACATGAGGATTGTGGTGTATTTAGACGATTTCTTAATTGAACATCAAAATGCAGATACACTGCGCATTCACATCAAACTGGTTGTCCAAACGTTACAGAAACTGGGCTGGCTAGTGAACTTCGAAAAATCGGTTCTGTGTCCCCAAAAATGTCTCACTTATTTAGGAATAGTGTGGCAGCCTTGGGACAATCTAAAAGCCCTACCAGAAGAAAAGACTATCAAAACAGCCTTGGGACAATCTAAAAGCCCTACCAGAAGAAAAGACTATCAAAATACTCGCAACAATAAGACAGTTTCTGTATCAAATTAAGGCAACTCTAAAAGAACTGCAGAGGTTAATAGGGTTATTCAATTTTGCAAGTTTTGTAGTCCCAAGAGGTCGTCTCAATTACCGCCAACTCCTAATTTTCATGCAGTCTCTACCAGACCTGCCATCGATAACTTACAAACTACCACAAAGTGCCATAAACGAATTAACTTGGTGGAGTCTGAATTACCAGTCACTAACTCCACTGCATCAAGCTCCACCAACGACATTCTTGGTAACAGATGCATCGGATCGGGCTTGGGGAGCACAATTGAACAATACAACCCTGTCAGGAAACTGGTCGCAAGAGGAACAAACGCTCCACTCCAACCAGAAGGAGATGTTAGCCATATTATATGCACTGCAAGCACATGCTCCTTTACTAAGCCCCAGTTCGATCCTTATACAGTGCGACAGCAAAACTGCAGTCGCACATTTACGGAGAGAAGGCGGGACGAAATCTGCAGCATTGACAGAAACAACCCGAAAAATTTTGAATCTAGTGGACAAATATCAGATAAACCTCAATATACACCATATTCCGGGAAAATACAACAGTCAGGCAGACCACTTATCACGTCACCGCAAACCACCGGAGTGGCATCTTCTTCCGGATTGCCTGCAAATTGTATTTTCCAAATGGGGAATTCCAGTGATAGATCTGTTCGCCTCAGCCTCGGCTCACGTAGTACACAATTATGTGACACAGGATTTGAGAGACCCTCAAGCCCTGTTTTACGATGCGTTCAGTATTCCATGGCACTACAACCTAGCTTGGGTATTCCCACCTCCATTTCTCATCCCCAAAGTGCTGACACACTTAATACAATCGTCGGGAATATTCCTAGTTGTAACACCTCGGTGGGAGAACGTGTTTTGGCGTGCAGACCTGAAATCTCGAGGAATAGCACCACCCTTGACCTTGAGAAACCTAAAGAAGTATCTAATCGACACATCAACGGGGCTCTCACCACCGCAAGTAGAGAATATCACCCTAGAGGTCTGGAAATGTGGGGGTGGACAGAGGCCACAAAAGAATGGAACAATGACCAATTGTCCCTACTCAAGAACTCATGGCGAAAATCTACATTGAAAACGTACGAAGTTGCATGGAGACGCTGGCTGGTGTGGTCAGAAAAGAATGATATTGATCCGAAAAATCCCACAGGCTCCCAGTTAGCACAATTTTTGTCTGATTTATATTAAGTTCATAATTTATCATATAATACCATAATTTTACACAAATCCGTAGTTTCCACGTTATGTAGCGCTGATAAGTCTAGTAATTTGAGTTCACATGTTCTTGTAAAACATATATTAAAATCTATAGGTTTAAAGAAACCAAAATCCGCTAAGCCGCCAGTTTGGAATGTCGATGAATTAACAACATTTTTAAGTAAATACACTGTAAACGATAATAATCCGTTTCATGTATCACGCCATACTGCAATATTATTACTGATTTGCTCGGGACGTCGTATACATGACCTGACCTTACTGCAAATTGACCTCAATCATTGCATAAGGTGTGACGATAGTATAATTTTTTGGCCTCAGTTTGGGTCAAAAACGGACTGTAGTAATTATAGGCAATCCGGCTGGAAAGTCCTTTCCAACCCCAATTATCGTAACCTTGACCCTGTTTTTTGGTTAGAAAAATTAATAACATTGTTAAATGAAAGGCGTAGTGCTGCAAACTCGTTTAATCTTTTTGTTACTCTTAGAGGCGTGGCTAAACCTGCTTTGCGCACTGTAATAGCGAGTTGGGTAAAAACATTGTTTAAAGTAGCTGAAATTAAAGCTACCCCAGGAAGGGTCCGGTCAGCAGTAGCTTCTAAAAGCTGGCTTTAAAATCATTCACTTGATGAAATATTAGCTCGTGGAAATTGGCGGTCAGCTAATTCAACTTTTTAGCGATTTTATAAACGTGAGGTGATAAAAAATAGCGGGTTTAATAATGTAATTCGATTATTTAATCCTATCAATTAGAAATTATAATGTTTATCTTTCGTTCTCATAATGTTGAAAATACATTTATCTTTTTCTGTTCATTTATGAAAATGTAATATGTAAAATACTTTTATCTTTTCTTAAAATTCGTGTTTTTATTTCATGTTTCAACCTAACCTTTTTAGTGAATCACATTGGCGTATATTTAACAATCAGTGGCGATCACCAGGCGATAACAAACAGGTCTCAATATAAAGCTTCCAGTGACGGTCAAGTAGTTTAATAGCAGCGTTTTACCTGAAATAAAACGCATATTAAAATACTTACCTCACTGGAAGCTTTCCTTTTTAATCCTGCCTGGTGACATTGAGCCAATGAGGTAAAATGGCGCGCTCGAAAACTTAAGTAACACAAAAATGGCGCGCACCCGCCAGGTGTCGCCACTGGACCGGATACAAAGCACAAAAAGGTATGGAAACTGACAGAAATTCGACGGGAAACGGAAATGCTCTCTCAATATAAAGCTTCCAGTGAGGTAAGTATTTTAATATGCGTTTTATTTCAGGTAAAACGCTGCTATTCTCGTGCTATGTCATGTCACTACTCACACAATGACATTCGTGTGTTTGAATAGAACGTTAACACACTATTTTAAGTATGTTTGCGTGAATTTTAAATATGTGTGTCGTTTTATGCATGTGTGTGTTTGTAAATACGCAAAAAGTTTTTGTATCTGTGTGCAGCCTTTCAGTATAGTAGTAACCTCACCCCTAAATAAAAAATTGACTAATGGCTACTCCAGTCCTATTTACTCTGAGATCAACACGGATGCTTGTGCATCAAAATAACACCACTTTCACTGCACAAAATCCACTCTGTAACAATTTTTGAATTAGCGAAAATAAATCTGACTGACACCACGAAACGCGCCAAACACTCTCTGATTAATTTTTTTTGTATATTTTAGGGAAGGCAAAGGATCTAGCCCAAACAGCCATATCTTTAGTATAATATTCTGTATCTGTATTCATATGAAATAATGAGTGAAAGAAAATCGGACTGACATTTCGCAAATTTTTTTATAAATTTTTTGTCCCTAATTCTTTTTCCGCGTTTTGGAAGGCAAGGGGAAATAATGAATTATGTCCTAACTCCTGTGTTGGTTATAGTTCATGTGTATCTATAATTTTCAAAGACCGTCAAAAATCTCAAACATAACGAAAGATTTTAGCGAAAATGATTTTTTTTTATTTAATGATTGTTTTATAAGTTATCCGATTTTTTCTTGTAGCATTGAATACTTTGGTTATTTCATTGATCATCATTATCAGGAATAGAAGGCCATATTTTTAAGGGATTTGACTGCATACACTATTATCCTTTGCTACCACGCCCATTCATAAAAATTAAAAAAAAGAGACTGCAAATAACAGATAGACAGATTTAATTAGAGAGAGTGTTTGGCGCGTTTCGTGGTGTCAGTCAGATTTATTTTCACTAATTCAATAATTGTTACAGAGTGGATTTTGTGCAGTGAAAGTGGTGTTATTTTGATGCACAAGCACATCCGTGTTGATGTGCAATTATGCAGAATCATCGAAAATAAGTCTCATGATGTGTTTGATGTTGTGGTGAAGATCACTATAAAAAGTGGTTTTATCCATTTCATCAAGCACCATCATTAACTCTGTTACCATTTAATTCGTGCCAAGCACTCCCTAGATGCGTTAAAATATGTGGCAATCATATTTTAACGTAAAATTCATTTCATTCATACTTTTCACCCACTCATTATTTCATACTCCTCACCTCTGCCTACCCCTTCGGGGATATAGGCGTGATTTATGCATGCATGCATGCATGCATTATTTCATAAGACTACAGATAAAATATACACTAAAGACTTGGCTGTATGGGCTAGACCCTTTGCCTTCCCTAAAATATAGGGAGAATTTAAAACTAACTAACTAAGATTTAATTAGAATCTGATAGATGACAGATCTAATTTACGATTTTTTGGCTAAAATTAAAATTGCAACAAAGATGTTGATAACACTACGAGATAACTGGCTTTGATCACATTGTATGTTGTTAATGTGACTTCCAATCTCATTTGATTTATAATAACTCTTCTCTGGCTGCTTGATGGCGTGAGTGAATGTGTGTGAGTGATAAAAAGTGATGATTGTTCTAAGCGATCTCCCTTCTTACATTCATATTATATTCATCAAATTATAATGTATTAACGAAAAGCCAACGAGATTAAATATAAAAGATATTATATTTTTATTTTTACTATGTTTAAAGATACTTTTGTAAGAACATTAAGCTATGTCGATGAATTATGCCTTCGGATTTTCATTGTTTTTATTAATTCTTGTTGCACTTAATTTATATTTTTTCTACACATTAAACACAGTTGGAAGGCAGGGCCAGACATTTAATGTACATAGTATTAAATCTGATCTAGCACCAAATGCATTCAAGGAGATATACCAGTATCTAAATTATTTACCAGGTGTTTATAAACATAAAAATATAAAATTTACACCTATACAAAAAGTTCTAATACAGTCATTTAACACTTCGAATATAAAAGATGCAAATAATGCTTTGCATGATGCAATCAATGTAAGTTGCTATTAAAATACATTAATTGACAATAATTCTGTATTTGAAAACTATCTGTGCAAGTAGATTAATAAGTCTTGAATTTTACAGTGGGTTAGTGAAGAATCATTGTATCCATATAAAAATGGATTGTCTGGAAGGATCATGCATGCAATGCGCACCTCACAGATAGTATTAGTTGATAATGCTCCTAAAGGAACACAATTGAAATTTTTACTTTTACTAGAGGTGATAAACTTTCAATAAAATTATTGTAAATAAATATACTGTAGACTGTAATTTATCTTTATACTTTCAGGGAAAACACAAATTATATTTTAAACCAAAGAGATATCAATTAAATGATATTATAAATGGTAATATATATGCTGGATTTGATCGCCATAACTCTGAAGTCTTCGCATATTATCTTGCAATGGTTATGAATTTCACATGGATCACACCTTCTGTTATAAGAAGAATCCATTTTAATAATAATGTTTTGCCAGTAGCTACAACAGGACTGAAGAAAACAATGGTTAAGAATGGTAATCAGATTCTGATGTTTTATTTATTAATTTTATATTAAATTAAATTTGGCATGGCAGTGGGGGTAATGCAGTACTCAAGTTGAGTGTTTGGAAGTTCTTGTAATGAGTACTGATAATGATTCCTTTCACTATAATCTGTTAAATCGGGCATCTCTTGATTTTGGATTGCTAACTAGTTTATTTTTTAATGATGTTGGCGCATCTTGTATAGATATTGGTCTAATGTTACATTACTATTGAGTTTATTTAATATCATAAAAAGTACATTAGTTTAAGAAATTCAGATAATAATTTGTCTTCAGATGATCATTAATATGGTTACTTTGCAATTTTATGGATTCATAAAATTAACTACTATTTTGGATTACAGATAGTGGTTCTTTATGCATATATGGTAAATGCTTTTACTGCAAAGTAAATGAAACTGTATGCCCTGACAGTAAGGGAGAAATTGAAGGTGCAGCTATTTTATACTTGGATAAACCATTTAGAGTATACAAGTCACCCTGGAGAAGATCATACTCTAATAAAAAAATGGAATGGGAGACTGACAAAGATTTTTGTAAGTAAGTAACTACTAAAAATGTTACAATCATATCACATGTATGTAAAAATATTAAATTACATATTATAAAATTTAATTAATTGATAGCATTTATTTGTTACTTTAATTTGCTTAACATTTTTAGGAAGATTATTAGCACACACAGCATGCGACGCCTACTTAATTTAATAGAGATATCAATATTTGATTTCCTAATACAAAATGGAGATAGACATCGTTATGAAGTATATAAAGAAAAAATTGTGTTATTTGACAATGGTAAAGGTCTTGGCAACCCTATGGTTGATGAAATGGATATTTTAGCGCCACTTTACCAGTGTTGTATGTAAGTATACGTAATTGTAACTGCTGGTGTACCAAGTAGTAGTTTGACAGCTTAATTTAGACCTCTCTTACGCAATGGTTAAGATTAATTTAGTGTTTTCGTTTAATTATTTTTAATTGTAATGGTAATAGTAAGTTAAAAACATCATTGAACACCATACCATACCTAGGAGGTATGGTGTGCGGCAGAATCACGAAACCCATGTACCCCATATAATTGTTTATGCCTGATACCTGACTTCAAAAAGTGTAACACCAAATACCATGTCCCCGTAAGTTTACTAATACGAATCCCTTAACAACGAATGCACACCACCACGAAATTGTTGTAAGTGTTACTATTTACCGACATGGGTTAGTAGGTTGGTTAGGTTAGTACAAACCAACGAACACGATCCAAGCGAGCGAAGCGAGCGCGCCGCGGCAGCAGCCGACGAGTGTTTTTCGTGGTGGCGTGCATTCGTTGTTAAGTGGTTCGTATTAGTAATCTTTCGGGGACGTGGTATTCGGTGTTACACTTTTCGAAGTCAGGTATCACACCCAATTGTTTCAAAATGAATTCAAAACGTGAGCATAGAAATTTTTCGGTGACCCCCACGCATTTTAAGTTCCTAAGCATATTTTAGTTTATTGATTTATTTCGGAATGAAATGTCGAAATAATTTATTTGTTACAGGTTGCCTTTATCGACTTGGCAGCACCTTGAAGCGCTATCGGGAGGTAGCCTTACTGAAACTGTCAAATTGTTATCTTCTTTCCAAGGAGAAAGATTGGCGACGGAGGATCATTACAAGGCAGTAGAAAGACGATTGTTAAAGATATATGCCACTATTCAATATTGTATAGGAAAGAATGGTAGCGCCAAAGTTTTTAAACCTTAATATTAAGAGCCATTAATGTTAAGAATGTTCTTGTGCCTTTTCAAAACTATTATTATTTCTTTACATTGCTATGTCATAAAGGAGCCAAAAACAGAACGTGGCGCAGCTTGCGAAAATTTGTGTTTTGAACAAAGAAAATCTAGTTTCCATTTTTCAATACGATTTTAAATCGTAACTAGTGATTTTTAATTTCTGTTTGACAGGAAGTTGCTAATAAGAATTAATTGTTTCTCGATATTATGTTGTTAATTTTTATACTTAAAATTTAAAATATTTTATAGGTATACAATGCAAATGTTTGAATCTTTTTTATTATGTAATGTCATATTATAAGAATCTCCGGAGTTCTTTTATCTAGTTTTTGATATGTATGATGTTATTTCTTTAATAAAATAGGGCCTTGTTCACACTAGATAGTAGTTTAGGCCATAGGTACTTGACATTTTACTATCTATACACTATGCAAACCATTTTCTACAGCCATGTTTTCGGTTTTAGTCAGATTGCCGTCTAATTTTCATTCTGCACAACTTAAACTATTAACACTAGTGTGTATACAGCCTTAAAAACTGATACTATGAATCTCTACAAATGAAAAAGTGTCTAAATATAACATATTTGGATAAATAAAGTCATGTTTTTACCTTATCTTAATAGTACTGATTTACCTACCATCACACCTTTAATTATTTCAATATACCTACGACTCAGGGTAGGGCAGGCACATACAACCATTACGTACATACACGCGCCATCGCAGCCGACGTAGCATGTTTCAAATTATGGCACTGTTCAGGAGCTGAAAAATTAACTAAAAATAAAACGGAGAGATTAATACCGATCCAAAAAAAGAACTTTTGCGTTACCTAGAGTGTTTGATTAGATGCGCAAGTACTTATTTAGATACCCAACCTAACATTACTGGTCTTTATGGCCTAAAGTTTAGGCATAGCATTCACGCGGAACGCTAACTAAGCGAGTGAGATTCCTTTCTCAGGAATTATTTTCTCACCTTGGTAGATAAGAAAATAATTATATTACAATTATAAGACTTACTGCCGCACTCAGAGACGTCAAATAACGTTAATGAGTACTTAACCTCAAAAAATGACAATTCAAAACTAGTCGCTATTCTTGCCGGGTCTATGGTCTATATTTAAATGAAAATTTTTGACATTAAATACTCATTAAAGTTAATTGACGTCTCTGAGTGCGGCAGTTAGGGCCTGTTTCAAAATCGACAAGTAAGTTCTAAGTAGCATACTTCGCAGATCATTTGACAGTTGTAATATGAAATATATGTCAATTGAACTTCAAAGTAAGCTACTTTAAACTAACTTGTCGATTGTGAAACAGGCCCTTACCTAAATATAAACAGTCGTCAGGTAGGTAAGTACCACAACGCCTATAATACTTGGGTACCTAGTAGGTACTTAAGTATTTGTACTACCTACCTACCTATAGTTTTTTTTTACAGTTCCGTACCCAAAGGGTAAAACGGGAGCAAATTACTATGACTTCGCGCTCCGTCCCTCCCGTCTGTCACCGCCGCTATAACAACAAATACTAACAAAACAAAATAAATATTTAAAGGGATTTCCATAAAACAGAGATGATTTTATTTGCCGTTTTTTATGGATAATATTACCTACGGAACCCTTAGTGCGCTAGTTCAACTCGCACTTGACCGGTTTTTTGCATTTTTACTTTATGTAAGTACCAAAAAATGCGGGGAGACTTTTATTTTTAAAAATTACAACTATAAGAATGAATTAATTTAAACCCTTTGTGTGGGTGTTAAATATTTTAGTTTAAACTTTAGTAGGTACGATAATGAAACTGACACTTGATGTAACTATGTGCAGTAGTGCAATTTGTAGGTCCTAGATATAAAAATAATTGTCCTTAAAGCCATTCAATGAACAATGAACTTTTTTTGTCGGAAGTTTTAGAGAAATGTAGGCAAATACTGCGATTTTTCAGTTAATTTTATTATTATTATGAGAAATAGATTTCTTCATAATAATAATAAAAATTGAAATATGTATAAACTTTAATATTTCACATTGATGCTGAGGCTGGTTCCGATCATGTTTTACAGTTTCGTTTAATAATAAATATATTGACGTGTATTGCCAAGTAAAAAATAGCATTGCTCAATCAAACTCAAAACGAATACGGACACAATGCGATCGCGTGTTGACACAACATACTATTTAGGCTAAGCGCACATGTTTGTGTAGCGGCGCGGCAGGGCGGCCCGTAACGCGATTACGCCCAATCAGGGACATCGGGGCCCTAATTGGGCGCCGCCGGAGCGAGGGTGGGCGCTTTTTTGAGCCAGTTGCGCAAACATGCGTCGGGCAGAGACGGCTGCTGTAGGTAGGCCTTAGCACGGGACGTGGACAAAATCTCTCTCCACCACTTGACAGCGTTTTGTCTCGGGATTTAGTGGGAGTTAGAGCGAGAGGAAAATATTTTCTTTTCCCAGAGGAGATTTTGTCCACGTCTCGTGCTACGGGGGCTGCCGGCGAGCGTCTCCGATTCACCGCTTGGTCTATTGATTCGGTTATTTGGGGGCCTCGATAATGAAGCGTTAAGTCCACTCCGCATACATTTTGTCTCGTAGACTTCCCTTCTATTTTTCGGTTGTGAACCGTTAAAGTAGAGGTCCGCATCCGCATACATTTTGTCTTGAAGACTTCGGCCGTATTTTTCGATTGGAAATGGACAGCAAGTTAGCTAAATGACGCAGAGACTCATATCTATCAACTTTTTCTCAGATTGATTTCCTTGTTAATAATTTTAAACAATAATCAAGTCAATTTTTTATTTAATAATACTGTCTAAATTATTAATAATTTATAAGTAGGATAGTAGGTACTTTATTGCATTATCTGACCTACTTAAAAAAAAAACAAAAACAAAAACAAAGCTGTTTATTCAGGCACTACCTACTCTACTAGGTTATTCTTGCAAGAATTTCGAAACCCGAATGCAAGAAAAGGAATGGGATATAAATTCGTAAGAGGCGTCAAACGAATTTGCACCCCAATCGACAATCAAGTGAGCGTTATCGCGAACTCGTCCATTATTAATAGCGAGCTCCGGGGGCTGGCTGTCATCAATCAGGCACTCGTACAAATGTAGAAACAATATCGGTTGCCGAAGTCGGCACCCTCATAACATATTTATGGGGTTCGCACCAAATCGCGCCACACTGCCGGTAGATAATATTGAATCCGCGGTTGTTTTTAAAGAAACAACTACATATCTAAATCGAATTATCTGCCACCTACTAATCAGTACTTATTGAAATTTGTCCGTCATCTAGGGGCCATAACTGGTTATGCTACGTACCTACTTTGAGCTGGATATTAGGTGTCTTGTTATGTTACTGCCCTTATCCCACTCAAGACGGAGTCCGCACAACATGTTTTCGTCTTACACTGAACTCTTTCACCAATTTCACATCATCTCTTCTCGTCATATCCTCCTTTACACAATCCATCCTTGTTTTCTTTGGTATTCCTCTAAGCCTGTCAAGGACACCCCTAACATGTATTGTTAGCGGTAATTCGTAAATAGAACATTAATAAAAAGTCTTTTTAATTAATATTGCAATGATCATTCGTATGGAAACATAACAAATACAACATTAGGTCAAATATTAAAAAGACACAGACGTAATTTAATCAACTAATATTTATTAGTAAATTGTTACACAGCTATGAACTGAGTATCTCTAAACACGACTAGTGAAGATACTCATTTAGAGTTTATTAAATTAATATTTACAATGTAATTTTTAGGTATACGTAATGAGTTGCTGAACTAATACATAAGAAGCTTAACTATCTACCTATAGGTACTTAGAGAGATCTTCATTTGTTTACATAGGATTTACACTTATCACAGTTTAACAATTTACAAATACGTCACAGTTCTATTACACGTTTGGTCAAAATTTCACATCACTTGGCAACAAGTACCAAATATCCCAAACAAACGCACTTGGTAGTGAAGCGAAGAACAATGTAGTTGGCACAAACACGTATACATCATCTAACAATAATTTATTTATAATTGTACAGTTTACTTAGAAATTGTTAAAATTAGCCGATAGTACCTAAATATGTGATGTACCTTAGGTACAATTTATTTTGGTTGTTACATCTACGACCGACACAAAAATAAGGATGTTTCAGCAAACAGATTAACAAGAATACCTTAACAATAATCTATTACAATACTTACGTATAGAGATAGTGAACATGCAAGGTTATTCGGCTGTTAAGAAAAGGCTCCTTTTTTATTTAAAGAGTTCATTTGGGTTTTAATTTACCTACTAATAAATGATGGTTTAAGTTTACATTTTAAATTGAGCTACCGTTAATACTCCATTTTAGTCAAAAGTAGTGAAAACATTTGTTAAAAAAAGTTATCACAAAGTTCTTTGAAGCTAGATGTAGATAGTGACGCTATCCGTAGAATTAACATTAATATGGCATTATATTAATCTTACATGCAACAATATTTTTAGTGGAAAGTACTTCACAAAAATATTCACTTTAATGTTCTTATGTTTTTATATTATTGAAATTAAATATTTATCAAAGTTGTCATTGCTTGGGTGCGCGGGGCAAGGTCGTGGATATTTTTCATACTTTTCTACGAAACATAGAAACGAAAATACATCCATTGACTAATTAATCAACTATATATGTACTGATACGTGAATTGTCTCGGGTACTGTCTATGCTAACAGAATTATTTTAAACTTTTATGTTACATGATTATGTAACATTATGATTCTAGTCGTCTGGTAATGTAAAAAAGTCTTTGTGTTATCCTGATGTGTTTCATGTTAATGGTAAAATTTTTGGAAAGTGTTGTCTGTACTTAATCCTTAAGCGACATCATAATTTAAAAAATATGTTAATAAATCTATGATGTATTGGGACGCAGCGTCAGTCGTAGAGCGCAAGGGTGCCTAGCCAAATAGCAAACGATACAACGTTTCTATTGAAGGCATGTCGTATCATAACAACTACCCTTACATTTTTGACAGTTGACACAACGGTCGTTAGGGTGTTTCCTCAGTAATAAGTCAGTTTTATAAATTTTTATACAAAATTCAAACATTTTTTTACGAATACAAATGTATGAAACTATATTACCGAGAAAACAACATGGCGACCGTCGTGTCAAATGTAAAAGTAGTTGTCAAAAATTGACATTTGTATTCTATTCGTTCTAATAGATTGGCCACTAGGCTCCCAACGGGTCTAGCACGGGGACGTGGACAAGTCTCTCTCCACCACTTGACAGTGTTTTGTCTCAGGATATAGTGTGGGAGGAAATCAATTTATTTTCCTCGAGGAGATTTT
This sequence comes from Cataclysta lemnata, assembly GCA_963931975.1. Taxonomy (NCBI): domain Eukaryota; kingdom Metazoa; phylum Arthropoda; class Insecta; order Lepidoptera; family Crambidae; genus Cataclysta; species Cataclysta lemnata. Next base: position 13,516,445 of record OZ008340.1, on the reverse strand, counting down.
GTCCACGCCCCGTGCTACGGGGCAAGATTGCCAAGACGATATTATGGCTATGTGTCGGCAGAGGTGGGAGCGGGCGGCGGCGACGGCGCACGCGCAGCAGCAATGGCGGCCGCGTGTCGGCGCGCTTTCAGGCGGAGGTCGGCGATGGAGGAAGAGCGGCAACGCGCGGCCAACGCTGCGAAGCCCACGTACGGGGGACACAAAGCCGCCGCCGCGGCCGCTGCTGCGCTCGCGTACTGCAACAAAAATGCTGCTTTAAGGTGGACGCACATCTATCCGAACCGAACGCGCCTAAGTCTACGAATCTAAAGAAATCTTTGCCCGTTTCGAATCGTCCGATTCGTCCGAATCTGTTAGAATTTCAGAAATTCGTAGCCTCGTTGACATCGGCCCGTTCGGCTCGGATAGATGTACCTTTAAGCCGATACTTCGTCATTTAGAGTACGGTGACGATTTTTTGTGATTAAAGTTGTTGTTTGTGGAAGATATATTTAGGAAAGGAAACGACACACTGCACCGACTTCAGTTAAACTGGGAATGGGCAGGAAGAAGACGTTGTTATTTGTGGAGACTTTATATTAGCTTCCTTTTTGTGACTTTCATATTGTTTGTTACTATTGTGTATTGGGCTAACGTACCGTGCGTAATGATTCCCGCCTCAAGATCATAATTTTTCGAAGTTCTTTTTCTAACCACCAAAATCTTTGTACTAATTTTTATAACATTTATATAATGTTAAAATTAAAATCGAATAGTTTAAAAAGCAAACCCAAGCTTAACCGAACGCACGGTTTTTGTAAAAATATCTGCTTTGGAATGTTTGAAATTTATTTCTACATTGCGAGGGTACCCGTTGGCTTACAACGTGAAGTGTAAAGGTTAGAAGAATTTCGGCAAGTAAATAAGTGTCTTGGGTGGCCGAGCGGTCAGGCACCTGCCCGGATAGCAGCGGACGCGGGTTCGATTCCCGCCTCAAGATCATAATTTTTCGAAATTCTTTTTCTAACTACCAAAAAAAAGATACGACTTCGTAGCTCGAAAAAAAAGGTGTAGTAATAAACAGTAGTAGATACAATTAGGGAAATGTTGAATATTCGTGAGATAGCGCCTCGAAAAGAGTACGCTAACTTTTTACATAATATTTTTTAATATTAAAAGGATTCTCTTTCAATTGATTGCAGTAAATTACACATTTATCACGATTACGAATTCTGCTACGAATTACGACGTAGAGCGGTTCATGACGTGTACTACATCGTAGTTCGCTACGTCGTAGTGAGCTACAATAGCTGGGCCTTCCCTATGGACGGAAGAATATACAGAAAATAAGCCACAATCCACCACGCTGGTCTAGTGCAGATTGGTGGGTATTAACGATTGCAGAAGCAGCCGGGCTTAACGTGCCTTCCGGCGGAGCTCGAGATAATACATTTTTAGTCACCTATCCAGTGACCGGTCTTAGGGAACATTGCTTAGTTTAAGCAGTGGCAGGCAGGCCGAGGTCCTGTGGGCAATTATGAAATGAGGCAATCAATAGTGTACCTGATGTGCAGCAGCGGACAAGAGTGCCGAGTCGAAAGGAGCGAAGGCGGCCGGCGGCGAAGGGTGTGGTGCCAGTGGCAGCGGGGGCGGAGCGGGCGGAGGCGCTCGGGGCACCGCTGACAGTCGCGGCACTGACACGTACGGGGCCACTCTGCACGGCTCCAGCGGTGTGCCTCCACCGCTTACTAAGAGACCTGGAAGCAAGTCGAGACCTGTACTTTTGAGCAACCTAGCAGGGAAAGGTAACCAAACGCGTTTAAGATTTCTTTATGTATCTAATTTATACCCTAAAGGGCCCTCATCATCTCCCACTAAATCCCAAAACAAAACTCCAGTGGTGGAGAGAGACTTGTCCACGTCCCCGTGCTAGGCCCGCAGGTTATCTGGGTTTAGTATTGCCGATTTCTTACATTATTATACTACCAATGTTTCAAACAAAAAAAAAGATATCCTTCTAATCCCACATTTAAAAAACGAAAGTCTTGCATAAAGCTCGGCACATTAATATTAGCTGTAAGTGTCCGTTCAGACTGGCCCGCTCGGAAAGGAGAGCAGATTTATTTACCGCATTTAAAATGAAATCTAGAATTATTGACTTAAGGTTAATTTATACCTGTCCCTGTGAGTTCTCGAGCATTTCTATACAAAAATAAATAAAATTACTAAGCAACCTTATTACAATTTGACACAAAACTCTATTGTAAACGCGGTCAAAGTATGCTCTCCTCTCCGAGCGGGTCTGTGTGAAGGGACCCTAAGCGATTCCGAATGCGCGAAGAAACGATCTGTAAGATGTCAGCGGATCGGTTAATCCCCATTGATCGCCGTGGCCCGACCCACCCGGGCACAAATCCACCCAGATCTTTCCCAAACTCCACTTAATTAAATTGATATTTAAGTAAAGCATAATTTGCTCGTAAATTAAGTGAGATCCATTGTTTATAGCCGCCTGCCGGGCGAACTGAGCAATTAATAAATTAACGCGGATCCAACAGACTTAAGGTGTTCGGTAGCTCTCGTCCAAAGGATTCATTAATTTAATTACTCACGCCTTCGGAGTACGGTCGTTTCGCGTATTAGATTCTAAATGGGAGTCAAGCTTAAATATTCAGAGCAAGACATAACCTTTATATCTTCTTCTGCCACTGTGTTTCCAAATTGTTTGCGAATGGTGCAGAATGTCTGTGGGCTTATAACTGCTTTAGGGTTTGATTAAGTTTTTATATCGTGCTTACACATATAAAGCTTACACCTTAACACCAAGAACAGAACAATAAAATCTTTTTTGTCTAGTTTGTGACACCAACCCTCCTAGGGAACACTGTTGTGAATGGCTTACATCCGTACGGTAGGAACCCCGGATATGATAATATGCACAGTTGTAAAAAAACTCCCTCAGTCACCTCTTCCGAATCCCTGGATGTCTAAAAATGTGTGGTGAAAACTGGTTCTCCTCTCAGTCTCACTACGCGACTGCTACAACTTCTGTGTAGTTATTAACATGGAATTAGAAAATACACTGTCAAAAGTTAAAATCAAAAGTGATACAACACAAATTGCATTCCTTCAAGAATAAATCTTACTTGCGCACTCAGAGACGTCAATTAACTTTAATGACTCTTAAATGTCAAAAATTTTCATTCAAATTTAGACCATAGACCTGGCAAGACTAGCGACTAGTTTTGAATTGTTTTTTGACGTTAAGTACTCATTAACGTTATTAGACGTCTCTGAGTGCGGCAGTAACAGTCTTAAATTTAGAACACACAATGTTCCTGAGAAATTTTCGATTTTGTATGAGAGACGATTTTGTATTAAATGAGCCGTGAGCGGTGTGTCCGTTGGACCCTCTATAGTAGCTTCCAAGTTTCTGTTGTGACAGGAAATATTCACATGATTATGATTTACCGATTAGCTTTATGTAGTTAAGGAGCGAGTCCGGCGAACTGCGAGGCGAGTGTAATTCGACATAACGTATAGGTCGCGAGGGCGGGCGCGGCGCTCTCTGTAAATCAGGCTTCCTCCGGTCGCCGTCGGCATTATCAAAATGGATGCTCCCCGCGCGTATGAGTTATTTCCATATTTGACACCGAATTACTTTCGAGAAGTGCCGACATAAATAGGAGCGGGTGTGCGTCCGGCACCCTCCCCCGCCACCCCCAACCCCCGCGCCCCGTCAGACCGCCGTGCATTTATTTGATTAACTCTGAGTTGTTTAATTTAATCGAATTAGGAAGCTGCCTGAGCGGGGCGCCGTCGTCTCGCTTATTTTAAAACGCTCCAAACATCTTTACAGCGGTTTCTGCGCAATAAAATATCGCCACCCTCACTGCGCGCGAATAACTTCACAATTTTATGAACAAGGGAGCAATTAGGCGTCGGTGTATTCTTTTTATTCTCTAGTTTTACGGCGTTGTGATTGTTTTTATGGCGGGCCCGCGCCCGGCGGAGATTCATTTCTTCGTTAAAAATGAATTCTTAATTTTATGAAGATCCAGCACCTCCTTTTTATGATTTGTTGCCGGAGTATCTAACGGTGGATGTGCGTATGAATGGGTGTGCTGTTTTCGCGTTATTTGCAGTGAAGGTAAGGTTAGGTTAGGTTATTCGTCACATCGTGGTTTGGGGTGCGATATCCGATGGAAATAACTAAAATACTTAAACTTAAGGTTTTGATACATGCAATAAGTAAACCAATATACAAACCCTAGACGACATGGTCGTGTCAATCACTTTTGTCTACATTAATTCTTCACATGAAATGGAAGGGGTGGAAGGCTGGATGATACCGCCTGGCAGGCAGGAAGTTTACGAGATTCCAAAAAATGTCCTGTGATGTCTCATCGGTTATCAGTGCTATTTATTTTGGACGATTTATAAGGTTAAACTATCTACGTCTACGTGTAAGTAATTGGAAATGATTCTACCAATATACGAATCTGAAGTTTACCAACTAACTCTTCATAAGTGCCAAATATTTGGAATCAAACGCGCCAGTTATGAGTTTGCCAAGTCATCTTCAAGTTCATCATCAATTAGTCAACCGCGACCGACAGTATTCAATAACAGCATCAGCTAGTCCCGCTCTCCGTAAAGGCAAGGGCCGTAACAAATAACCGTTTCATTTCACTTTACATGATTGTGCTCGCGTTAGCCGGCGGGGCGCGGGGGCACATAAGTTAATAAGACATTTAGCAAGGGACGGCGGGATTGCGTCCGAATGGCTCCCGTGGGGAATCATTTTATTCGATTCCGGCGAGCGGCTTTTTTCCGCTTTACGCCCCGTTTAGCGGTAGCTCTCTCCGGCCGGGAGTGGCGAACACAATCACGGATAGTGTGATTGTAGGCCGGTCACCTCTCGTTAGCTGATATGACGTCGGTGGCGGGGACGCGACACACCGCACGCGTCATAATTGTTTACGATAGCGAGCTCTTGCGGCTACGATTAGGAGGGATCTTGTTCAATTAGTTTTCATTCGGCAATAGATGGTTAGCCAAGATGTATTGTAATTGTAAAAAAAACATGAAATATGTTAACAAAGTAGTTTCATTGCTTCCTGTGCCTTTTTGATTATCATTATCAATATGTATTTCATGGCCAACATATTTTTTTCATTTCTTCTTCCGTTTTTGAAGGCAACGGGATGTAGCCCATACAGCGTTTTTTCATAACTTCGTCAATTTCATTGAAATGTTGATGTTTAACTCTTTGATATCTTCTAGAGTTATTAGTAGCAGTAATGACATCTGTCTGTTCTGTGTTACGAACCTGAGTAAATAGAATAAAGAAACGTGTGGACATTGATGAATCTAATTAAGCAAATTGTCTCATTTCGTAAAGGTTTAGGGGAGTGGAAACGTCATCGTCATCGTCATCATCAAATTACTTTTTTCAGGACATGCAACTCTCCATCGTACGGTACGGGTCGGGGGACAAGGTTGTAGTATTTTGTATTGTTCATACCTCCTGGTACAGACAGTATTTTTGAAAATGCCAACTCACGCTGTATGTCTGCACTTCATAACATCACAATTATTTTAAGGTTAACAATCGATTGATTGAAGATATTAGACAGGTTTATATCCTACCTTTAAAAAAGCCTTGGTTTGTCTTACAATTCTTATCTACTACGCCTTTTAAGATACATATTTAGAAGAGGTCCTAAGTTTAGGAAATTATCTGACGTAATGTTCTCTTATATTTACACGAGCAGTATATTTTTATTTGAATTGAAAACAACTTGACGCATATAGGTCTTCCCGTGAACCATAGCCGCTCGCTGTAAAGTGATCGAAACGTCGAGACTAAACCAAATATTTTAACATCAAAAATATATGCTAGTTAAATATCTACATCCGCATTCTTAAACATTACTATGGGTTGCGTTAACGCACAGGGTCCCAAAAACCTATTCGTATAGACAATACTTGAGTGACAAAACGCATAGAGGAATGTCTTACTTCGCACAGTGTTGCTTCTTTACTTGTACGAGTATTGTTTGTGAATACGGGTGTTAGGTTCTTTATAAAAAAAGGGTCCAACAATTAATTAAAAATAAAAATCAGATAAATTTATATCTGTTCGATTGTCACCGTCCGAAGATGGTGAACATCTTCAGGTGAAACAGGCCCTTAATGACTTAAAAAGTAATTCCCCAATCCAGCGGTTACGGAAGAATCTGTAAGGCAACACTAACGCATTATGTATTCTCCATCGCTCTGTCTAACTAGATTAGAGTTCCCGCCGGCGGCGCCCGGGCCGACTCTAACAGTTTTTTAATTCGGCCATAACTCACGCGGATGAATAATTAAAATGGCGGGTCCGGGAATCGCGTAGCGCGGTAAAAAACATGGTCGCGCGGAACGATAAATTCGGGAAATTGCACAACGCACTTAGCGGCCGGCACCCTCGGCTGTTGGTCAAGATTCCACTCCTGCCCGGAAACTGCTTGGATTGATTCTGGGCTAAAATTTGATTTTTCTATCTTAGGATTTATTTTATTCAGAGGTGGATTAAGCGTTGAGAGCGCCGTAGGTAAGCATCATCGGCGCCCTTATGTTAAAAATAAATATAAGGTATATTGTTTTAAGCTTACGTGGTCACTTTCATCTTTAAATTGTGAATAAACGGTTACATACACATGCACAGATGACATATTTCGGCACAGTTACATACGCCATGGTCACGATTGAGTCAACCGTGACCATGGCGCATGTAACTGTGCCGAAATATCGGAATCATAACAAAATCCAGGTACGTGGTATAAATCCCGTTTATTCACAATTTAAAAATATAAGGTACTATAGTAATAAATAATAGTATTTATTGTGTAAGTAGATGGCTTTACTTATTAGCGCAATTTATTAAATGCTAGGTATATTAAATATTTTTCTTTTAGGTATATTAAATATATAATATTACAATTCCGCCACTTTACCCTCGCGTAATAATAGTTTAATCGCTTATAATGCTTGAAAAATAAAATGTAATGTTCATCCCGTAGTTTTTGTTCAATCTATTATTTTCTACTGCATTAACAAAATCACTGGATTTTTCCGACCAACGTTTTCTTTGTAATAATTTTTCTGCGTTGCAATAAGAAACAAATAGTAATATATATATGAACATTTTATACATTTAAACGTTATAAACGATGGCGTATCTATTTTAATTGCAATGTTTAATAAATCATTTAGATTCGTCATGCATGCCACAGACAGCGTTGCGTAACTCGATTATAATGCCACATGCTGATGCTACGAAAATCCGAATGTTCACGTCCGCACGAGCGAACTCATTATGATCGTACCGAGCCAAATGTCCACGACTGGTTTGCCAGAATCATTCGCAATTTGTAGCTTTCGGCTACATTAAGCCGGGATACAATTTGAATAATTTATTTGTCGGTGCGTGACATTTCAAAATGTTTCGGTTTATAGTTCAACTCCTTATGCTCTAAACTAAAGCATTGTAAATTTTATCATTTTTAAATTAAGGCCTTATTGTGCTTAGGGTACCAAGCGAACTATTAAGTGCTACAAAAGTACCGTGTTTGAACTATACTGCACTACATTGAAAACAGATTACTAAAAAAATATTATTATCTAAACAAGTAAAACTGGCATATAAATAATGGGTATTACATTACGTTATACTAAAATGATGGCGTACCTTTATGCATTTGGCTCTCGTGTTTTCGACATTTCGCTCGACGATTTTGGAACCACACCTGGAAACAAAGTGAGCATTCAATAATACAGTTGAATATTTCGTCAACAACATACATACATAAATCGCGCCTTTATCCCCGAAGGGGTAGGTGAATTAACACCCACGTTTCGTCAACAAAGTCATATATATAGTTTCATAAGTGTTTTGACCGCCGGCAGAACGCCGTGTGGTGACAGCACAGCAGCAGAATACAATTGTCACCACCCCCATCTCTCCCGCGGGTGTAGTACAAGGTGACTAAGGGTTAAGTCTTATGTGCAGCGTTCCTCTTATGCTACCTAGCAATGTACTGCGATTTCTGTACCAGATAAATGACAATAGGCTAGACCTAATTAGCGAAACGTGGGTGCGAAACCGGACCTTTTTCCGATATTCGTAGCACCTGACTATTCTACCAAACCGTCCATCAAATATCAGTGCAAGAGTACTAATTTTAGTTTAGTTAAAGTGTGTTTTAAAAATATAATAAAAACACTAACAAAATTGTTTTTACGAAGAACTTTTTGCCCCCGTAGCACGGGACGTAGACATAATCTCCTCGGGGAAAAGAAAATATTTTCCTCTCGCTCTAACTCACACTAAATCCCGAGACAAAACACTGTCAAGTGGTGGAGAGAGATTTTGTCCAGGTCCCGTGCTAGGCCTACTGAATGGGCTGACTGCAGTTACAGCCGAAATCTCCAAAAAGTATTTGAATAACACTTACACCTAGAATTATGTCATAAATTGATAGGTTTACTATACCAGCTAACAATTTAAAAACGAATCAATGAAATTGCAGAAACCTTGTACTAAACGACTTAATCAGAATTAACAAATGTTAACATTAGCATTAAATCCAGTTTCGATAATTGACAGTGCAAACAGGGGGTCGCAATCTCCGTCGAGCGAGATAGCTTGTAATCACGTTACCGTGTCTGACAGGCGGCTTAACAGCCAACAGTTTGTAATTCGGACCCGACCCTTGCGAAGAGGAGTTATGAGTTGTTTTTGCTTGCCGTTGCACTTGTCGTATAATGCAGAGTATACGATTATACAGAGTAGCGTCAGCGAGTATAGCGTCGTGCATGTAGTGCGCTCGGGCCAGCCAAACACGGTAACCGCATTAGCGTGAGGGCGCTGATTGCATCTCTGTCGACGTCAGTGTGCGGCATGTTAGACTGGCATGGTGATATTACTGGTGATATTACTAGCATGTTGTCTTGTTTTCAGGCACAATTTGCAATGCTCGAGGTTGGAGTTGTGACTAAATGTTATTTGGTTGCAAAGCATATTACCGATACTCACCACCGTCCCCTTTGTCATCAATATCTAACGAATTGTTAATCTGTCTATATTTTTTATTTAAGTGTCCGATGGATGGCAATGGGCTCGCCACCCATTACATGGGACCTAACGTAATTAGCGAAACGTGGGTGTTATAACACTTCTGCCTATCTTCGGGGATAAATGAGCGTGATTTATGAATGTATTTTAACATTTAATCCATAGGGATGGACCGTGCTTCTGCAGTCGGAAACTAAACCACTGATGGTGATGAATGAATATACAGTAATTGTTATATTGTCTAAAGAGCTATAACTGTGATGGTAACATTTTTTTTTAATCAAATTAGATTTTAATCATAGGTACAATACTGCGCCTTAAATGTATTTATGCATAGTGTACATATAATATAATAACCACCATGCGCAGACATACCAACACACGCATACAATTATACGAGAACTCACGAACAACCGATACTCTAATTGGGGATGAATTCATTAGACATTAGACAATACGACCAAATAACAATAACAAACAGGCCGCCCGCCGCCCCTTCAAATACATTTGAAGTTTAAAAAAACTCGGGGTATAAAAGATAAGACTGATTTTTACAAAAATAGTTATTTGTTGTACGTGAGTGCAAAGTTGTTTTTTAACCGCGTGCTCAATTTTGATGACCGAGCTAGCGAAGGATTCTAAAATTGAATCACGAGCGTAGCGAGTGATTCAAAAATTAGAATCCTGAGCGATAGCGAGGGAATTAAAAGAGCACAAGGTGAAAAATCTTTGCACTCGAGTGCAACACGTAACTTTTCATCCCCCCCAACGAGGAAATTGCAAAATACAAAAAAAAAAATACAATCACAACAGTTTCTGTTTTCACACAGAAACTTCCACAACACCCTCCCATTAACCCAAACACACTCTCAACACCCACCCAGAAACACCCACAACATTCACACCCATCCACTCAGACACACCCAAAAAACACCCATTCGCCAAGAAACACCCACAAAACACCCATTCACGCAGAAAAACCCACAAAACACCCATTCACCCAGAAACACCCACAAAACACCCATTTACCTAGAAACACCCAAAAAACACCCATTCACCCAGAAACACCCACAAAACACCCATTTACCTAGAAAAACCCAAAAAACACCCATTCACCCAGAAACACCCACAAAACACCCATTCACCCAGAAACACCTACAAAACACCCAATCACACCCAAAAAACACTCAACCACCCAGAAACACCCACAAAACAGTCAATCACCCAGAAACTCCCACAAAACAACTAATCACACCCAAAAAAAACCAATCACCCAGAAACACCCAAAATACTCACCCATCCATTCAGACACACCCACAAAAACCCATTCACCCAGACACACCAACAAAACACCCATTCACCCAGAAACACCCACAAAACACCCATTTACCTAGAAACACCCAAAAAACACCCATTCACCCAGAAAAACCCACAAAACACCCATTTACCTAGAAACACCCAAAAAACACCCATTCACCCAGAAACACACACAAAACACTCATTCACCCAGAAACACCCACAAAACACCCATTCACCCAGAAACACCCCCAAAACACCCATTCACCCAGAAACACCCCCAAAACACCCATTCACCCAGAAACACCCATTCACCCAGAAACACCTACAAAACACCCAATCACACCCAAAAAACACTCAACCACCCAGAAACACCCACAAAACACTCAATCACCCAGAAACTCCCACAAAACACCTAATCACACCCAAAAAAACCCAATCACCCAGAAACACCCACAATACTCACCCATCCATTCAGACACCCACAAAAACCCATTCACCCAGACACACCAACAAAACACCCATTCACCTAGACACACCCTCAAAACACCCATTCACCCAGACACACCTCCAACAGTCACCCATCCACCCAGCCACACCCGCAACATTCATCCAGACACCTGTAAGTCCCTAATAAAAATTACCGTCCCTAATGGAGTCCCGAGACGGTCAATCAGTCAATCAATCAGCTTGAGTCAAGCACGTTGATTTTCTGTATGTTTTTGTTCCGTTGCTAGCGTAAACAAATCAAACAGACCTAAATAGCTTTTAAATGCTTGACTCAAGCATCCAGCAAGCGTTGTAGACGATCAAAATGTTTAAAGCAAGATTGGCGCCAAGCTGATTGACCGTCACGGAACTCCTAGGTTTTAACAAATTTGTGACGTGAAAAGAAAATGGCGCGCGCAAAGCAAATTACAAAAAAAGTGCACCAAGAAGGTTCCGAGTCTGAGTTTTTAACAAATTAATAGTAGATTTTCCATCAAGTGCACAAAACAAATATCCTCGACATTACTATCAGCCCTCGCCTACGGCTCGGGCTGCTAAAAGTCTCGGACAAAAATGGTTTTGTGGACGAGGTAGAAACTCTGCTTTTCACTTCGATTGCGAGGAAATAAAACAAAATTTCTCATAACATTTCTAAAATTCAAACTAAAATTAGTACAGTTTTGAATACTGACGGAAATTGTTTTTCCCATTGATATTAGGCTTGGGCTGCAGACATATACAGCCAAGTATTAAATTAATTTTGAAATAATATATTTTTTAAATTAATTTAATAACCTACCGTACCTGCTTGAATTAAAATTGTAATATCTTTTATGTCTTAAAAAACATATTAGGCAAATAAATTTAAGTAAATATTAAAAATAACAAATTCTATCTCTGAATTTCTTATTGTGTTTGGCTGCATGGCTCATTTTCTTTGCCTTACTATCGACACATTTATGAGTAGATACGTTAATGCTCTAGAGCACAAAATTCGATTTTGTGCAGCCTATATCCTGCACAAATAAGCACTTTCAGAGCATGAGAAGTGAAAAATAGGTTGCATGACAATTTGGGCACCATGGAGGTAGAAATGTGATGTTTTGAATTCACAAACTCATTGCACACGATGTTCTAAATTCAAATTTACTTTAACCTCTAGAGGATAAAAACGGCTTTTGCACTCAGATATCGAAGAGCAAAAACGCTTTTTCCGAGATGGTGGGATGAAAAGAATATTACATAAAAAGTTATATACCGATCCGTAAATCGAACCGCCGACGGTGTCTTTCAAATATGAAAATACTGAAAAATACTTGAAACTATTTTAGAAATGTTACTTTATTTTACTGTTCGATTTTAATTTTAACATTATATAAATGTTAGAAAAATTAGTACAAAGATTTTGGGGTTAGAAAAAGAATTTCGAAAAATTATGATCTTGAGGCGGGAATCGAACCCGCGTCCGCTGCTATCCGGGCAGGTGCCCGTATGTGTACTTTGTTTTACTTTATTTTATTATTCCTACGTAAAGCTGTTAAGATGACAACAAAAGTTCAATAAAATAATACAAAAAAAAACTGTTATCTCGAACGTTCATGCTGGCTACGAAAAAGACTTAAGTGTTTTCATTTAGTAAAAGGCGATAAATAAATAAATAAATCCCATCAATTGAAATCAGCTATTAGTGCACTACTTGACACTAGTGAAGACGTAGGGTCAAGGCTTATCAATCTACCCAAGTAGCCCCTACCAATGGACTAGCACTTAACGCCGATCGGTCGCTAATCGCGATGTATGGCCTATAAACTCACTTGTTAGATGCTCACAGCTAATTACTTGCATTAGTAATGAGCAGGGGTCGCTGCGTAAAATGGGTTCGAATTACTAGGGTAGAGGAATTACCGCTCAATATTGCTATACACGGTTGCGTCATGTTCAGTATCAGTGCTTAATTTGAACGTAACGATGATTCATTAAGTAATATCCGTTTTAGTTGGTGTTTGGTTTGGTTAATCATGATGCTCTATATCTATATATGTATATATGTGTATATATAGTTCATGTTTTTACCAGTATTTAAGTAATATTTATTGTATTTATTATATTGTATTTATTTAGTAGGTATGTATTAAAAAAAAATGTATTTATGTAAACATTATAGTATTTATGATTATGTTATGTAAAAAAAAAAAAACAAACAAAAAACTGCCGTGTGGTGACGGCAGAGTAGAATACAATTGTCACCACCCCAAATCTCTCCCGTGGGTGTCGTACAAGGCGACTAAGGATATATTAGCGATGAGGAATGGGCAGCAGCGTTCCTCTTATACCACCTAGCAATAGCAATGAACTGCGACTTTTGTGCCCGATAAATGGCAATAGGCTCGCCACCTATTACATGGGACCTAACATAATTGGCGAAACGTGGGTGCTAGTTCACCTCTGCCTACTCCTTCGGGGATATAGGTGTGATTTATGTATGTATGTATGTCTGTTATGTAAAAAGTATATATTGATTTGTTAGTTTTTTTTATATACTTTATTCGCATTTTTTAGTCACCTCCACTACAGCTTAAATTTATACTAGCTTTCGTGGGTTGACTGGAAGAGATCTCTTTTAGAGATAAGTCCGCCCTTGCAAACTATGTATTTATTGTGTGTGCTATTGATGTTTTTTTAATTGCAATATAGAGTATTATTATTATAAACTTGAAAAGAATAACAAGACAATTTAAAGACGTCGTGTAGAAATTATGCAGTTTTGTTTTAGAAATTTGTGGTTAGAAAAAGTTCGAAAAATCATAGCCGGGCAGATGCCTGTAGCACTCGGCCAACCAAGACATTAATTAACTTGCCGAAATTTCTCTAACCTTTACACTTCACAATGTAAGTCATAGTTTGTGGTAATTCAATAAAGATCAAAATAATAACAGTTTTGTTTTGTCATTAATAACAATAATTTTATCGACTGCTACTACACTACCAATATTTTAGTTATCGCTATAAGTTCATTGATTAATTTAATTATCTTACAATGTATGTTTGTTTTTATTTTTAGTTGTGACGTTTTTATATAAAATAAGTGAGCAAATTATAATGGTGAAAAGGATCGCCAATGTATGCTTAGGTACTGCTAATTTTAGTCAGTCTCCACAAACTAAAGGATAATTGATCGTTTTATAACAATTTCTTCTGATCTCTTTTTTATTTTAATAATTTGTATAACATTTAGTTTGTGGAAATTCATGCTACGATAATGTAACTTCTGCTACGATCGATAATAGTGTGCTACGGAATCGGATTTTGTAGTTTGTGTTTTGTTTATAGTTTGTGTTTTGTAGTTTGTGAATTGGATTTTCATACATGAAATAAATTTTGGTTATTCTATACTCCTATGTCTTCTTTTTTAGATAACTTGTTTTTTAACAGATATAGAAGCCATTTTAAATTAATAAAAATTATATAATTTTTATCACCACTAAAGACTCTATATGCGTATTTCCAAAAAAAAATTAAAACAAAGCGGCATAGTGCAACTACTGATTAGTCTATGTATGAAATTTCTTTTACATTGCATTTCTTTTACATAGTACATCTCATTTTGGAGAAGAAAATCGTCGAGAGCCAAACCTCGAATTTAGCAGGAAACAAGATTAAGGGGATGCGAATTCGACTCATTCCTGAGTAAGAATAAGATTAAGGGGTAGCGAATTTGACTCATACCTGAGAAAGAATTAAGATTAAGGGGAAGCGAATTCGAATCATACCTGAGTAGGAATAAGATTAAGGGGTAGCGAATTCGCCTCATACCTGTACCCTCGCCTCGCTGAGCCCCAGCCGCTGGCTGAGCTCCTCCCGCATGAAGGCTTCCGAGTAGTGCGTCTCGTCGAACAGCCGCTCCAGCTCGCCCAGCTGCTCCAGCGTGAAGTTCATCCGTGACCTGCGCTGCTTCGATATGTCCCTACCTAAGGATTAGCGAACTCGACTCCTACCTGTACCCGCGCCTCGCTGAGCCCCAGCCGCTGGCTGAGCTCCTCCCGCATGAAGGCGTCCGGGTAGTGCGTCTCATCGAACAGCCGCTCCAGCTCGCCCAGCTGCTCCAGCGTGAAGTTCGTCCGCGACCTGCGCTGCTTGCCGCCCCCGCCGACCACGCCGTTGGCGGATTTGTCCGTAATATCTAGTAATAGGTATAAATTATTATATTGATTTTTATTTTATTAGAATAATTATCACAAAGTTTGTTGTTAGAAAAAGATCTAAAAATTAATTTAATTTTTCGAACTTAAAAGTGAATTTTTCTAACTTTTTCTAACAACATAGTTCATAATTCACAATTAGTCAAATTTTCATACTGCCGCACTCAGAGACGTCAAATAAAGTTAATGAGTACTTAACGTCAAAAAATGACAATTCAAAACTAGTCGCTATTCTTGCCGGGTCTATGGTCTAGATTTGAATGAAAACTTTTGACATTAAATACTCATTAAAGTTAATTGACGTCTCTGAGTGCGGCAAATAGTGCCATTTCTTTCTTTTAAACCGATTATAGACATGATGACAGACGTCAGTCATAAATCAAATCCAATGTTATTAATTGTCATCGTCGAAATTAACAATATTACCCCCGAATACAGAAACGCTAATCAAAGTTTGAGTCTTGCTTAACATTTAAATGTTGTCAAATTGACGTTTTTCCATACAAATTCTGACAGGTAATGTCCACTTAACTTTTTAGGCAGTGCCCCAAATTTGATTAGCGTTTCTGTATTCGGGGGTTAGAGTAGCAATAAAATGAAATCATAGAGGACAATAATACTACGGATATAGAGAGCCCGCTCGCCGTATTTTTTTGTTAACCGCTAATGTCAATTCATTTCACACTAGCTCTATCTACAAATTCCATCCGACCTTTGAGTGGGTGTCAATGTGTGCGTGAGCTTATACGTATTTACCCACACATAAACGTGTTCATTTAATTTAATATTACGTATTAGTTTATTGCAAGATCCTTATAAATCGGTAACTGTTAGAATTTTAAACAGTTACGGACAATAAAGAGTTACATTATACATCAATACAAATATAAACATCGACATTGCCTACAAATACGCAATATTAAACTAAATAAACACATGTTACTATTTCTATTCATCCTAAAATAAACGCTTTCCAACATGGGTTCATATCATAAAATAAAAATCAAATGTATTTGCTACAATTTATATTGTAAATGGTAAAATATACATAAATAATAAAAATTATGGACATATGCCATGAAAGTAATTAGGTCAGTTAAATGTATTAAAAAAGTAAAAGACGGAAATAATAAAATTCAATTAAATGTGATAAAGGCTTCTGTAAAAAAAATATAAGAACAATCAGGGTTCAAAAATTATTAGGGACAACATTAGGTTAGGGATATTACTTTTAAACCCAAACATATGGGCTTGATGCAATGTTCACAAGAAATATAAACCAGGACCCACTTAAAAACTTTTTCGGTAATATAAGAAGTTATGGCGAGAGAAATACGGCACCTAATACAATATCGTTTAAAGGTGGTCTATAAGTATTTACTACTTAATAATTTTAACTCGCCCCATTCCCTTCACGCAAACTGCGATATACTTCTTATATTACCCCGACAATGAGGTACCACAAAGTCCTCGTGGGTCAAACACAGAGGAAATTGTGGTGCCTTTTAATCAATTACATTCTGATTTAGTTAATGCAGGACCTGATCCTAGGAAAATATATGAAAAAAATAAGTAAGAGTTGTAAAAAATGTAAAGTAGTGATACGGTGATCTTGAAACAGATACATAGTATGTCTAGATTGGCCGAGCGGTCAGGCAGTTTCCAGGCAGGTGCCTGGAAATACAGCGGACGCGGGTTCGATTCCCGCATCAAGACCATAATTTTTCTAAATTCTTTTTCTAATCACCAAAATATTTCTACATAGATACATAACATAGTAATTAAATATAAAGGTAAAAAAATACAAAGCCAATTGCAAAAGTTTGCAATACAATCCCAAAGCTTAGAAAACGGTTGAAAAACAAAAAATTCTGGTGACAAAAAATATAGTGCCCAATACAAAATATTGTAGCGAAATTTTTAAAAATCATGTCTTAAAAATGTGGAAAAATTAAATTAAATTAATTCGTATTTTGATTTTAATTTTAGCATAAATAATTTTTCTAACATTATAAATGTTAGAAAAAATTAGAATTTGTGGTTAGGAAAAGTTCATAAAATTGTACTCTTGATGCGGAAATCGAACCCACGTCCTCTGCGATGCCCCTTTTAATTGTATAAAACACAAAAATGAATTAAAAACCTACTTCGAGAACACAACTATAAACATTTTCATTTTCAGTTGTAAACAACTGGACAGCAATTAATTTGTGTTAATTTATTGAACAAAATATTTTAACTAATTTTTGCAGTACAGGAAAGGGTCACAATAGCGTTATAGTAATGTAGTAGTATAAGAGTAAATACATAACTTATCACTTTCATATGCTAAAATAAGTTAGCGTATAGTCCTACAGATAATCTTGATTCACAAAGTTGTGAGTTTTTTTTGCGTGATCTGGTCATTTCTGCTTGCAAAGTTGTAATCTGCCTTCGGAGAGTATGCAGCAAAAGCGACGACAATTGTTGTTGACGTGTTGTCTCTGCAAAAAAAAATATTCCTATGAATTTACGCACTTGATGATAAAAAAAAACATTGGAGTTATTTTAATTCTTGGCACGAGTATGGATATTAAATGCAGTAATATTTCCAATCAACTTGTGATGTGTTGGTGTGAATCATTACCGGCGGGTCCCTATATTCTATCTATAGTTAAAAGTAAGCTTACTAAAGCTTAATTGCCTGGCATTTTTTTTTTGTTATATTCCAATAAATAACAGAAGTTGCTAAGGAACTAAGCCACAGTACGTCTATTTTCAACTGTAGATAGAATATAAGGACCCGCCGTAAGTTAGTTAATAATTATTTAACTGTTTATTACAAACGAGTAGGAGTAAAGTATTGTACGCGATAGCCAAGTCGTTCTTTATGTTTAAACAATCTAAAGACACCTCCCATACTAAGTAAAATAACCGTACTGATAAACTATATGATTGATTAACAGATTAATAATATGTACCTGTTTACATTACCCAGAAGTAAGAGGTTGACTTTGTTTAGGTATAAGCGATACTGCTTGTATAGGGACTTTCTCCATAATATCTGAAATAAATGTATTAATGTATAAATAATAAAAAGGTGCTTGGCAAATTGAATAGGGCCCGTCGTGCATGTTTTTAAAAAAATATTTCAATACAAATCACAGACAGTACCAACAATATTTGTGTGAAGTATAGGTCACATAGGATAGGACATACAACGTTTTTCTTTACCTATTATGTTATGCAGTGAAGTAGATGATTGAATAGGTCCAGGTATTTCAGAAATTTCTGTTGACGAAACATTAACCTTAGAATCTGAAATAATTAAATATTATATTATTGATCTTAGTCTTAAAATGAATGAATTTTATTTATTGATAAAAGTTGCTAGAAACTCTTACTTCTATCAAGATGTAGCGACGGTATTTCTTGATAATTTAAACTATTGTTACGGTTCCAATCTGTGGTAGTGAAATGAATATCACTTAAGAACTTCTTTCTATAAAATTCATAATCAGCATCACTCTCCAATTTCCTCCAACCACTTGTACCCAAGCCTTGAAACATCGTGGGTTCTTCTTTGGATTAGGTAACTGATGGTATGAGGTTCCTAAAAAAAAGAAATTTGAATGTGCTATTTCATGATCCAAAATTTTTTATGAAAGGTAATGAAATTTAAGACCAAAATTATATGATGACTTGGATAAAGGTAGACTGTAATTTGCGATTGAGAATTTTAGATGTTAGGGTCTTGTTTTCAAGGCTGAGATAAGGATGTTTGGCAATAGGCTCGCCACCTATTACATGGGACTTAACATAATTTGCGAAACGTGGGTGCTAGTTCACCTCTGCCTACCCCTTCGGGGATATAGGCGTGATTTATGTATGTATAAGGATGTTTTAAATTAAGATTATTACACATTGCCATCCGTTGCGGCAGAGAAAAATCACATCAACCTACAAAGGGTTAAAACAGGTCATAGAAGGCAACTAAATGATATTGATCACCTTATACTCAGTCGACCAATCCACATTGTCCAATCTTAGTGGACTATTGCTTAAACTGTTGTTGGTGTTGGCACATAATTGAAGATTTAATGATAAAGATACTTACTAAAATCCATTGGACATCCTAATACACAACGGACGCAATTTTCTAAAAATGTGTTCACTTCACAGCGGAGGAGTAAAAACTCAATCAGACGCAATCAGCTCAACACTTTCACGAAAAATTAAACAAAAACTGGGAAACGACACGGAAACTCACGAAGTACAATTAATTTTAAAGTTTTGAACTCGCCAAACAACTGACATTTTTGGGCTGTCATTCATGGTCACAGACAGAGCAATCGAGAAGTTCGAGGACCATGAGGTTCTGTCTAAAGAGGATAGTATACCCGTAGTCTAGTATCCTCTTTGGACAGGACAGAACACATAATATACCTTCATGGTTCTCGACCTTTTCGATTCGTGGCGCCATCTAGTTAAAAAAATGTTACTTAATTTGTGATCAAGCTCGGAATTTTTATGTAGATGTCGCATTTTACAAAAAATATCCGTAAAATATTCTTAGTTCTAAGTGTCCACCCCCTGAATGAAATCCTTCATAAACTTTAATTTAAAACGTATTTGACTTTGAAATTAATTTCAAACATTTCAGATAAAATGTTTTTATTTTCGACACCGGAAACGCCAGTTCGTCAATTTTGAGAAGTGATATATTTATTTTTCGAGTCAAGAGTGATTTCGCCATTCGTCCACGAGTCCACCATTGGCACTTACGTCTGTTTAGAATGACCGGTATTTCAATCATGATTTTTTGTATGAAAACGACGGAATTCAGAAGAAATAAAAAATATGGGTGTCTTTAGTTTCGGTTTAATTTCATATAACATCATATTAAAGGTATGTTGAAAAAATTAAATTTTGTCAATTATGTTAAGTCCAATGTAATAGGTAGCGAGCCTATTGCCACTTATCGGGCACAAAAGGCATAGTACTTTGCTAGGCGGTATAAGAGGAACGCTGCTGCGCATTCCCCATCATTGTTTTATCCTTAGTCGCCTTGTACGACACCCACGGAGAGATTTGGGGTGGTGGAGACAATTGTATTCTACTCTGCCGTGACCACACGACAAAATTTTAAATCTGATTTTCATCGGTAATATTATAATAAATCATAGTGATGCATCAATTTGATACTTTCACTAACACTTAGTATTATTTTAGTTGACAAAACCCACCCTCCTCCCTGGGGACATGACTGGCTGGCTCAATATATGGGTCACTATCGCTAGCAAACCAATAATGATAATGTAAACTTAGAGCTTTGTTTTGTCGGACTCAATTTTATTACGTTATTATAATTGAAATTTTAGATATAACTATTAAGTAACAAGCATAAATGATCCACGCCCATTTGTGCACAGTGTATTGTGTGTGTACCCTTAGGATTTTACCGTGAATTTAAATAATTAACCGATTTAATACAATAACAGAAAATAACAGAGGCAGTTGAAAAATTATTTAATTAAAGAATTTGTCGAACTTCTGAAAGATTAGGTGTAAGTCGTACTTGAAGAATCATGAATCACTATTTATTTTACTTCTACTTTTTATTAAATATTATTTTAAATATAACTTCTTAATTGCTCATTCTTAAATACTGCTTCTTTAGTAGGCGTAATGTGAGCTTTAAAAAGATATATGCTTCATCAATTTGATTGAGTTATAAAACTCAACTATTGTACATACATACATAAATCATACTATATCCCCGAAGGGGTAGGCAGAGGTGAATTAACACCCACTTTTCGCCAATTATGGTCCCATGTAACAGGTGGCGAGCCTATTGCCATATATCGGTCACATAAATCGCAGTAAAAATTTATATTGCTATGATGCTGCTGCCCATTACTCATTGCTGTCTTTACCCTTAGTCTTAGAGATGGGGGTGGTGACAATTGTATTCTGTTCTGCCGTCACCACACGGCCAATAATTATATTTATTTCGTAAGGTCCACTAGACCTATTCTGGTTCCAGTCGTAGTCGAGTAGATATCGAGTTCGGGTAGCGTGTGTTAGGACCCGACGCTTGCCTCTGAGCTGTTGACGACAGAGCCCGCTGTCGTTTAAAGCAATTTGGCAAATTGGCAAGCTCTCCTTTTTATACAGCAATTATGTAAATGGAGGGATTATCCGAATGTGGGCGGCGCTGCGGGCCACACCCGGTCTCCCCTTTCGTCTCGAGGGCTTCCTTAGACGCCTAACGACCTGGGAACAGTGATTAATTGCCGAACGACGCGCAGAATACCCCCGTAAACTCTCCTCTCGGTGATTTATTTGATTGAAAAGTCTTTTCCGGATATCTATTAACGGCTTATTCATTTCGCTTGTTCTGCTCTCCGGGCGCTAATCCAGGGCGATATTTGTTAAACAGAATAAGGAGACGATTTGTCTTTCTTTTTTTTACTGTAAAAGAGACAAGCGAGCCAGCGATGGGTTTGAATTAATTGATTGTCATAGGAAAGGCGCAGTTCTTTTTATATAAAGTCAATACTGTTTTTTTTCAAAATTACAGCAATCAAACAAATATCTACAGTATTGTTTTAAAAACATTGTTGAAGCTTTTAAACAGCGACGGCCAGTTTGGTCAAATGGCCTGTAGGATGATTACGTAATTCTTTTACTAATAATTGTCGATAGAAATTAATAAAATGATTGTTTTTGTGTTTATGCATTTACGATTTTAAATGCCAATAGAGCGGGATGTAAGAGACTGGCGGTTTGTGAGTAAAATTAAGAAAGTCATCGATATGTATGAAATCCGTCGCTTTTTTGTGGTTTACATTGGCGCTTTTTTTACGGATTATTTAAATAAGTCTTAATTAATCTGGCTAAAACTAATCATTTCAAATGGATAATGTAACTTTTTAACAGTGAAAGAATATTTGAAATCCGTGCGGTAGTTTCGGAGATTACCTGTGGGGTTATTATGTAAGCCTCTTTCATTCGCTTTCGTCTACCTGTCACTCTCACTCATTGAGAATAATCGCAAAGTGTTAGAGTGACAGGTAGACGAAAGCGATTGAAAGAGGCTTACATAATCGGTGTTCTGTCCTAAACATACAAACTCACAAACGCTTTTACTTCTTTATACTATTATTAAGTATATAGATAAATACCTAATACCTTGAAAAGCATGGACTTCAGAGTATGTTTTAGTTTTCCTGAATTATACACTATAAGAGCTATTGAGCTATATCCTAGTAGCAAACTGTGTTCTTAATCTTCTAACTTTCCTAATATCTCAAAGAAGTTGGTGTGACTACTCAACCGAGCGCCATAAGGAAGTTGCTTGTGTATTTGAACATCGAGAAATGGCCGTAGCACATCTAAAGGTAGAAACTAGTCTGCAATGTACTAAAATATTATAGTAGTCAATGAACATAATAACTATAGTGCTACCTACTTATCTGGGGACTTTGAACAGTGGCTAAGCTATTCGAACACATAGAATAAAAATGTATGTAACTGACGTATTGCAGAGAAAAACAACATGGCGGATGTCGCGTCAATGTAAGACAAGTGGTCAAAAATTGACATTCGTTCGATAGAAACGTTGTATCTTTTGCCACTTGACTAGGCTCTCCTGTGTTAAATTGTGTATGGACACCCATATCTGTGTATGGTATACCTTAAATATAGCCGTGTGGTGATGGCAGAGTAGAATACAATTGTCACCACCCCCATCTCTCCCGTGGGTGTCTTAAAAGGCGACTAAGGGTAAAGACAGCAATGAGTAATGGGCAGCAGCATTCCTCTTGTACCATCTAGCAATATACTGCGATTGATGTGCCCGATAGATGGCAATAAGCTCGCCATCTATTACATGGGACCCAGCTAAATTAGCGATAAGTGGGTGTTAGTTCACCTCTGCCTGCCCCTTAGGGGATATAGGCGTGATTTATGTATGTATGTATACCTTAAATATTATTTCTAATTGACAACACCAATGACTTATGTCATTTAGATTTTTGACTTTTTTTTTTGCTCGCCCCTTCTTCTGGTACGAACGATAATGGCCGGACGCTATTTTATAAGTATTATCAATCAATTTAATTTGTATTAGTTTGTAGGAGTTTATTTTGAACAATAAATGTTCTTGCAAACTGTTTATGTGTTTTGCTGTTGGTTGTGCTCACCTCCGCTCACATACTATATATTAAATAACTTAATATCCTGCCCCCGTAGCACCGTAGCACGGAACGTGGCCAAAATCTCCTCGGGGGGAAAAGAAAATATTTTTATCTCACTCTTACTCCCATTAAATCGAGACAAAACACTGTCAAGTGGTTGAGAGAGATTCTGTCCACGTCCCGTCCTAGGCCTACAGCACGGGAGACATTGGTCAGTTGGTGAAGTCACTGGTATAGATTTCATAGAAATGTATGGGTACATTGAAATTCCAATTTTCACCACGTGATCTTATATGTTAGTGGCACTATAGATACTTTAATTTCTAACATTAAACTTGAAAACGTTGCGGTTACTTGGTATGTTTGTGTAATATACTTGTATTTTCGCATTGAACTGCCTAATGTGAAAAAAAAACTTTTCTTGTCTGTTGTACAGTTGGTAAAGTCAATAAGATTGAAATTTTCATGCGATGGAATTAGTGAACCTTAGTATGTCCTCGTATCTGTATTCTGTAGCAAGATCGAATATAGTTAGATACGAAGGCTACCAACATGGATTATTTTAAAAACAAAAATAACGAGACAAAAATCCGTAGCTTTATTGTTTTTACATGGGATAGTTCCAGCAGATATTTCGTATTTTACTCTAGCCATTAAGTAGAGGTCAAAATAATCCAAGTAAACATCAATTTCTAATTAATGAGTTAGCTGCTCTATAAAATGTGAATTTTAAAAATAATAGGCGTGACATCATCAAAAATTTTAGTGGAAAATGCATGTTAAAGGGTTCTAAAAAAATGATTTAGTTTTATTTAAAAATCTGATATTATTAGGATTTTTACTTAAAAAAAACATTAAATTACTGCAATCGGCCATTTTAGCTGAAATGCCAATCACTGCCGTTACGCCTATGTATTCCTTAAGATATTCTGTACACAATGTTTACTAACTTTCTTCTTACTGAATGCGTTGATGTTTGCCTAGGAGTGACGTCAGACCCGACGCCATGACATTGCGAGCTGTTTACGCGCACTATTAAAAAATACGTTAGTTTATTACGGAAAAAAAGGTTTTTTCGTAAATAATAACTGTTTACATATGGGCCTGTAAAACCCCGAGCCACGGTAAATCCTAAGATATTCTGGTAAAACTTAAGATTTACCAACTCTTAATGGTAAATCCGAATACCGAACTTTTACCACCATTCATTTGGCAAATCTTAGCTTTTACCTAAACTTACACTTTTTAGCTTTTACACCGTGCCTAGAGAGGCACGGTGTATGTTGAGAAAAATAGATGACATGGGTTAGTAAGTTGGTTAGGTTAGGTTTGTCATATACAAATGGATCATATATCCAACGAACCGAGCGAGCGAAGCGAGCGTGCCGCGGCAGCGGCCGGCGACTGCCAGTGATTTCTGCTATAATAGAAGCTGGGGAAAGCATTCGGGGGAAGTTGGGAATGGGCACCCAATTGATAAAATTCGTTGTCTTTTACATCTATCACAATTGGAATAACGCTTTTCGGATCCGTTTTAGCTATAACTCTTACACTATTACACTTCATGACTTATTTTTATCAACATATACCGTGTCTAGAGGTAAATGCTAAGATTTGCATTTGTCATTTGTAAATCATAGGTTTTACGTTTTACATTAACACATACACTATGGAAGATAATTTAAAAATTTTTCGTCAAGCTACTTGTTTTGTCGGCTACCGTGCAAACAGTGAAAGGGATATGTTTTAAATTGAGTCGTTTAATATTAAAAGAGCCCAAGCCACATGTAATATTTTCTTGGTAAATGAATGCTGTAATAACGACCCGGTGATAAAAAGGTTTTCAAAAACTTTTAGTCCTATGCAAGATAAAAGTAAGGGAATATGCCTAGAGACGGATCTTTCATAAAAATTTTCTTATCTTATCATAAAAAGTGAAAGTCCTAAAAAACACAAATATCAGGTGAAGATTCCCCGACACCGACGGGACTGTCTGAGATTCGATGTAGGGAAAGAAGTATGTAAGCATCGCAGCAAGTGGAAAGAAGTAATCGTTGCCTACCTACTCCTGTGGGAGAAACGCGTGATATATTTTATGTACCTATGCAAGATACAGAAGGTTTGCATTAAATGTGAAATAATTTATGAGTGTTATTCAGGTTAATTGGATATATAAATATATTTTGCAATAAATTATAAATATTGGACATGAGACAATTTGTTATCGATCGACATAATTGCTTTTCTAAAACTTGCTTCCTTTTGACAGCAAAACCTCTATCTACTTAATTATCACGCCTATTATTTATCTCCGAAGGTAAGGTATTATAACAACCACACTTCGCCAAGTATGTTTGTTCCCATATAATAGGGGGCGAGCCTATTGCCATCTACCGGGCACATAAATCGCAAGATATTAACGCTGCTAGCTACCCATTCGTCGTCATTGTTTATTCTGTATTGACCCAATAATTATGTCGGCCGCCTTGGTCGAATGCTCAGATTGCTGAGTATTGGCCAAGAGGTCCCGGGTTCGAATCCTGGTAGGGGCAAACTTTGTGATGACCACAAATGTTTGTTTCCGAGTCATGGTTGTGTATATTTTTAACATTTATGTACATAATTATATAAAAAATATGTCCGTTATCTAGTATCCATAACACAAGTGCTTAGGCTACTTACTTTGGGCTAGATGATAGGTGTGAGTGTAAAAATATTTATTATTATTATTTCTGAACCAAAATCCTGATGAATCTCCTCCATTTCATTCATTTCAGTCCTCAATTTCATAATATACCCTAGGTATACTAACTAATACTGTACTGCAACTATATTTTTTAAATTTCTCTCCTTCCCATTTGCCATTATATATATACACAATAGATAACTTAGTAACCCCCTTATTCATAATAATAAATCAGTTTCTAAACTGTTTTAACTAAATCACTGATTTGTCGTGACGTGCCGTGTGGTGACGGCAGAGTAGAATACAACACTGTCACCACCCCCATCTCTCCCGTGGGTGTCGTACAAGGCGACTAAGGGTAAATCAGTGATGCGGAATGGGCAGCAGCGTTCCTCTTACACCACCTAGCAATGTACTGCGACTTTTGTGCCCGATAAACAATAGGCTCGCCACCTATTACATGGAACCTAACATAATGGGCGAAACGTGGGTGCTTGTTCACCTCTGCCTACCCCTTTGGGGATATAGGCGTGATTTATGTATGTATGTAAACACAGTATGACAAAAAGAGACATCAGTTATTTACTTAAAACAGTTTTTAGTTAAAACAGTGTTTCATGAATAAGGGGGTAAAAATCTAACTGACCGAATCGCATACACACACGAAGTAAACGCACTAACCAAGTTTGTAGTAACATACACACACACTAACCATGTTTATTATCATCATCGTCATCGATGGAGAGCTCCCTCTTGCAGTGAGCGGGCACCGGCGACACGAGCCAGTTCCTCGGCTTCTTGGGCGGCGGCGACTTGTCCTCGAGCGCCGTGATGTCCACCTCCTCGTCGGCGTCCTCGGGCTCCCCGGGCTCCGGCGGAGGCGCGGGCGCTTCGCCCCCCTCAAGCGACTTGCTCACAAAGTCCGCCAACCGCTCCATCACCATTACTGCCGCGAGCACGCGTCGCGCGCGCCCATCGCTCGCCACGCTCTACGGACTACCGAGCGAAAGTACCACTCAACGCCCATGCCACATCGCCGCTCTCAACCTCAACGCAAAACTCTACCTAAATAACACAACTTAAGATTCATTTTCCGCTGCTGTGCGCTTAAGGGCGGTATTTCAGACCCCGCCTAGAGCTCGCGCAGGCGCCCGCCCTTTACCGCGACGGAGTCGAGCCACTGCCGTCGCCGCACTAGTCTGATACACGCCTACATTATCGTTATATCGAGAATGAATATTTAATGTAGTCCTCTCCGATGGCCGTTTGAGGACAGGGCATAAGTGTCAATCGCTTTGTGGTCTCTAAAGTGGTATTCTGTTTATGGTTATTGATCTACGTGATGGTTTTGTGTTCAATGAAGAAAACAAAAAGGGGTGAGTGAGTGGGAAATAATTAGTAGCAAGTTATAGATAATATTTCTTTATTTGGTACCTTGATAATTAAATACATCTAAATGTAAATGTTTTAAATAATAATACTGTCATCCTATAAGAAACCTACAATTAAATGTTAGCAAATATAGTAAAAGATACAAACCTCAAGCTTCACATTTGTTACATAGAAGACCTGTTTTCACCAACAAAACTTAACTTTAATGGTCAAATTATGTATTCATAACTTTTAACAAAATTTTAGTAAATTAAACAGAGTAGGCAACTACTGACTTTATTTTTATTGCATTTTAGAGGAAATTAAATGTCTTTGGACGTTTTACTGTTAGGTGTTTCTGGTGAAAACGGCTGTTTGACTAAACAGTAGATTATAAAGCTTTCCTCGTTAACCGTTTGCCTAGTAATGAAGCAAACAAAGTACCTAATCAGGAACAAATTTTATATAATTATTTGCTTTACTTACTACCAACAACCTTATCTAATTGGTAATTAAGCATGAGACCATTTGACACTTTGTGGTAGACTAAGGTGCAGTTGACTGTACGTTCGCATTATAAATAAATAGTAGTTGCTTAGCGGACAATTCACTAGGCGGGCATGCCCGCCAAACATGCCCGCGTGGACTACGTTTGTATAGGCCAGACTGACTGACGGTCCTACACTAGGCAAACACCGCACAGACGTAACAGAAGCGAGGTCCGGCGGGCATGCGTCCGTGTAAAGTCTGTACCATCTAACTTATCTTAATATTTGGTAAACAATCTTGGCACAACTTTCTAAAAAAATTACATACATACATACATAATTCACGCCTATATCCCCGAAGGGGTAGGCAGAGGTGAACTAGCACCCACGCTTCGCCAATTATGCTATGTCCCATGTAATAGGTGGCGAGCCTTTTTCCATTTATCGGGCACAAAAGTCGCAGTACTTTGCTAGGTGGTAGGTATAAGAGGAACGCTGCTGCCTATTCCTCATCACTGATTTATCCTTAGTCGCCTTGTACGACACCCACGGGAGAGATTTGGGGTGTTGACAATTGTATTCTACTCTGCCGTCACCACACGGCCGCTAAAAATAAAAAATAAAAATTACCCATTTTAAATAATAACAAAGTCAATAATGTATTACAATAAATCGTTATTATAGATTATAATATACCTAACATAATTGGCGAAACGTGGGCGCTAGTTCACCTCTGCCTACCCCTTCGGGGATATAGGCGTGAATTATGTATGTATGTCATTATATACTGAAACCTATTGAATGTAATTAACCGTTGATTTATAATGCATTTTCAATAAAAAGTTGTGCCAAGATTGTTTACCAAATCAGACTAGTTAGATCAGAGGTTCCCAAATTTTTTTCTCATAGACCACTTTCAAAATGTTGGTGGTTCCGGTGGACCCCCTGCAACTATATTCCTACCATATTTCCAAAAATCGACAAAAAATTACAAGATTATCTAACGAATTTTACCCCCCACGAATTAAGTTTTCGAGAAAAAAGTGAGAATTGATTGGTTAATTAATTGAGCATAATCGATAATTAAGTGAGTGAATATGCAAGTTTTTACATTTGATTGAAGAAGTCAAGCCAAGATTTTAGTCCTTCACTATCGAAACCAGATAAAATTTCGATTCGCTTACGAATCGTGAACCCCCATTTGTTTGTCACACCAACGTAGACCCCCGTCCAGTCACGTGGACCCTTGGGGATCCACCTGGACCACTTTGGGAATCAATGAGTTAGATGGTACAGACAGACTATAGTAAATCCCCGCTTCAGACACCTTTCAATCAAATAATAGCAGCGGTGATACCGAAGCCGAGGCGAAACTTGTCGTTGGGGTGGTTCAGCAGAGCCGATATGGCACAAGCAAGTTGGGCGCGTTTGCCTCCGAGCGCTCGCTGAAGCGTGGCTCCCACCAATCCATCCGAATCCGCCGACCCGCGCACAGTCCACGAATCTTCCCGCCACTCGTACGCTAGTGTGGCCACGGCGTGCCGAATGGCGAAGCCGACCTGGCAAGAGAACATTGAACGGTCGTCATTAAATACGTATACAGAGACTTGTTAACCCGGGAAACCCTATATGTATTCTCTCCAGCCTCTCTAGACAAGTGGCCAACCTATTTGAAAGAATAGAATACAAATGTAAGGAGCGATGGATGGATTGTGTGAAAGATGACATGGGAAAAAGGAGAGTTTATGCTGAGCTCACGTCTAATAGAGGAGAGTGGAAGAAGAAGAGATTTGTGCCGACCCTACTTAGAGTAGGGCAGGGAGAAGAAGAAGAATACAAATGTATGAAACTGATGTATTACGGAATAAACTACATGGCGACCGTCGTGTCAAACGTAAGAGTAGTTAATCAACAACAGTTTGAAGATACAGTTAGAACAATACGGATACGTCCGTTGCCATTTTTGTCTGTAGAATGATATTCATGTCATTACCGTGGCACTTTTACCAATAAATCAGCAATGCATTACATCCCAACTACTATATTCTAGGGTAAAAATCTTACTTGTATTGGTGAACATCGTCACTACGACACGCACATAGTTAAGCGAAAAGGATCCAACCCAAACTAATAAATCATTTTGCAATATTTCTCAATAGATAAAATGTCTAATGTTTTTTATATTTGCACGAGCACTACACATTTGAAATAAAACAACTTTTACGGATAAGACTCGCGTATAATTTGGTGTTTGGCATATTAATTATTTAACCCGAAACACCTAAAATATTATGACAGTAGTTAATTATTACTTCATTGTGAGGACACTTGTCATCTTTAGTCCCCCCGTGACCACGGCCACTGTAAAGTGATCGAAACGTCGGGTTAAACAATTAATATGCCAAACACCAAATTATACGCGAGTCTTATCCGTAAAAGTTGTTATTATTTCAAATAAAATGTCTGTTTTGAAAATTTAATAAAGTGGTTTTCTCATATTGTTTCCTTTTTGTTCAATTGCTGTCCAATTCCGAGTTACTCGGCAGATTGTCTCACCTCAACCATAGCGGCAACAGTGAGAAAGGGCTTGATGGCGCGCGCATAGCATAGGTCCAGACCGCGATTCCCCAGCGTAGCACTCACAGACTGCTCTTCGGAGGTCCAGCGGGCAGCGCCCGACGCTGAACTCAGCTCACCACCGTGCCCTCGGGCTACCAACTCGGCGCCCAAGGATATCTGTTCTGTCACTGCCTGTAATTACATCCTACATATTAGATTAGGTGCATACTTTCAACTTTCTACTTTAGGGGAGAAAGGCTTTTTTTATGCCCGAAGATGTGCAGGGCAACCCGCTACGGGGAGGGTGGTGGTAACGCTAATGACGTAACATAAATATGAATGCTTCCCATCACGTCGGATCCTGGGAGGTATGTCGGATTAGCGTCTATAGGCGTCATGTAGTGAAAGAGAAAGGCTTGTTTTATGCATGTTAAAAGCTACTGGGGTAAAACACCCTAAAGGGTAGGCAGTGGGGAATTAACACACACGTTTCGCCAATGATGTTACCCCTTGACAATGAGTTTACCCTTAGCCGCCTTGTATGACACCTTCGGAAGAGATTAATTGGGGATGAAGAATCTTAAATTGGGGTTCCTTTTTGCTTAACACCTATATGGTTATAGGTCCATCTTTAACTAAAAATACTGCGCAAATCCTAAATGAAATGGGCTAAGAGCTAATGATGATTTGGATGTTTAAACTTCCAATCAATAACATTTCACCTGTAAGTAATGCAGAGCGACAAACTCTCGGTTCACAGCAATCACGGACGCTGTGAAACTGTTAAAGTACGCGTCGAAAATGCTCTCGAAACTGTAGAACTCGGCGTCAGCCAACTGCGCTACGACAGTGGCGCGGGTGCTGTGCGTCGGTCCAACTCTTACTTCGCAGCTCATCTGCCCACCCGGCGCCGCTTCCATCACGAAGTACGGCAGACCCGTAGGCTTTCCCTTGTCCATGTACGACAACAACAGCTTGTAACCCCCGGGAGACACGGAGCTGAAGGACAGTGAATGCCCCAGAATCCAGTTGTCTTTTTGGCTCTGTTTCACGGATACACATGCCCCTTCGAAGCATTGCGGCAGGCGGTAGCGCGCTGCGTTGTGTATGTAACGGAGCAGGCCCGGGTTCGATGCCCCCTTGGGAAGGTCTTCTGTTTGCTTGTCCCCCGCGCAGCCGATGCGGGAGCCGGTGACGCCGGCGCCCGTCTTCCCCCTGTCACCTGCAAAGTCGAAGTCAAAATTCGTTTATTCATATATCAGTAGCTATCATGGGATGTGGAGAAAATCTCCTCGGGGACAAGATAATGTTTTCCTCTCGCTCTAACTCCCACTAAATCCCAAGACAATACCAAGTGGTGGAGAGAGATTTTGTGCACAGCCTACATACAGTAGGTACCTAGGCCTAGCACGGGACGTGGACAAAATGTATTGTCTCTCCACAACTTGACATGTGTTTTGTCTCGGGATTTAGTGGGACGTAGAGCGAGAGCAAAACATTTTCATTTCCCCGAGGAGATTTTCTGTACGTCCCGTGCTACGAGGACTGCTACGGGGAATGGTATGATTACAATACACATATTAATTACATACATTTGTATTTATTATATTGTATTAATTTAGCCGTGTGGTGACGGCAGAGTAGAATACAATTGTCACCACCCCAAAACTCTCCCGTGGGTGTCGTACAAGGCGACTAAGGATAAATCATTGATAAGGAATGGGCAGCGGCGTTCCTCTTATACCACCCAACAATGTACTGCGACTTTTGTACCCGATAAATGGCAATAGGCTCGCCACCTATTACATGGGACCTGACATATTTGGCGAAACGTGGGTGCTAGTTCACCTCTGCCTACCCCTTCGGGGATATAGGCGTGATTTATGTATGTATATATGTATTAATTTAGTGTGTTTAGAGAAGTATTGTGTTTATGTATACATTATAGTGTTTAAATGTTATATAAAAAGTATATTGATTTGTTTTTATTAGACTTGATTCGCATTTTTTTAGTCACCTCCACCACAGCTTAAATGTATTCTAGCTTTCGTGGATTGACCGGAAGAGATATCTGTTAGAGATAAGTCCGCCTTGCAAACTATGTATTTTATTGTGTGTGCATTTGATGCATTTTTGATTGCAATAAAGAGTAATAATAATAAATCGTCAAGACCTGCCGTAGATTTGCCTCCGTCTGGAGTTCGACAAGCACACTTGCGTGACGGCACATCGGCACACACCTTCTCGTCAGGCACTTCCTTTCTCGGGGAATTACATTTGGAACCAGCATTCGAATGTGTCGCAGCGTACAACGTGTCAAACAGTCCTAGCCTGAACAAATTCGACAAAAATGCAGCTCTCGTTCTCTCCTGTTTGTTCATTTCAAGATTTTGTTCGATGTAATATTTAAGATTAAAAAGCTGTATATCTATCTAAAGCTCAGTATGTGTAATGAAGTATCATAAATGTCAGCAATACGTCCAAATATTGTCATTCATAATATGATGTGATTAATAATTTTATTGTTTTATTTAAAATCAGAACATGCCCAAACAGATTATAACCGTAAGCATAATTCCCGTAGTATTATTGTCCTCTATGCTCAGAGTAAATAGGACTGGAGTAGCCATTAGTCAATTTCTCGTACATATTTTTCTGCCATTTTTTGCGGGGGGTGAGGTTACTACTACACTGAAAGGCTGCACACCGATACAAAAACTTTTTGCGTATTTACAAACACACACATGCATAAAACGACACACATATTTAAAATTCACGCAAACATACTTAAAATAGTGTGTTAACGTTCTATTCAAACACACGAATGTCATTGTGTGAGTAGTGACATGACATAGCACGAGAATATCAATATCGATAAATCAGTTTCGTTCAATGAATGAATGCATTAATTTTGCGGTAGTATTCTTACATTATTAAAAATTAAATGATGATTTACACGCTTACTTTACAATCAGCCTTCTTTCGATTTTGCAAAGACACTCATATATGAAATCTATCTAAAACTTTGACAGATTTCGAAAGCTATATCAATCAAATACAAATTTATACTTAATAGCTTATTGCATTTAAAAAGTATTTACAATAGGTGTTATTATATATTTTCACTTTCAGAAATCACTGTGTGGACCCTTTCGCGTATAATCATAATGGAAAGGAGAAACCCTTAAACATTATTTTTAACAAAGCGATAGTGAATATAGTTAGATTTCTCGTATGATACTGGGAATTGTTAAATTTTAAGGGGAATCAAAAATCAAAATGTGTGGATCTTAAAAGTTAAAATAGTACATTATGTTACGAGTATGCTATGTTGGTCATTATATACGAGGCATTATTGCAAGCGCGAGCCGCAAGCGAACGCGGTAAGGAAACTGAGTGTGTAATGACCAATGCATATGAGTTGCATACGACGTTTTTCAACACAATTGCGAGGAAAAAACAAACTTGTATTCTTCTATTTTTAGATAATTTCTGAAACTGAGACGGCTCAAAATTTACGGAACAAGTAGTACTTGTTCTTGTAGATGCCCAAGAGACGTGCCTATTACAAGCATCAACCCATTTTTTTCGTGTTCTTTAGGAAAACTGAAAATTATAATTAAAAATTAGCTGTTTCTGGAATGTGAAAGCTTACAGTATAAATACTAGCAATTAGGATACCGGCTAGGGGCAGAGGTATTTTTGCTTGAACTACACATACCGATCATTTCTGATTTTAATACTACAATAATATTTTCCAAAAGCTTCATTTATGTACGGAAGACTTTGGTGCCACATACCTAACTCCTAGTAAATCGAAGTATTGCACTTGGACCACCGGGTTTTTTAAAGGAGCTTTTAAATATTATTAAAAAATAAATTTAACTTAAATGTTGACAATGACATTTAGCTATCATCATACCAAATGGGATCAAAATCCGTCTCGTAGTTTATGCATGATGCGTGCACAAACATACATGCAGACAAAATGTAAAAAAATTGGAGATTTTACTTCCTCTTCTCTCATACATACATACATAAATAAATCACGCCTATATCCCCGAAGGAGTAGGCAGAGGTGAACTAACACTCACGTTTTGCCAATTATGTTAGGTCCCATGTAAAATGTGGCGAGCCTATTGCCATTTATCGGGCACAAAAGTCGCAGTACATTGCTAGGTGGTATAAGAGGAACGCTGCTTCCTATTCCTCATCACTGATTTATCCGTAGTCGCCTTGTACGACACCCACGGGAGAGATTTGAGGTGGTGACAATTATATTCTGCTCTGCCGTGACCACACGGCAATTACTAACATCATATATGCCATTTGGCTTAAGGTCGACTTGACCTGTTTTATTCTATATCTCTATAGTTTTATTCTAGGATTTCAAAATTAAAGGAACTTCAATTCATAAAAGTATCATAAATTTAATCCATATTAAAAAATGATCAATTTAATAGTCTGAATAAAATGCCGAAGTTAATGTATAACCTCAGGAACACAATGTATAGATTTAAATCATAATACATATTTTAAATTTAATGTTACTTTCATTCATTCATTCATTCATTACTCCCTCGTAAAATCGCAATATCGATGACGTGACATCACTTTTAATGAAGTGCAATTCAATTAGGGTTGCTGATTACAACAAAAAAGAACAATTTGTGCTGTGGCTCGAAAAAAAATTTAGGTTTCTCAGAAATAATCGGCTGTGCTGGTACCTTTTTACCCTTGCTTATTTTATAAAGTCAGGGACGCTGTATATGCTACAGCATAGGTACTCTTAATGTTTATGAGCGCCGCCCAGCATGAATAAAGGGCAAAATAGTCTTATTCTTATTTTATTTTATTAATTCACTAATGATTTTATATTTCCATGTAGTGTGGCAAAAAATAAGCTTCAAGCGGTCGCAAAAGTGTAGGTAGGTATGTACTTAATACTAAACTAAATATAAACACGCAACGTATATTGTTGAAACGAAATTATAATTGGTAATTAATTAATACGAAATGACAAAATTACAATTATTTATTAACAACAAACTTTTTTAAATTATTGTCTAATTAATTGAAATGCGATAATGTTCAACCCTAGGTAGTCTCGTGGGGAGTGCGCTGGAAGATCGTTTGATGACGTCACGGCCGACTCCCCACGAGACTATGGCTCGAAATTTGAAATTGTAGTATGCTAAAACATGAAATTATGAAGTAAATAAATATCAAATCTTAAAAATAATACTTAAAAATGAAATGTGACGCCATCTTTTTGAATACTAGATGTTTTCGAATTTTTTTAACGCTAAAAAACAGCACAGGCAGGCATTTTAGTGGGAGCTCTGCACGGCAAGACGTTCTGATTATTGTGGTTTTAAAATGGCGGCTCAACTAGTTTTATATAACGCACAGGCATCCGATGCTTGTGCGTTTGGCAGAGGGGAATGTTAGGCAAAGGCTACTCCAGTTCTATTTACTCCGAGCCTCTATGGCATAAACCCTGAAAATTCATTCATACATACTCTTCAGAGACATTGTATCTCAGCATACGTAACGGGAAAATACCCCGGACGGGACGTGGACGGTACGGGGACGGGGCCTCTATCCATGGGATACATTTTGTATGAAACGATATTTCTGCAGTCCCCGTCTACGTCCCGTCCGGGGGATTTTCCCGTTAAGAGACCCATATCACTGACCAATTAAGTTTAGAAGTATTTAATGATTTGTTAAATTATTATTTCTTAAGTGGTTTGAACCTATGAAATAATAATTTATATAGCCGCATAAACTTCGAATTCATTTGATGATTCATAACCGAAAGCTTACGTCACCACCTCAATTATAAAAAACTGTAATTCCCCTCCCCACAAACCAAAACAAACAAGGTGACCGAACTATAAGTTTCATTATGGTGTTGCTACTCTTCAAAAGTGTAAGAATCTATTTTATTTAAATATTTGCTTTTAATGAAGTTTCGGAAATGAATGAATAGTTAAAATACGATTCACCTGATTTATTACACAATAGTAGTCACAATACTGCTACTCTACTAGTTTAATATTTGAAAATCACCCGAATAATAACGTATAAAACGTATAGTTTGTTATGACAGTGACACTTGTTGATTGTACGGCTATGTTTAGTAATCTGTGAATTAAACCTATTTTTGTTGTTGTATTGTAGTTGCCAAAGAGTATATAATACACTACGTTTAAGAGTCGGGACTTCAAACAAGCTTTTTGACAATTTTGACTCGCAGTTTAGGCTAAGATCTCGTACCAACCAACAGAGACAGATAAAAAAGTAATGCCAACATACTACAAAAGCAAACTAAGGATGTGGTGTACGCTACAGAATGTGTCGATATCGATAAAAACGAATGGGTACCCCCCCCCTGCCTTGCAGACAGGTTTTTTAATCCTACAAAAGCAAAATAAAAAGCTCTCATTGTTTGAAAATATTGAGTATTATTCAATTACGTGTAATTATTTAATACAATTTATTTAACAACAAAAAATAAAAGTTATGTTTACAATGTGGAAATTAAATTGTTGGTAATTTTCTGATCTCTTATTCTAGGCGGAGTCTTCAGATGTTAGCTGATCGATCAACACACGTTTTTGCAATGTTGTGTAAGCAAGTAAGCAGGACATTTAGATCTGAAATAATAAATAGATTAAATTAGTATATATATCGTTTGAGTTTACGCTGGTCATCATCAATTCAATTTATTGTTCACCACTTACCATAGCGGACTATGTGTAACGCGCCCGAAGGTCTGGTTCTGCCCAATCAATGAAATTTGGTTCTGAAATAAACCACTCATTAGCTTCAGGAATTGAGCTATCAAACCATATCGGAAAGATAGGTTATGTAACTTACCAATAGAGGCGCTTATGCGGTTGCAGGCAACGATCACACCCGACGGGCATCGTGTAGCAAGGCGGCAGTCACGCTGTCTTCTTCTAGTGCCTCTTCAATTCGGAAGATAAGCCGTCAGCTTTTTATATTCATCTCTGTCAGTCGCAAACCGAAACAGCTTTTCAACGGGGTTAATGCCGATCCACTCTCATATGCTTTGCAGCCATGACTCTCATCGCCTTTCAACAAGTCACGCTGTGATCTGAAAAATAAGTGGAGTTGAACACAGAAGAAATTTTGATGATGATAATGAGAGATGA
Source organism: Cataclysta lemnata (assembly GCA_963931975.1). Lineage (NCBI taxonomy): Eukaryota > Metazoa > Arthropoda > Insecta > Lepidoptera > Crambidae > Cataclysta > Cataclysta lemnata. The sequence goes on along the minus strand of OZ008340.1, from coordinate 13,478,893 downwards.
ACACATGCGAATAATTCTGCGCAATGTTCTGCATTATATTAAAACTCATACAACAAACTTTGTTGTTAATGATGTTAGCTATCTAGTCATGTGAGGTTTTTGTTGTTTTATAAATAACCCTATATATGATATACTATATTATAATATATTGCAATAGACAATATTTATATGTATTAAACTAATGAAACATCTCAAGTACATTTGATACTCAAATTTACGAAAATAGATTTTTTATCGATAATTTTGTAAGTAGTAAGGACATCGCTACGGCGCATATGATTTTTGATATAAGTGACCAAAACTTATTTCTAATTACTTAGCGTTTATATAATAACATGGAAAACTACTTACCGCTTCTCATCTAGTGGGAATTGGCCATGAAAACCCACTTTGGGTTTAATTTCCTACCAGATTTTAGTCAACATATTTCACACCTTTTATAAAACATTTCGCTGTTATGCACATAAATAAATGACACAAACTAGTAGATATACACTAATGATAAGTCACTGAAGACAATAAATAGGCACAAGATGGAAAACTAAACTAAAACAACGCTATAATTTATATTTTCAAAACGGCATAGTGACATAATGACATTAGTGACACACTCCGGCAGCGCGAGACAAGGAAGGTTAGATCGGAAGTAAGAGACAAAACAAGTCGCCATTAAAAATTGCCTAAACTCCATACATTTTTTCTGTAGTATGGGAGTTTCGCCAGGCTGGTAGTTGCGTGCGAATAAAGTTTTGACGTTTTCGTTTTTATTCTAGGGGAAGTTCACGAAGTTCCTTGATTTACTTGTTACTTAGTTCATTTGCTTATTGTTTCTTCGAAGTATACCTACTAATTTTTCCTCATTTGGAGCACTTTTTCTAGTCTAATAAATAAACAGAGTATAAAATTTATAGTATCGTATCGACAAAGACAAGTGCGAGGTTGTAATTTCAAGGTTTCTTATCCAACTATTGCGTGTGGCGTAAACACTCATAATGGCTACAGTGGCTAACAGACTTATTGAGCTGTTTAGAAATCTAAAGTCAGACGCAGTACCAAATCCACCAAGGCCAACAAACGAAGAAAGCTCCACAAACTCAGAGTCCCAAGATCCACCACCACAGCCGTCAGAGACGGCACCAGACGTGGACCCTACGAAACAAAAAGAAGACGGTGACGACTACGAAGAGATTGTGTATGGCGCCGATGACTTTGTGAAAGATGAAAAGCCATCAAAATTCAGTTTCCCCTTCAAGTCAAAAAAATCCAAGGGCGATGACCCTAAAGATCCCAGAGATTTTAAACCCAAACACAAGAAAGGCCAAGGAAGCTACAGTTCTGTAAATACCCAAGGTAATTTTGGGAACATCATAGCATAACAATATATTGTAAACATGATTCATTTATTTAAGATGTTGCAAGTGCATATTTGTCATTGCTCAGGCATGTATGCTATTCACATAGCTTATTACTACTATCATTGAAAACGCATTAGCACTCTCATTATCATTTTGCAAACATTTAATATTAAATCGAGTAGATTACAATTCAGATTGAATAATGATAGGAAATCAAATATTTTTTATATTTATGTTTACTCAAAATAAGCAATATTTGACAGCCACTGGTTCGGTGTTCAACGTTGTGAACTCATCAGGTGTTCAATTTGGAAGCAATCATGTCTATTACATGTCTTCGGGTACTAAAGTGCATAAGAAAAATGTTGATGATGATGTTGAACATATTGAGAAAGATAACTTGATAACTTTGCTAATGGAGTCTACTATACAGGTGAGATTATAATGTTTATTCTTTTGAGAACTTAAGCTATTTAGAAATTACCCGTAGATTGTGAAACAGGCCCTTAATTTAATAAATTTAGGACACGAAATGTATCTTTGTATTTTTTGAGTTGCGTCTTACTTGTATTAAATGAGAGTTAGAAACGAAATTTGAGATGTTGTAATAAACTTCTTCCTTCCTCAATGTATTTGGGGTCAGTTAAGAGTGCTTTTATCATACTGTTTTAGGACTTGGTTATGTGTAGCTAACACCATCCTTCACAGGGAATGATGAGAAATCTGTTTGTAATGATATGCACAGAAAAGTCTGTGTTCTTACAATACCCATAGGATGAAACCCCCTTAAAATCCCAGGAGTTGTAAGAGGTGATTGAGTGATGAAAACAGTAGAGGTGTTTTTTACCAATGGATAATAAAATTGTGCATTCAACTGACATGCTTATCTTTGCTCTTTTTAGCCGACACACAAGTATATTGATTTTGTATCTAAGAATTTGGGTCTGAATTGGAAATCTCTTTTTGTATCAATGGGCTACATAAAAGGAAGAATCGAGACACTAGTTCTCGAGAAAGGAATAACCGAGGTGAGTGTAATCATTAAACTAATTATCTTGGCTATTTAGATCAACTTTTTTGAAAAATATATAAAGTCCACTAAAATAAATTACTATCTCAGTTCTATTTGAAATTGTTATGCTACTGAATATTTTGTATTGGTCGGAAGATATTTTTGTTGAAATAACAGGTTTTGGCTTATGAGAGCAATACACTAAACACCCTATCAATATGGAAATTAAAAGTTGGTGAATTACAAACTATTAGAAAGTAGAATGAGTATGGTAATGAGTATATACATGCGCGTAAATGGAAAATAAAAACAAGTCTATTTACTATAATCATTTTGCAGGCCCGTTATTTTATGCTTCTCGAATGGGTGCAAAATGAAGATGATGCTACCCTTGGCAAGATGGCCTGCCTCCTGTGGGAAGAGGGTGAGAGGGAAATTGTCAAGCAACTTTCACTAATATACAAGGAAAACAAAAAATAGGTAATTATGAGCCATCTTTAAGTGGAGGACATGATGCTTTTATGTTAAAATTATAGAGATAGTCATAGAAACTGCATAAGATTAAACAATTGTCACAAGATTGCCAATTATGAGTGCTTATAATGTATAATATTCTATCGACAATCAAAATTGACTTTTTACAAAGAGTTGATTTGTGAATAACTGTATCCAACTTTAGTTAGACAGGTGCCTATTAGTGTTTACTTAAAACTCAGCGATTGTTATTAATATACTGATAGTAATTTATTATATAAATTATCTCTTACTGATTTATTTATTTTGTATCTGGAATCAAGTGTTTTCTATAAACGTGTGGTAAGTGATACACTACAAATGTTATAAACAAAATCTCTAAATAAGAAGTATTAAGTAAAAATTATATTAAATAACATTAAAATTTTAAAACTGCTTCTATAAACTTCTTAGGTTTTTAAACTAAACTATCAAAATTAGATAAACTGCTCTGTATGTTAGGTGCTGTTTATTATGTAATCTCTATAGTTTCAATGAATTTTTTTTTTCATAATACTATGATTTTTGTTAAAAGAAATATTATTTATGAAATGTGTGAGTCTTGCTTAGACTTTTAGTAGAACTGGCAATGTTTATTTAATTATTATGCATTAATTATGCATCTGTTAATGCAAGCAACATTTAATAATGAATATGTATGATGTGTGAAAAGGACAAACAAAAAGTGAATGAATACGACACTTGTTTTCGCCATATTTTTTATAAACTTTTATGTAACTTATGTACTACATTACATAGTATAACGTCATTATGAATACTTTATTGTGATAAGCATTTTTGACGAATTTTTAATTTATCAAATGTGTATTGCCACTAATATTTATATTTTTATTTCTTTGTATATCAAAATGTGTAGATAATAATTTATATACCCTAATACCATGTCTTACTGCCGCACTCAGAGACGTCAAATAACGTTAATGAGTACATAACGTCAAAAAATGACAATAAAACTAGTCTCTATTCTTGCCGGGTCTATGGTCTTGATTTGAATGAAAATTTTTGACATTAAATACTCATTAAAGTTAATAGACGTCTGACGTCTGAGTGCGGCAGTTAATGACATGCATAGAAAATACACAATAAACAAAAACCAAAATATAATCTTTACCTGATGTTGTTTGCTAGCACGACTGATGCCCTTTTTGTACGAATACTACACTGACTTACCGCCCTATGAGTTAAAAGACATGAGTAATATTTGATTATCTGCGAGCAATACTTAAACGCGGACATTTATTTCAGGGAAATATATTTTTTTTTAATTAGAAAATTGAGATAAAAAGTAAGATAGTTGAGCTTTGTGAAGATCTCATTTGTGTAGCTGACTCGCAACTATTCTGAGCTAAGAATAATGAATCTCCAAATTTGAAAAGATCTACCAGAATATATAAAACAAGAATGAAAAAATTATGGTAGCAGAAAATGGTCGCATAGTTTCGTACCTGCAAAAGAACAATTCATTTTTAATTTGGTATAATTATCCTAAATATCAATATTTCATGTGTTCATCTTTGATAGTGCAAAAGACTTAATTTATATAAAGACAGTGGCTTAAACAATTGTGATAAGATGGTGCGTACAAAAGATTGTACAAAATATTTAATAAATAAAGGTCCTTTTACAGAAATACAAAATATTGCTATTTGCTTTTGTAGTTAATTGTTTTAAAGATTTTTTCGCATTTAGGATTTTATCTTTATATCTAAACTTTGAAACTAATAAATTGTTATTCAGATAGAGCAATAAGTCTCTAAGGGTTATTATACTCGTAGTTGCAGCCTTAGTTATAGATATAATGTTATGTATGTAATTTGTCTATAGATAATATTGTTAATTAAGTATAAAATTTAAGTCTAATATTTTCTTTCGGAAAGTTCAAAAGTGTAAAACACTCTAAAAGGTTACTTTTGTAAGTCGTCTATATTTTGGTGTTCATAATATACAAAAATATTATAACTTTGTCTGTATTGACAATATACATTTTTTATACGAAAACGCTGTCTGTTTTATTTCATAAACAAAGCGTGCATATTAACATACTAACAATAGAGATAACGAGTTACATAAATTATACAAGATTACATAATTTCGGTGTCGTCCTATCTACAGCAATATGCACGAGATATGTCCGCGCCCGGTCCATAGCTTCAAGGCGGCGCACGCGCATCTGAATATTTTTTTAAATAGCGCCCTTATACCATCCCGATATTCGATTGTTTTGTATAATCGAACGCTATAGCTAATCGATACTCGTCATTTTTTTTACCTCGACTATTCCATAGATCAGTACTCCATAAAATACTTATCTCTACAAATAACATGCCAGGCCCTACCAAAGCAGGCCTTAAAATAATCAGTGTAGACGTTAAGGATGTGAGATTCCCCACTTCCCTTGGTGGTCATGGATCTGACGCATTGGTAAGCAGTAGATTTATACATACTTACTTTGTTTTCGTTAACTGAGTTCTGAACTTTGTCTTAGCGAACATTGAATTGTTGGCCTCGTGAAGAGAGTTGCTCGATGAGCTTTGGGGAGCTCCTCGCAGTGGTGTTTCTATTACTATTGGTTACCAGATCAGCAACTATTGAAACATATGGGTGGAGGCCTACATTCAATAATGAGCATCTAGTGATAAACTTGATTGAATGATTTACCCTGAACTTTTTTTGAACTGTGCCCAACATCCTGATTCGCGGTTTATAGACAAGCCTAGTATGAAGCGACTTGTTTAGAAGGAGCAGGGGAAAGTAGTCTCTCGCTTAAGAGACATAAGAATTCAAATGTCCAGGTCTAGGGAGCAATCAATACTTACCCGGTTCATGCAGTATCCTTAGGGCCTGTTTCACAATCGACAAGTAAGTTCTAAGTAGCTTACTTCGCAGATCATTTGACAGTTGTAATATGAATTATATGTCAATTGAACTGGGAAGTAAGCTACTTCGAACTTACTTGTCGATTGTGAAACAGGCCCTAAATCTAATAGGTACCGTGGTAAAAGACTGGTCATTTGTCTTCTGCAGTATGTCTGTGGTAATTTTTATTTATTCAAAGTAATCAGATCCTATCTGCATCCAGTGCGTATGCTAACTTGACCAAACTCAGTAATATATAGTAGTAAGTAACAATATCTAGCATTAAACGTATCTCGTAAAAGAACGTTAAGATTTGACCTGTGGGTAAATGTGTCTGGCCGTTAACGATAACCTTTCATATCTTAGCTGTCGAAAGTGTACAAAATAAACTTGTTCTATCCTCAAAACGAATGTGGAATTTTCCTTTGGGAGTTTGGTTGGTAGACGAAGACAAGATAAGGGTTTCTAATATTCTTCCTGTCCTGTTCCCAGTTTACCTGGGGTCGGCGCAGTATGTTTCCTCCTTCATTCATATCGGTCAGACGTCATCAAGCCATCCACTGCCTTTTGATTTATATCATCCATCACACCAAAAAGTGCTAGTAAAGATTGTGAATGAATACTATTGTCACCATCTCTCCTGCGGGTGTCGTGCACGGTACCTCCGTTCCTCTTATACCACCTAGCAATACAGGGCGTCCCACGGCCATGCCACACGGAGGGAAAGTATATTAAATATTGAACGTAGGATATTTTACTAAAAGAAGACATCGTTTTATTTTAATAATAACTAGAACTGCATTCACAGATTTCTTAAAAATCGCCTACCTCAACCGGGAATCGAACCCGCCAAATGTGATAGAAAAATTACATGTATTTTATAATAGCGTTTGAAAGGGCAAATCAAGTGGGGTTAGATCTGGGGATCTCGGTGGCCATCTAATTTGTCCAAAAGTGCCGATCCAGGAAGGAAAATATTCATTAAGAAACTCGGCTGTTCTCCTACTGTTATGAGCCGGAGCCCCATCTTGCTGGAATATGAGATTTATCATGTACTTACACCACGGAAAGTCAGAGGAAATTTCCCTGAACAAAATTTTAAATAAAATGAAAAATTTTATGTTCTTAGTTTCATTTAATATACTAGGTTATTTAGGAAAAAATAATGCTTATGAGTAGCCCTTTCGAACGCTATTAAAAAATACATGTAATTTTTCTATCACATTTGGCGGGTTCGATTCCCGGTTGAGGTAGGCGATTTTTAAGAAATCTGTATATGCAGTTCTACTTATTATTAAAAATAAAACGATGTCTTCTTTTAGTAAAATATCCTACGTTCAATATTTAATATACTTTCCCTCCGTGTGGCATGGCCGTGGGACGCCCTGTATATACCCACTGCGATTTAGGTACGCGCCCAAAAGATGGCAATAAGCTCACCACTTATTAAATGGGACTTAAGATAATTGGCGAAACTTGGGTGTTTAATATATCCGGGAATGGACCGGAATCACGGGGGTCGCGGAGTTTTTCAACCTCGCGAAAGACCGGGTGGAGTAAGCTAAGGTGACTGCCAACCTTCACTAGTTGGAGAAGCACTAGAAGGAAAAAAGGGTATAATACCTACCTACACTGCCTACCTCTTCGGGGATAATGTTCGTGATTTATGTATTTTAGCACACAGATCCAAACTACTCCTGCGCATACGTGACGACAGAAACCGAAGATGGCCGGCAAGGATTCGGGCTGACGTTCACCTGCGGCCGCGGCACAGAGGTTGTGGTCCTCGCAATTAGATCCCTCAACAGGTTCGTGCTCGGCAAGAACGCAGCTGACATTTTTGCGGATTTCGCATCGTTCTGGCGGACGCTTACGAACGACTCTCAGATGAGATGGGTGAGTAGAATTTTTAATAAGAATAAATTACGCCTTGGTACTTGGTACTACGACGTATACTATAGTACCTATTAGTAGGTAGGTACTATAGTATACGTCGTAGTACTACCTACGTAGATAGTACCTAGGTTTTTGTATACGTCGTAGTACTAAGGGGTAACTTATGACTTAAATAGCAAAGTTACTACAGGCAGTTTGGAACACAGGATCATAGCAGGGTAGGTATTAATATTAAGTAGGACGAGAAAGGTAAGATACCCAAGATCTAGGAGTTTTTAGTTCTCCCAGAAGTGTCGCTGAATTTAGTTCAGGTTTTATTAATGCTATCGAAGACAAAGACATTGGTCTATTAATTATTATTAGGGTGGGCTAATAGGATAATCATTTTAATAACCCACGAGCATTGTTTTCCAGATTGGTCCAGAGAAAGGAGTCTCACATTTGGCGGTTGCTGCTATTTTGAACTCTTTGTGGGACCTGTGGGCCAGGATTGAGAACAAGCCCGTATGGCAACTCCTTGTTGACATGGAACCGGAGGTAAAATTTAATCCCGCCAAATTATCTGGTCAGACGGCGACATTTCTATGACACTCTTTGTTCACCACCAACTTATTTGCGCGCTGATTAGCACGAGTGCGCCGCTGTTGCTTGATCTCGCAAATCATGTGGATCTCGCACTGTTTTCGATGCGAGATTGGTCTTTGAAGATTGATGCGAGATCTCGGTATACCGAGATTAGGTACGTTTCCTACTTGGTTGGTGGCACTCTAGCACAAAGCAGACCACAACACAAAGTGTATTCAAACTAGAAAGAGGTATAGGTATATATTAGGGCTAAACGTTCTTTACGGGAGAACTAATAGCGTTTTCAGACTCATCTATCATAGAACAAAGATACTTAATAGTAATGTACAGTTTAGTGTACCTATATACGTTATAAAAAATATATTTCGATTTAGGCTGAATAGGTACGTTAATATTGAGAATAATAACCAGTAAAAATTACGAAAGTTAGACCATTATATATTATTTTATCTAATTTATACCTAAATAACAAGTTACTAAATAACACAATTCAACCTTACCAAGTTACCATTCAAATAAGATAAATTTTACAATAAGTCTTACTTACTTACTGATTAATTATCTCCGATATTGATTATGCGATTTGTAAGTGCAGACATAAATTTTAATTGGATTTACAGCAATCCAGCGCATACCTGATAAAAATAATAAATTGAAGTATCTCTATCATTTTATTAAAGTAACTTAAGATTGTTATCATTTACCAATGATTTATTAATGTCCAATTAAGTAATGTGTAATTAATAATAATTATGATGATGCAGGTGTTAGTCTCGACTATAGATTTTCGGTACATTACGGATGTGATCACAAAAGAAGAGGCAATCCAACTGCTTAAAAAAAAGAGGGCAGGGAAGGACGAACGCGTGAAGTATATCTTGGAGAACGGGTATCCAGCGTATACAACTCAAGTTGGTAAGATGAATTCAATACCTGACTTTTATTTAGCTTACCTACGGCAGTTCCTCTTATAAATATATACTTACCATCTATTAGCAATATACTGAGATTAACGTGGCCGTTATATGGCAATAGGCTCTAATGGCTAGCCTTTGCGAACGGTGTCGAGCCTTAGCCCCGAAATCGGAGCCCGAAAGTACTTACAAATCATTAGTCATTTGCATATTACTCACGAGGATCCATACAAGGGGTCCATTATGCTTTAGTAGGTACCTATAAAAACACCTTATTTGGTTTTGCAATAAGATATTGAGGATTTAAATTGTAATTTTTCTTTATTATTTCTATTTTCAGGTTGGATGGGCTACAGTGACGAGTTAGTCAAACAGTTGTGTGACAAATATCTCGATCTCGGTTTTACACATTTCAAAGTTAAAGTCGGCGTTAATGTTGAAGACGACATACGTCGATGCAGTTCTGTCCGAAAATTTATTGGCAATGACAACTTTTTGGTGAGTGGGTCGCAATTATTTTCAACAAATACCTGTGTGACGCCGGCCTACCTGCCGGCCGTGAGATGACGGCAGAGTAGAATACAATTGTCACTACCCCAAATCTCTCCCGTGGGTGTCGTACAAGGCGACTAAAGATAAATCAGTCATGGGGAATGGGCAGCAGCGTTCCTCTTTTACCACCTAGCAATGTACCTACTGCGACTTTTGTACCCGATAAATAACTGGCGAACTAACACAGAAGAACACAGAAACTAGTAAATAAAGCCGGGAATTCACTACACGGACATGCCCGCGGGCATGCCTGCAGACATGACCGACGGACCTCGCTTCTATTAGGTCTGTGCTATGTTTGCCAAGTTTAGGACCGTCACAGTCAGTCTGGCCTATACAAACGAGGTCCGCGGGCATCTCCGTGTAGTGAATTCCCCGCCGGCTTAACAAACATCTTAATTTTGTCTGAAATGTTGAATCTAGCTTTACGAAATAAAAATTCACGCTATTTTACATTTTGGTTGTTTTAATTTCTTTTTCAGATGGTGGATGCGAACCAAGCGTGGAGCGTTAACGAGGCCATCGAATGGATGATAAAACTGGCTCCTCTTAAGCCAATGTGGATTGAGGAGCCTACTTCGCCCGACGATGTATTAGGGCACGCTACCATTGCGAAAGCTCTCCAGTAAGTATTGTTTAGGTGTTCATTTATAACGTCTATGTGTTAGTGAGCATTTCTGTCTTAGTAAAAGGGACTGTGTCATCATAAAGCAGTAATATGGTATTTCAATACCACTAGACTGTAGACATGATTATTAGTTGAAATGAGTGGATATGATGACACGAAATACCTAGACCATAATGATAAAGAAAAACGTCCGAATTGGAACATTTTAAAGGTGCATGTGATCATCTCTTTCCCCGTGCCATGAAGGCATTATAAGGGACCTAACATAATATATTTAGCGAAATGTGGGTAGTTAGTTTACATTAACAGAAACAGTCGGCTTATGCGGGGAAGTCACTACACGGGCATGCCTGCAGACATGCCCGCCGGACCTCGCTTCTATTATTATGTGCGATGTTTGCCTAGTGTAGGACCGTCATAGTAAGTCTGGCCTATGCAAATGAGGTCCGCACAGGCATGTCTGGCAGGCATGCCCATCTAGTGAATTCCCCGCTTTATTGTTATTGCTTTAGTCTGCATGTCACTATTACTCATCCATACTAATATTATAAAGCTGAAGAGTTTGTTTGTTTGTTTGGTTGGTTAAACGCGCTCATCTCAGGAACTACTGACTCAAATTTAAAAATTATTTTTGTGTTGGATAGTCTATTTATCAAAGAAGGCTATAGGCTATATGTGTAACAACCGACATTACGGCAACCGAAGCCGCGGGTAACCACTAGTTGAGAATAATAGTAAAGTGTGAAAAAGATGGGTAGGCTAAAGCAAACGGCTTACACATCAAAAATGTACGTCACAGTGCGTTTTGTTCGCAGGCCTTACGGCATCGGCGTAGCCACGGGCGAGATGTGCGCCAACCGCGTGATGTTCAAACAATTCCTGCAGAGCGGCGGCATGCAGTACTGCCAGATAGACTCAGCGCGCATCGGGGGAGTCAACGAAATACTAGCCGTTTATCTAATGGCCGAGAAATTTAAAGGTTTTTTTTTATTTTGAACTTTTTTGCATAAAATATAATACAATTATAACTTCACCATTTGTTAATGGTGAACTTAACAATATACCTAAGACATTCTCTACCGTTATATAAAAAGTAGAAATAATGTTAGATGGTGCAACGAAACTAGAAATTTAGGCTGCCACGTAGGTATATTATGTAGGACTTTGTAATTTTGAAACGAAATATCTGCCGTGTGGTGACGGCAGAGCAGAATACAATTGTCACCTCCCCAAATCTATCCCGTGGGTGTAGTACAAGGCGACTAAGGATTAATCAGTCATGAGGAATGGGCAGCAGCGTTCCTCTTATACCACCTAGCAATATACTGCGACTTTTAGGCCCGATTAATTTCAATAGGCTCGCCACCTATTACATGGGACTTGACATAGTTGGCGAAACGTGGATGCTAGTTCACCTCTGCCTATCCCTTCGGGGATGTAGGCGTGATTTATGTATGTATGTGTGTAAATATCTGCTTTCTCATTCATTGCAATTTGCAACTAGGAACCAACAGCTCCCTCATAAAGTCTTAAATAAAAATTTGTTTAAAACATTGTGGCCTCGACTTTTGATATCATGACTCACTTTTGAGAATATACTTACTAGTGTTTTTCAAATAAACTCAGTTTACTAAGGCAAAGCGAGAGATCGTTTTTTTGTCCTTAAAATTATAAAGCTACCCAAATAATCAATCTGTTTTTCTTGCAGGTGGATAATTTGAATGTAATATTGATTAATTTTGCTTTATAGTAAAAGTGTGTCCCCACGCCGGCGGCGTTGGCCTCTGCGAGATGGTGCAACACCTCCAGATGTGGGACTTCGCGTGCGTGTCCGGCACTATGGAGGGTCGCCTGGTCGAGTACGTGGACCAACAACACGAGCACTTCTACGAACCCTGCGTCGTGGAGAACGCCAGATATATGGCTCCCAAGGTGAAAAAAAACAAGTTGTAACAATTTTTTAAATAGCAATAAAAAAGAAAAAAATAAACCAAAGCTGGCACATATGTCATATTTATCATTGTATCAGGGTGACAATTTGTTTGTCCGCTAACGTCTACACAATATTATCTTGGACACTATTTCTTTAAATTAATACCTAATATTATAAGTATGAAACTAACGTTTTGTTTTCTCTGTAATACGACAGTTTCATACATTTGTTTTCTATGCGGTCCAATAGATTAGAATAGACCATTTTTCTTAGTTGGTAAGATACGCGTATAGAAATTATAGAGTATAGAAATTTTTAGTAATAGCTAATAATAGTTAAGTAAATAAATGTTCATGCTAATATTTTTTATACATTAATAAAGGTATATTTCAAATTACAGTTACCGGGATACAGCACAAAATTCCTACCAGAAGCATTGGAGAAATATGTTTATCCTAATGGAACCGAATGGCAAAGAATGATCAAAGAAGGTATATTTCCGCCTCCAGACCCAGTCGAGCTTGTCAATTCGTAGAAAGAAATAAACCAGCTTCTATTGAAATATTTTATTGGTATTTTTGCTACTTAATTTTACACTTAATATTTACAATAATTATTTAAGAAAAGTACACACAATAATAATCAATATATAGTAGAACAAATCGGACAGTGATTGGTATTGATAGCACATTACGTCACCATGATATTTAAAAAGTATAAATAAATAAAATGACATTCGAACAAAGAGGTATAGTGCGCCGGCGCTCTTCCGTAATTCACTGAATAGACTAAGAAATAGACTAACCCCCGAATACAGAAACGCTAATCAAAGTTTGAGTCTTGCTTAACATTTAAATGATGTCAAAATTGACGTTTTTCCATACAAATTCTGACAGGTAATGTCCACTTAACTTTTTAAGCAGTCCCCCAAATTTGATTAGCGTTTCTGTATTCGGGGGTATGACAATAGTTGATAATGCCACAAGCAAACAGCAAATAATTTTTGGGAAAATTATAGCGTTTTGCCGCTCTTCTCGTACTGACTAACAGCGAATAGTTTCCACTTCTTTTCCTTGTCCAAAAACTAAGAATTTAATATTTTATGTCATAAAATAAACCTCATTCATTCTATGGCGCACTGATAAAAGAGTAATTTGAAAACTAAGCTATGCTAAGTTTTCTTCAGAAACGCAAAGGCACTTAGCTTGGACTGTTTCGGCGCGTTAGTCGGGGTATCTGCACCGTTGACGTCGTCTTCAAACTTTCTCTTGTTACTGTTCTCACCCACATCTTTGGTCTGAATGCTCTTGAACATCCTAACGCCGTGCCGAGTCAGTTCCGAAGGCGTTAGCTCGGGGTTCTGGCTTTCCAGGGTTTGCTTGTTGCGTGAAAACCAATCGACGAACGTTTCGCCGCTATTGGGTTTCATTGGCTGGAAAATCGTTACGGGAAAACATTAAAGACTAATAATAGGAAATTGGGAATTATTACAATTTTGAGGATCAGTGGTACATACATACATAAATCACGCCAATATCCCCGAAGGGGTAGGCAGAGGTGAACTCGGAACACGGGAGAGATTTGGTGTGGTGACGGCAGAGTAGAATACAGTTGTCACCATCCCAAATCTCTCCCGTGGGTGTCGTACAAGGCGACTAAGGATAAATCAGTGATGAGGAATAGGCAGCAGCGTTCCTCTTATATCGCCTAGCAATGTACTGCGACTTTTTAGCCCGATAAATGGCAATAGGCTCGCCACCTATTACATGGGACCTAACATAATGACGAAACTTGGGTGCTAGTTCACCTCTGCCTACCCCTTCGGGGATATAGGCGTGATTTATGTATGAATGAGTTATTTTCTAATGATAACGTGGATGTTGACTTTGTTTGAAAACCATTATGCCTATTCTTCGTAGAAGAATGAATCCAATCATCTTATCAAAATCCATAATACAATCCAGGAACAAAATAGTACAATGATAGCTTCAGTGTCGGAGTCGGATATTGATAGTTATACAACCACTGACTCATTAACATTTTCACTTTTTATTCATATGAATAAATGCAAATTATATCCAATGTTTAGTTGCGAAATATGTCATTTCTTATTGATATTATAATAAATGTTATGTTAGCAGTACTCTTCTGGAGTTTAACACTTTGATGAACATGTTAGGCTTTTGTACAAAGGGAAATTCTTAACATTTTTATTTATCAAGCCATACATACAATATAATAAACCACCCAGAATCAATACTTACATCTTCATTTTCCGTCTGGCCTTCAGTAGAATGCACTTCGACTAGGGTTCTCTCAGTCAAACTTAATGGACTTTGCGCGTTTTTGGCTACTTCCTGCTGTTTCCTGAACGGGTTTCTTGCTCCGCCCGGTGAGGATTTTATGGGCTAAAAGATAATATAAAATGGATATAAATGAACATTTAATATTGGAAGAGCATCACCGTTTTAATTCAATAAATAGGACATGTGTAATTATGGTAAACATATTATTTGTTTGAGATCGTGACTGGCAGATGTATTTTACTTAATTTTTCCTAAAAGACAAAGCATATTCACAAATTTTAATCCAAACATACTGATTTAAGTGTTATAAAAAAATTTGAATGTTTTTTATAATCAGGTCTGATTTTTAGATTCTCTAAAAAAGCAACATCTTTAATGTCTTACGCGATGCTAATCAATTCAGCGTTCAAGCCACAAATCAGCTAATTCATGGAAACCGTTAGATTTTATGGGACCTTGCCAAAGCCAATATAAGCAAAAGTGAGGCTGATGGACACAAGACTGACCTCCTTGGCTAGTTTCAGATAATGTAAATGTAATAACCCACAAACTTATCAACTCACCACCGGCTTTATAGGCGTAACGGACTCCACCTTCTTCTCCTTCGCCCTTTGCGGTATAATCAGACTCGCGTTCAAGTCTTGCTCCGTGCTAGTCACGTCGTAAGTCTCCTGGGTGTCCAACTCTTGGAAATGCGAGTTCTGTGCCACGTTCAGTTTGTCTGCCTCTTTCTCCCACGAGTCCGCTAGGTCGGTGAGTTTTTCCGCTAAGTGCATGCGTCCCAACCTTGATGCGTATTTGGCTGCCAACGGGAGGAGACGGTCGTCTTTCAACAGCTCCATTAATTCTAGAGCCCTTTGTTCTATCTCGCTGCGGCACGCGAGCTGAAACATAATGGCAGCATGAAGTGAAGTTGCAGTCGCAATGGCTTTACGTTAGATTACATACATACATAAATCACGCCTATATCCCCGAAGGCAGAGGGGAACTTGACATAGTTGGCGAAACGTGGGTAACGTTTCGCCAACTATGTCAAGTCCCAATAGATGGAGAGCCTATTGCCATTTATCGGGCACAAAAGTCGCAGTACATTGCTAGCCTAGGTGGTATAAGAAGAACGCTGCTGCCCATTCTTAATCACTGAGATATCCTTAGTCGCCTTGTACGACACCCACGGGAGAGGTTTAGGGAGGTGACAATTATATTCTACTCTGCCGTCACCACACGGCTTACATTTCATTACAGTTAGTTGTAAATTGAAAATTACTGTATTTAGTTTGAATGGTGCGGTTAGTCTAAATACAGCCTAAGGACCTAAGAATTTGTAGCAAAGTTTAGCCATTTAATGGAACCGTACCCGGTGTTAAAAATCAATTAAAAATAAAAATCATCCCATGATAATAGTGGCGAGTCCATTGGCATGTATCGGGCACATAAACAGCAGTATATTCATGGGTGGTATAAAACGAGCCCTGCTGCCCATCACTCATCTTAACCGTTAGTCGCCTCATACGACTCCCGCGGGAAATATTGGGGACGGTGACAATTTTATTCTGCTCTACTATCATGGCTGTTGGTAAAACCTGTTTCTTATGTGCTATGGCTCAATGGTACAAATATACACGTACATAAATCACGCCTAAATCCTTAAAAGGGTAGGCAGAGGTGTATTAAACACCCACTTTTCGCCAACAATGTTAGGTCCCATGTAATAGGTGTTGCGCCTAATGCCATCTATCGGGGACATAAATCGCAATATGCCAGGTGGCATAAGTGTAACACTGCTGCCCGTTACTCATTGCCATCTTAACCCCTAGTCGCCTTGTACGACACCCGCGTGAGAGATTGGGGGTAGTGACAATTGTATTCTGCTCTGCCCTCATGGCTGTTAGACCTTCCTGCGGTATGAGAGACGGTGGCGAGGACGGGCATTCTAGATGTTAGCGGGGGCGGGTGGTGCGGGGGCTTTACGATCTGTAGCTTCAAGCTATTTCTTATGAAGTTAGTTTAGCTTTAATTTTAATATCTAGATTATTAATAATTATGGATTTTAATTTAATAAAATTTTTTAATTATCAAATTTATATTTGGTTTTTTTTTCCTTTAATGATTTGTATGTATTCTTCAATATTGGCTGAAACTAATCGAACCCCCTTTGATTTTGCAAGAAGGGAAAACTCGCTCCTAGTGCACGAAGTTGTCGGACTATAGTAATAGTAGATTTTCCATCAAGTGCTGATAGTAATGTCGAGGATAAAAATGGTTTTGTGGACGAGTTAGAAACTCTGCTTTTCGCTTCGATTGCGAGGAAATAAAACAGTAGTTTATTATTACATTTCTTAAAATTCAAACCAATAATTAGTACAGTTTTGAATACTGAAGGAAATTGTTTTTCCCATTGATATTAGGCTTGGGCGGCAGGACCTATGCAGCCAAGTATTAAATTAATTTTGGTATAATAATTTTCTTAAATTAATTTAATAACCTACCGTACCTACTTGAATTAAAAATTTAATATCTTTTGTTTTAAAAAACACATTAAGCAAATAAATTTAAGTAAATATTAACAAATTCTATCTCTGAATTTCTTATTGTGTTTGGCTGCATGGCTTATTTTCTTTGCCTTAATATAGACACATTTATGAGTAGATACGTTAATGCTCTAGAGCACAAAATTCGATTTTGTGCAGCCTATATCCTGCACAAATAAGCATTTTCAGAGCATGAGAAGTGAAAAACCTATTTCTTATGTGGTATGTATCAAAATACTTACAGCAAATAATTTAAGCGCAGTTTCCCTCGCATTCTTGAGATCCAGGTCAGCGGCGGTGTGCGCCCAGCGGACCAGCTGTTCTTCGTGCTGGGCCTTCTCAGAGTCCAGCTCGCAGAGGGGGATCTAAATATCACACAAAGTGAAATAAATAGGAAAATTTTGAACTTAATCACCCGGCAATAAAGTTATATAGCAGAATTATAAACGACAGAAATGGTAAATCAACATTTCAATATTGTACAAACTTTTTAAAATATCAAATTAGGTAGTACCTACGTATAGTTCCCGAAACGTAAGTTGAACCAAAATGACGGTCGACTGCGCAGGTATAATTGAAGGAAAAGTGTCTTAAATTTTGAACGCGCAGAAGTGGGTATCCCTACGTTGCTATGGTTACAGACCCACGTCGCATCTAATACAGAGCCTTAAATAATACCTGAAAATGTTTTTCTAATAATACCTGAAAATGTGCCGGGTATTGTATTTCATTTTAGAAAACATAATGCTCTAGCAATATAAAACATGCTCTAGCAATGAATCACCTTAAGTGATTTTTATCTTAGACACATATTTCTCTAATACTAATTACGTTGCTATAATTTTAAACTAGATTACCTGTATATTGAGTTCGGTTATTATAGGCTTGGGCGCCGTAACAGGGAACGATGTACCCCTGCATAAGATTGCTCGTACTGTTTGTGTAGGTTCACTGATCTGTAGGTAAGAAAATTAAACGAGACCAATTATATCCACGGTACTTAGTGTATAGGTAGGTTATTTTATTTATTTTATTTTATTTATTTTCTTAAGGTAAAGCAACAGAATACAAATCATGGCTTATACACAATACAGAATAATAAAAATAGTAAAAATTGTAAATTTGCACTCCAATTATAGCTGAACACAGCATTTGCATAATTTATCACGGATTATTTCATTTTGTTTTATTTTATTGTGCAGTTAAAATGGAAAGAAAGAAAAAGAGAGATATGTATAAAACTAAAAGTCTACAACTTGCTTTTACATACATTAACATATGATGCATGAGAAAGTGAAAAAATATCTATCTATAACTATATCTATAATCTTTGCTAATTTCATTGTAAGCTGTGCACATACGGAACACTGGGTTATTGAATGTAATATTACTTTTACACACCGGCAAAGAAAAGAGATTCTGCGTTCTTTTACTACCACCTATTTTAAAAGAAAAATGGCTTAACTGATCCATACAGTTGTATTCTGAATTAATAGTTTTGTAAAGCGCGGACAAGCTAGCAATCCTTCTTCGCGATTGAAGGGTGCTCACCCTAAAATAGACAAGTCTAGCCTCGTAGGTCACCAATCTACGCCTTAGGCCGAATTTCGCACTGAGGTAGCGGAGAAAACGCCTTTGAATCGCTTCTATTCTGTCTGTATGGACACTGTAGAATGTTAGTTAGATTTCTACTTGATAAATTTCCAGCACCAAAAACGGTAGGAAAAATTTTAATGTCCAGCCCGGCTAACATGACCACCGAAACACAAAATGATATATACCTAGCCATGTATCGCTTTGAATTGTCAAAAATCCTATCCTATATCTATTTATGTTATAGGTTATATGATATAGCCATTTATTGCTTTGAATTGTCAAAATCCTATTATTCTGTTTTGGTGGTCATGCTAGCCGGGCTGATGCGGTAAATAATTTTTCGACCTTATTTTTTATTTATTTATCGATTGCAATTTATTTAATATTATTTAAATAACAAACAAATTACACCAAAAGTTGTCTATAAACTAAGTAATGTTTTACAACTCACCGAAACTATGAACCAAGTGTCCGAAACTCCTCTAGAATGGTTAGTAGTGTCGCAGATAGGCATCCAGACTCCGCTCGTGACGTCATACAGCCTTAGCACCCCCGTGTTGTCGTAGGCGCAAGGCGATCCACAGTCCGTGCAACCGAGCCATGCCAGTTTGGAACTTGGCGTCAGAGGCATTAGGACGGTTTTACTTCGCACCTGGCGGCCTGAGTGGAAATATATTCGAATCTATAGTAAGTGAAAATTCTGTTTGTTTTATAATATTTTTCTTTTTTCGAATCACAGGTAAAAGTCTTCCAACATAAAAGATCATTATATTATAGATATATGAGTATAATTTAAAACTAAATATTTATCCAAATGAACTCATTTGGTAGGTACCTTCAAATAAGTATCAGAAGCAACCTATTATTAGCAATCGCTAGATTATTTTCGTACGTAGGTACAAGAACTGATTGTAAGTTATTTGTAAACAAAAGATTCGTTCTGTAATTCAGCAAATTTAAAAATAGCAAAGATAAACACATAGTAAAGAGAACCAGATAAAACAAAATGCTTTATTTTTTTAAACAGCCGATTGTGGCGTACGTATTAATTACCAGCGAAAGGTTATCACGAAAACAAATATTTAATAATGTTTATTCATGTTTAACCTTCATTGTAATACTAGGTGGACACTTTATAATAATATATATATATACTGATTAACACTTGGTGTGCAAAAAATATTTTGCTACGTTTTATAAAGTGATATCAAGAAGTGTAAAGTTAAACAATAATTAGGTATATATTTTGAAACCTATGATAAAGTAATGCACAATGTTCGGCAATGGATGTATCTGCTTACAGTTAATTGTTGGATATAATATTTCATTAAATTTGACAAACTTCCTCTTCTCTGATTTTTCCTTTCACTTTTTAATTGATTAGTGTCATTGACAATCATCATCACTCAATAACAATCCCCGTCAAAAAATAAAGTATTTTAAGGTCATTTACTTACCATTCATAGCAACAATATCCATGGCTAAGTGCTGATCCGATACGCCAGGGTCACTTCTATGATATACAGCTAGTACAGTGGTGTTGAACCCACCAAGACAGACTACAGGGCCTGGCAACGATATCACCTTAAAAGATACATAGTTATAAACATTTAATATCAATCACATTCATACACACCTTTTTATAGATAAAAAAATCTTAAAAAAACAAAAAAAAATCATATTGGGCTAAGTGAATCATTATACCCAAAACGAACATTTTATAATGGGCAAAATTGCACACAATTTGGTTTGGGTTGGACCTAATTATGAAGTTTTGGTATTATTTTTTTTTTATTTTCTGGTGGCCTTCGCCCAGCAATGGGATCTTGTGAGCTAACAAAAAAAATCTGAGGAGCGTTTGGCGCGTTTCAACGGTGTCAGTCAGATTTTTTTTCATTAATTCAAAATTGTTTCAGAATGGATTTTGTGCAGTGAAAGTGGTGTTATTTTGATGCACCGGCATCTGTGTTGATGTGAAATTATCCAGAATCATTGATAATAAGTCTTGTGATGTGTTTGATGTTCTGGTGAAAACCACTATAAAAAGTGGTTTTGTCCACCTCATCTGTCACCATCATAAACTCTGTTACCATTCAATTCGCGCCACGCACTCCCTAAACGCGTTAAAATATACGTGACACCCATATTTTAACGTAAAATTCGTTACATTTATTCATTCCACTCACACATCCATTCATACGAATACAGATAAAATAAATACTAAAGACATGGCTGTACGGGACTAGACCCTTTGCCTTCCCTAAAATATAGTGAGAATTTAACAAAAAAAAACTAATACAAATTTAAAAAAAATGTTTGTACGGTTTATATAATAATGCCTTTACACGATACCTGTCGTTGTGTCCCCATTGGCGTGAACAGCCTCAGTAGGCGAGCGTTGGTGGCGCAAGCGACTACCCCACTCGCAGCCATCACACATAGGATTTCCTCCGTATCGGGCATGGAGACGCTCCACTCCTTGCTGCTACCAACTAGCGATATGCAGACCAGTTTGCTGGAATTACGTCATCATCATCATTATAAACTTATTCTAGCCCCTCCAGTTAATCTAAAGTGAGAATCTGTGCCTCAGCACAGGTTCTCACTATAGATGAACTATGTCGAATAATTCTTCATACCTTGTTTTCAAATACCTATGTGTACCTATGACTTTTATCAAACTACGATTTAGGCCATAAACACATACTACGGTTAAAGAAAATGCTGTGATTCAAAAGAGCGACAAGTATATTATAAAAAAAATAGAATCACTTCCACCTTGTTCTGTTGAAAATTTACACAAGTTTAAATTCTATGTTCAATTTTTATTTTAAAATAATGTTTTCAGCCATTTTAAATGCTGTTTTTGTTTACAAATGAAAGTCTCATAATATCTTACCTTGGTGTCTCACACGCCAAAGCGAGCACACTAGAAGACAGACTGGCCATAGTGTGATTGAGATAGTTATTTAAGTGAATACCATGGTGTAAATTCGTGTCATGGAACTCTACGTCGATATTCGACTCCCCATTCTCTAAAGTATGACAGCGGACAATTCCTACATCATTCCAGCACATATATCTGAAAGCAGAAAATAGATCTCTTAAGTTTACGGCGTACGCTTCCGAGTTAACACTCGCAGACAGTGAGCATTTTAAGAATATTTTTCTAACATTTAATCATCTATCCGTTGGCTTACAACGTGAAGTGTAAAGGTTAGAGAAATATCGGCAAATTATTTAACCTCTTGGTTAGCCGAGTAGTATAGGCATCTATCTGCCCGGATCGCAGAGGACTCGGGTTCTATTCCCCATCAAGACTACTTCTTTGTACTAATCATCTAGCCAAGAAGACGGACGGATTACGCCTTTATATACTGCATAAATTACTCTAAAATACTATTAAATAAATACCGACCTATGCTCCAAATGCCCCGGCGTGGCGGAGGGCTGGAACGGTGGTTGGGGCGGAACTGAGGAGGCGGCGATAACCTGCCTCGAAGGCGGACGAGAATCCTCCTGCTCCACGGCTAAGCCAAGAGTATCGTTCTTTATTTTCTCCAAAGATATCGCATTTTCATCATCACTTTCGTCGCGTTCAATTATGTTCATCAAATCGTCATCTGAAAATTGAATAAAAGCAATTTACTTACTGGCGATTGGCTCCTATATTCATGAGACATAGCATAATTGGCGAAACGTGGGTGTTAATTCACATCTGCCTATCCCTTCGTGGATAAATACTCGTAATACTAGACGTAATAGAACACTAAAATTGTCTTACCGTCTACTCGATCCACCATTTCTATATCATCAGTACTGGTACTATCTTGGCCATAACAGTTTACTAAGCAGCCAAGTTGGCCAGCTACATCAGTGTATGCTAATACGCCATTGCCTACAAGTCATAACAAACATACAAAATAAAGCATACTTAGTATATATATATACAGAGGAGTAGACATTTTCGATCTTCATTAGCAGAACATGCTAAGCCATTTTATGGATAGTTGATCATGTCGGTATTTCGAGAATAAATTAAACTTGCCAAGTTGGTAAGTGATTCTTATAATCGAAATTTTATAATTATATTTCGATTATAAAATTTCGATTATATTAATAACTTAAGGTATGAAGCACAGGGTTGTTTTACAATCTTATGGATCTCTGCATATTATTATGCAACCAAAGCAAATGCAAACAAAGTACACTGCACTGATCTCAAATAATTTGGCAGTAGAATAGAAAGCAGGAAAATATTGAGAAAATCCCATACTTTATCAACTTATTGTCACTCAGATATATATTCATACAGATATAGAGCTAAAACATTTAAATTGGCTAACCTTTTGGATTCCATGCCATTGCGGTCACATTGTGAGATGTGGGGTGGTCTATTATGCCCATACAATTACCAGATTGCACTTCCCACACAGCAATCTGGCCAGCCACTGTGCTACCTGCCAAGTACTGTCCACATGGCGAGAATAAACACTGTGATATTGCGCATTTTATCTAAAATAATTAAATAATAAATTATATATTATTATTCACATTATTAGGATTAGATACTATTAGGAGGGAGCTCGCTGGCATAGTGCTCTCGGCCTGTGATTGCGTACAGTAAGCAATGTTCACTAAGAGCGGTCATTGGATGGGTGACCAAAAATTTACCATCGCGAGTTTCTCTGTGCTTCAGAAAGCACGTTAAGCCGTTTGTCCTGGCTACATCTGCAGTCGTTTATACCCACCAATCCGCACTGGGCCAATGTGGTGGGTTATGGCTCAATGTCACTATATTCTTCCATCCATAGGGAAGGCTTATGCCTCCAGTGGGAACATTAAAGGGCTGGTGATGATGATGACGAAAAAATTCCCTAAGAACAAAGTTGATTTTAATACACACCGAATTATGAGTAAATGTCATCCGCTGGCTCCAGGATTCACAATCAAGCAGAATGATCTCCCTATTATTAGGATATGCCAGATATTTTCCTTCAGAAGGATCAAAGTCCATACGACCTTAAAACAAAATAATTGTACAATAATATATAAGCTGTTTTACTTCTATTATAATATAAGCTCATAAATTTCTTCTCAAAATTACTGTAAGTAAAAGCCTTTGAGGCAGCCTTTTATGTTAAATTATTGTCCTTATGGACATTCTAATTTGATTTTTTTTAAATAATTTTAGAATAATTATACAGGGTTATTTTTAAAACATTTATAACCTCGCAGGAGTAGATATTGTTCTACGACTTTTCATAATTCATAAGATTTTACTTTCATACAAAAATAAATACTAATTTAATTTACCACTCTAAAAGTCAATAACTCTACGTACATCGGCATTAAGCAGCGCGTGGGTCTAGCGTAGCGTCGCCCTTTCGTTAATGAATGAAAACATAGACCTATAAATGTCACGACAGTACAATAAAAACTTAAAATAATAATTTTGCACAATGTATTGCGTTATATTAAAACTCATAAAACAAACGTTGTTGTTGTTTATATTAGCTATCTAGTCGTATGGTATGTATATGTATGGTATGCTATGGGTGGTTATTAATGTTTTATAAATAACCCTGTAATAAAAAAATATATATATACTTTAATAATTACAAACAATCTTTTCTCACTTACAGAGAACTTTGGCAGAATAAAATGTGTTTATCTTAGGAACACAAGTAATCTCTTTCATAATTTTCTGCGTATCTACATCCCAGATGCGCAACATTCCATCACCACTAGCAGTAGTAGCATATTTCATTTGTGGACTGACAGCAATGCTTAATACCGGGCCTTTGTGTTGTTCCATGACAAACAAAGGTGCTCCACCCTCCAAGCTACTAATTCTAGCCTCCATATTCTCTGATGCACAGCCTAGAGCCTGAAATAAATGAAATGTTAATTAACTAACATGGTAATAGTTTAGTTTCAAACATTGTGTTATGATAAAATTTTCCCTATCCTTTCCCACACTAAGTGTGATTGGGAGGACAGGTCAAATTTTCCTCTTCCATACTCTTCTATCAGAATTAAGCTCAGTGTGAACCTATTTCCTAATATCATCATTCACACAATCCATCCATTGCTTATTCTGTCTTCTCCTTTTAATGTGACAAACCTAAGTTATGATAATGGTCAAATATTTAAACATCCAAAAGTAACTTACTGGAAAAACTATATTGTTATAATGATATCCTTCAGAAATTAATAAAAATCTAAACACGTTTTTTATATATAGCTACTTGTAAAAGACATACATTTTCTATTATTAAATTGAATTTACCTCAATATTGTTGGTTGTTTTAATTTGTGTAACCGGAGCAGTAAATCTTGTAACAATGCCATCTTTGTCAAAAGCAGGGAATGTGTAGGCCTGTACTACATGACTGTCAGTAGCCACATACAGTCTTTTGTCTTTGTAACATACAGCAAGAGCACTCTCTCCGACGCAATGAGAGTTTGGGTCATCATCCTCAATATCAACCCATATTCTAACATCTCCATCATGGCCACATGTAATTAAATGCCTAAAAATATATAAGCATTAATTTGATTTTCTTGACAATAGTAAACTATTTAATGGAATTATGCTTTAATATCTCATATGGATGGATGGATACTCATTGTGATATTGTCTTAATCTAAATAAGGTTTGGAATAATTGTTATTTATATTAATTGATGATAAACTAATTTAATATCAAATAACACATATTATTAAATAAAGAGTAATTTATAGCTTGAAGTTTTTTCCTAATTAATATAAAATAGAGATCATACATAACCCAGTATAAAAGATTTTATGTAAAATATTAACTGGCGTTAATTATATTAAATACATTATACTTACTGTCCTTGTTCTGAATAACAAATATCAGTATGACCTTCAGCATGAGCATATCGAAGGGGTTTAGTCTCAATTTTCATTTTAACAGATTTTTTGTTTCAATATATCACCACAAAACTATTTACAATTTCCAGAATAACATGATATGAAATAGAAAAAAAACATCAAAACAAAAAAAATCATATTCTGTTTTTGTCTGACATGACATTAGAATTTGGAAAAAGCGGGAAAAAGTTAGCCTCATGTGTTTTAATACACGAAGGCAATGGGATCTATGAACATTCAACTTCCTTAGAACACCGAATTATGAGTAAATTTCAGTAAATGTCATAATCATTAGAATACGTGTGTTTTTTCATGTACAGACCGATGTCGCAGAATGCTAATAAAATCTCAGAGATATTGAAATACACCGACTTCTAACGTTATTGACGAATTATTAATAAAATTACTGGAGACATGGCTGACATAGGAGACTGTATGAGCAAGATCACTTTCCAGGTTTCACAATCAAACAGAATGAGCTCCCTATTATTAGGATATGCCAGATATTTTCTCTCAGAAGCATTGATAATAAAATGCAATGTAGAAGGAAGGATCAAAGTCCATACGACCTAAAAACAAAATAATTGTACAATAATTTATAAGCTATTCTGCTTCTATTATAATATAAACTCATCAATTTCTTCTCAAAATTACTGTAAGTAAAAGCATTTCCGGCAGCCTTTTATGTTTTTGACTGAATTTTAAGCATTGAAAGTGGTGTTATTTTGATCCATGTTGATGTTTTACGTTGGTTTCAACCATCATCAGTCTTATGATACCTTTCAATTTGCACCAAGCACCCATATTTTAATGTAAAATTGAGGAAAGATAAAACTAAATAGGCTGCATGAGATAGATCATTTGGTTTCCATTAAAAAAATTAAAACAACAAAAAAAAATTACTCTGTCAATCAATGTCATTTGGAAAAGTCACAGAAATTACCTTGTCATAAATCGTTCATTTTCATTTCATTTTAGTTTGCGAATTTTCTTCAGCCGGTGTTCTTGTGCAGTGTTTATCTTGGAAGTATTAATTGAAAATAGTTTTTCTTCGTGAATAATCGTGGTAAATAATTTCAATTCATGTTTTTTGTGAAGATATTTCTCTTAAGCATGAATTTTATAGTACTTTTTATAGAAAAAATTAAAATAGCTGTCTATATCGTTAGCGAAATGAAATGATGTAATTTTAGCACACTTTATATCCACACCATGTGTTTGTAACCGTGACAGTGAATTAGTTCGCATTCATTTATACTTAAATTATTTTTAGTGTTCTTACGATATAATTTTAAAATAACATAACATAATTAACATAACTTTTTGCCATATTTAATTGTAATACACACCTATTCATAAAAATTAAATTAAAGACATACATACGTCTTTAACTTTATTAGCTTAGAACACAATATTAGAATTGTGTATCTATCTTACCACCTGTCTGTAATTTTTTACATACACATAACTATGAGGTGAGCTGGGCTTTCAACCCCATTTGGGTGCTTCAGAGCAAATTATGTTCCATTTTTGAAACAACTATTTGCTCGAACATTTGGCAATTTATATTTCCACTTTTTGCTATTTAATATGTTTTAATAGATTTTTTAATGTTGTAAACATTGTTCTTTACTAAAATTGGCTATTAAAGTCATTCTTATTTTCTATGTACTATAAAGGATATTACTATGTAATTTAAGTCACTATGTAATTTACAAAATACTATTTACTGTACATTGAGTGAAGAAAATTCTACAATTTTCTAACTTATTTGAAGCTTGCATCAGACTGTCTGTGAGAATTATGTGTATCAATATAAGCTCACTCAAATTTGCTTGTCATCAGATGGAGAATCAGGGATTTTTGAAACCGAAAGTTGGATTTGCTACTATTGCTATCCATGCAGGTCAAGAGCCAGAGAAATGGAATTCAGCAGCTGTCGTGCCACCAATTGTTACTTCAACCACTTTCAAGCAACCTGCTCCAGCTGAACACACTGTAAATATTTAATAATTATGTCAGCTCAGCTATTTATTGCCTTATGTCACTATAAATATTTTATTATTAGTACATGTGTTTTGATAATCTGTCTGGCTTCAATTTAAATTAGTTTTTGTTTTTTTGCTGCAACATATGTTTTACTAGAAATCGTAATGAAATATTTTTATTTTTCTAGTAATTTCTATAATATTTATCCCTTATGTTCGATGGTATTATCTAGGTGGTGTTAACTAGCATTATTAATTTGTATTTACATTGTTAATATTTTAAGAAACTATATTAGGTATTATACTTATTATTTTCTTGGTTTGTAACAAAAAATATGATTTCAGGGATTTGAGTATGGAAGGTCAGGTAATCCAACAAGGAATACACTTGAAGAGTGCCTGGCAGCCTTGGATGGAGGAAAATATGGCTTGACATTTGCCTCTGGATTAGCTGCGACAACCACAATAGTAGCTTTACTCAATAGTGGAGACCACATATTATCCAGTGATGATGTTTACGGTGGCACAAATAGATTATTTAGGTAAGTTTAGGCAGTGTGAATCTGTATTTTGATTTCTAACATTTTTAAAATATGTATATTTTGCTTGTAGACAAGTGACAGCAAGACAAGGTATAGAAACTACTTTCACAGACTTCACAGACATAAGGAAAGTTGAAGAGGCAGTAAAGAAAAATACTAAGGTTAGTGAATGTCTATTAAGCCGCTTTAGTAATTTCTGCCTGAACTTCAAATTTACAAAAACTGAGTTACATATGATGGAGAATCAACAATTTGTGCTCTGACATTATGAGCTGGCAGCCGTTTTAATATCTCAATACGCTGGGTAAATTTTGTATATTTCTTCATATAAGAATTAAACTTTCAAAGCCATGATAAAATAACAATTTCTGACAAATTATTAGCAATGTATTATTATATAACATGATTTATTTATAGAAGATTATGCCATATCAAAATTCTTACGCACTATACAATAGTATGAAATACACAACTATTTCGTCAATAATAATCGCCTTTACTGATAACATTACGGAAATGTCAATATAATTATTGTTTTTTGATTTATCTTATTACATACATGGATTACGTAGAGAATGAATACGTAGAAAAGTAACACCAGGGTGCCTACCGCCTAACCCGATTGCTGATGATTGCTATATTGCAATGCACTGCTTACGGCTATAGCAGCCATCCTGAATTTTTAGGCGGTACGGATTTTGTGCCAAATTCATACGAAATCATTCGGTGATCATTCGTTCAAAGCTATCGCTGATAGGATAGGTACATTTGGTGCGAAATGACAGCGTGACGTCATAAACTATAGCTTTTGCTTTAGCAATCGAGTTAGGCGGTAGGCCCCCAGATCTTTAAAGCTGGCTTGGGAGCGACAAAATAACGTAAAATGTGCTAGCCCTGACTCACCCCAGGAATATTGTAAAAGTCGACTAAAGGAGATTGCCCGCTGTTGACCAATTAGCACACAAATGATGGAGGGCAAACCACCAATAACAGCATACCAAAAGAGAGTTGATCTCAGACAAGTGGCCGGCTGTAAAACCTTCTTGTAGAAAGAAGGACTTGGCACCTTGAGCAGTATGTATTGGAATGTTGTCATTCCATTCGCTCTCTATACGTTAATCGGCCTCTCGACATGGTCCGTTTCGTCTCTTTTCTATACATTCATTCACCACTAGCATCTTTCTGGTATGATGGATGATATAATTCGAAACGGAATGGATGACTTGATGACGTCTGACCGATATAAATGGAAGAGGAAGGATACTGCGCCGACGCCAAGTAAACTTGAGCAGGATGAAGAAGAAGAAAAGTAACTTTGTTGGATTGTGTTCTTTTACAATACCTTTAATAAGATGATTGTCAGTAAAAATCTTATCTCGTCGAAGCTTCATTAACTGAAATACATTATTTATTCCCTCAGATGATTTGGCTGGAGACTCCAACAAACCCACTACTCAAAGTGGTAGATATCGCGGCCGTGGTGAAAGTAGCCAAGAGTAAAGGCAACATTTTGGTGGTTGTGGACAATACTTTCCTGACCTCGTACCTGCAACGACCCTTGGACTTTGGAGCCGACGTCGTCATGTATTCTATGACAAAGTATATGAATGGACATTCCGATGTCATTATGGGTGCAGCGGTTGTCAAAGACGATGATCTGAACGACAAACTTCGGTTTTTGCAGAATGGTAAGTGGTCTGCCTTATCACTAGCATGTTAATTCTTTATCAGGCTTGTTTATCGAGATGTATGTACCTAATAAAAGTTAGACGAAGCTTAATTACACCTGCGTTTAGCCAATTAGGTCCCATGTAATAGGGGGAGGCTCTTAAAATCTACCGGGCACGTGAATCGCGATATATTGGTAGGCGGTATAAGTCATTCATTACTGCCCATTACGTTAGTCGCCTTGTACGACCATCCACGGGAGAGAGAGGGGTTCGTAACATTTGTATTCTGCTCTGCCCTACATAATTTATACTTATAAACATTCAAATATAACAGACGAAGTGTAGGTAGGTACCTACTTACAAAATATGTTTAAAAATATAGGTACATAATTATTTTTGAGGAACGAGGCATAAAAGTGTCTCAATAAATTAACATTAGAATCGTAGTATCAAACCGACGATAGTTATTTTGCAGTACCCATTAGTAACCTTTATCATAATTACCAGCCCTTTAAATGTCCCCACAGGCATCACAAGCCTTCCCAGTGGATGGAATAATATAGG
The DNA here is from genome assembly GCA_963931975.1 of Cataclysta lemnata. Classification (NCBI taxonomy): domain Eukaryota; kingdom Metazoa; phylum Arthropoda; class Insecta; order Lepidoptera; family Crambidae; genus Cataclysta; species Cataclysta lemnata. The sequence goes on along the minus strand of OZ008340.1, from coordinate 13,448,531 downwards.
GAGAATAGGCCAGATATTAGTGACTATCATTTAGAGATATTAAAACAGGTTAAATCTACCACTGTAGTCTTATTCGGGTCGAAGGACCAAATATTGCATAAATATGACCCCGTGAACGCAACTCTGCACCTGACTGCGGTTACGTTGAAGGAAATCGATACCGTTTTGTTTGCTATGGATTGAAGACCGCGACATAATATCAGACTGTTTGTGATTACGTAGTCTATATTACCTTTTTTTATTATGGCGGCTGCGTCAAGAAAGGGATCGTTGATCATACAGAGAAATCCTAGTTGCGTTTCGATGTTATTGTTCGATAGGCAGATCGCTTAAAACGGTGGTTCATTATGATTTTATGAGAATATTTAATCATTATCAGAAAAGCGATTACGATAGGTTTCTTGGCACTTCACTGACTTTAACATACCGCGCGATCTCCGATAAACATTCTTCAGATAACCTTCTAACCTTTGACAGCACTTTACTGCTTTCTTGGAATTAAATTTGAATAATAATTCCGTCCAGAGACGTAGGTTTATAGAAGAGCAATATTTCTTTATTGATACATTGATGAAATTAAACCAATAAACATTTCTATTCATTCAAAATTATTAGTCTTGAAGAACTTGGAGAAAAATTCTTCAAGTTCCTTAACAAGGATAGATTTATTATACCGCATTCGCAATGTAAGTGCATAGGGTATGCAGTGTTGCAACTTCCTTCCTTATTAGCAGCGAATACATTTTTGCTTCGTCACAAGGCATTACTATGCCATAAAAACCCAGATCAGTTATTTTCCTTGTTAATCAATATTGTATAATATTATTAACAAGCCTGGCAGAAATACCTTCTCGTAAGGAAATAATGTAATAATTTATTCCATGTCAGAAGGTAGACATATTCTATCTGAATTATACCTTACAAAGCTAGGTTTATAGAAAACACAAGTCCGTAGACGTTTTAAAATTCAATTTTCAACTAAAGTTATAGGGAATGATAAAACGATTAAATTTTGTTTAGTAAAAACGGTTAAAATCAATAATTACTTAACATCCATGTTTTTGCCAATCAACTTAGGTCCCATGTAATAGGACAAGTCTATATATTACTTCTTGTAAGCGACGCGATACATAATTGTACATAGTTGCGGCATCTATGTGTGTTCATAATATATAAGCCCATACTTACACTTGTGTGACCCGATTATTGTAACTTTGTCATTTTTAAAATAAATAACGCCGTAGGGTATGCGCGTGTGAATGCTCGTACTTGCAAAAGATTTTTATAATCACCCGCGATCTATTTTGTTAGTATCGCACTCCAGAGCAGTTACGCTGCAAAAGCTATCGCGAGCACCCGCACGTCGCATGTTCGAAAGCCCTTCGCAAAATAATTTCGTCTCGAGTTGTCATTTTACCAGTCCTGGGCATCGCGCCTACTCACGTCAGCTACAAAGTGGTCCTTCAGCCAGATCACCCAGGATTTCAGTGTCTGCAACCCGTAGATGAACAAAGGAATGTTCAACACACCGCTCCGCACAATGGTGAAAACCCGCGGAACTCTCGCCAGGGAAGCGTTGATACATACCGCTGAAGATAGTGAAGTGCTTTCACGCAAAGTGCAATCGGACATAGTGGTGCCAAAAAATGAGCTGAAAGAAATAGCTAACCAGATAGCGAAAAAAGACGGTAGCCTAAATATTGAACTTGCCGGTCCGGCATCGGTTCACTCGAAGAGGAGCTCCAATAGGTCTTCGTTAGCAGCACGCAGGAAGCAGCTGGAGTTAGAGGCAGCTGAAGCGAAGGCTAAAATCGAAAAAAGACTTATAGAAAAAAGGCTAGAAGTTGATCTTGCCGCGCTAGAATGTGGGTCATCACGACAGTCAAATAGTCGGGTCATCAAAAAACTTGACTACACAGAGTGTAGTCAAGCAGACTCCCATGCTGAGGCTTCGAATAAAGTGGAAGAATGGCTGGATAGAAGTCAGCAAGACACGCAGCAGCAGCGCGCGGCTACCCCGCCGCCGGCGCCCCCCGCTGCAACCTCCACGGTGGAACTTCAGCACCTGGCACGAGCTATGGAACAGATGGCCACAGTCACCTACAGCACACATTCCAAACTACTATCTAGACTAGCCACGCCTAAGGACTTGCCGCTATTCTTTGGAGATCCATTTGAGTGGCTGCAATTTAAAAATATTTACGAGGAGACAAATAAATTATGCAATTTTAGTGATAGTGAGAATATTTCACGGCTCGGTAGAAGTCTACGGGGCGAAGCGAGAGAAGCAGTTTCATCACTACTTATTTGCAACACAAAACCAAACATAATTTTAGAAGCACTAAAACTTCGATTTGGTAGGCCCGAGTTGATTATTCACAAAGTTGCTACACAATTGAAAAAACTGCAACCCTTGCCACAGACTTACCACACTGAGCTAGTAACATTTGCCGTGAAAATAAGGAACTATGTTGCAGCCGCCGAGTCCATAAACCAAACAGATTACCTGAGGGGTCCAGAGTTACTAAACACAGTCGTATCCAAGTGCCCTACTACGCTGATAAATAAATGGGTGGATTATTTATACGAGCATCAAGATGACAGGAAAGCCAAATTAGAAATATTTGCTGAATTTTTGCACACTGAAGCCACGAAGGTAGCATCCGCTGGAATAAGCTATATTCACAACCAAAGTGATCACAGAGTACAAAAGAAAAGTGATGAGCGCAGAGCTCAAGTTCATTCTGTGCTACACAACAGTGAACCCAGCGCCAAGTGCAAAGTCTGTCGAGCTGATACCCACCCGCTTGAAAAATGCAATAAGTTTAGGCGAGCGTTACGAAAAGACAAGTGGCACATAGTAAAAATAAATAGACTCTGTCATAAATGCCTGCTGCCCGGTCACAGTAAGGATACCTGCCCAGCCAAGCCATGTGATGTCGACGAGTGTGGAATGAGTCACCATCGCTTACTTCATTGGCCTGCGAAGAAGCAGGCGTCAACCAGTGATGTCACCAATGATGACGACGTACCAGCTGCTACGAGCTTAGTGACAACGACAATTCAGGCAGGGAGCCGTGACCAAGCGAGCGAAACTGTCAATAACACTACATCATCATCCCTCAACGCGAGTGTAATGTTAAAAATAGTGCGCGTCAATATTCACGGGCCTAAAGGTGTTATAAGTACGTACGCCCTATTGGACGACGGTGCTACAGTGTCCCTAGTGTCAGCTGATCTCGCAAACTATATTAACTTAAAAGGTCAGCCCGAATCTATACGTATCCGCAGTGCGTGGAATTCCGATATAGTGTGTCAAAGTGAAATTGTTAGTTTTAAGCTTTCAAATTATAACAGTGACGTATATGAAGTGCGCGCGCGCAAAATAAGTGAGCTCGACTTGCCTACACAGTGTCTGTCGAAAGTTAACGTTGACGCGTATGAATATTTACGAAGCTTGAAAAATGATTTGTGTCGAAGTGACGTAAAACCTAAATTGCTAATCGGGCAAGACAATTACCAGTTGTTAGTATCATTAAGGACTGTCTATCGTGGTAAGAACGAACCGTGCGCAACGCTTACACCTCTCGGTTGGTGTTTGCACGGAATAGTGCCAGCTAGTGTTAGTTCCATCCCGTGTCCCCGATCATTCGCTAATGAGCGTGCGAGTATTATGACACTGTGGAGACAACCGCCACCGGGCGACGCCTCCTCTCGTTACACGCCCGCCGTCGCACCCCTCACCGCCGCCAGCCTCACAGGTAGCCAGCTGAAACAAAAGGCGACGCACACATGCGCCGACGCATCTTCACATTCAATGAAGTGTAGCGGGCATCCACACAATGACAACATTGATAACGAGGAATGTAAACAACTGCACGAGTTAGTACGACGTTTTTTCGCATTTGAAGCTATTGGAGTGAACTCTAAGCCACGAGTAAATAAGGATGAATCTCGCGCGATCAATTGTATCGACAAATCTGCTAAGCTAATCAATGGATGTTGGGAAGTTTGTTTACCTTGGAAAAATGAACTAAATATGCCAAATAATTATCACAACGCTTATAAAAGATATCTAGGCATTGAGCGTAAAATGAAATTAGACACCAGTTATGCTTCGAGATACAAGGAAAGAATTAATCATTTGTTTGATAATAAATACGCTCGAAAGTTGACCGCCCACGAGATTTCGATAAAAAGAAAACATATTTGGTATTTGCCGCATTTCGGAGTAGATAATCCAAATAAGGGGAAATTGCGTTTAGTCTTCGATGCCGCCGCCACCACCGAGGGACATTCGCTGAATGATTACTTGCTGCAAGGCCCTGACTTGTTACAATCTTTGCTGGGCATCATGCTACGATTTAGAGAGAAACCCGTTGCATTTGTTGGCGACATTAAAGACATGTTCCTACAAGTGAAAATAGGTGAAGAAGATCAGCACGCTTTACGTTTTTTATGGCGCGAAAATGATAGTTGCAGCGTTGATACTTACGCTATGACTTCATTAATATTTGGTGCCAACTGCTCCCCATTTATAGCACAGCATATCAAAAATAAAAATGCATTAAGATTTAAAGATCAAATGCCCGAAGCCGTTGAAGCAATCTTAAAATCGCATTACATGGATGATTATATAGAATCAGTAGACAACGAACAGGCTGCGCTAAAACTAATTACAGAAGTCTCCAAAATTCATGCTCAAGGGGGATTTGAAATTAGAAACTGGACATGCAACAAGCCAGAAGTTTTAGAGTACACGCAAAAACAAGCCCTAAATGACAAGGCGATAAGGATGAAAACTGGTTGCGACGATTCGCCAGAGCGTACTCTCGGACTACTTTGGTTTCCTTTGAGTGATACATTTGGCTTCGACTTATCTTTTAAACGCATTCCTGAGGAAATATTAAATAATGCACAAATAATCACGAAAAGACAGTTGTTGCGCATTGTCATGTCAATATTTGACATATTCGGGTTTCTCGCTCCATTTACAGTCAAAGCAAAAATAGTACTGCAAGGCATATGGAAGATGAACATTAAATGGGATGAGAAAATACCTGAAAATGAAAGTAAAATTATTCAAGGATGGCTAAACGAATTACGACAACTCCAACGCTTGCGCATACCAAGATATCATTTTCACACAAACATGTCGGGGAACGAGAAACACAACGAACACCTGTTGCAGCGCACTCATGATGGTCACGCGAGTGCGAAAAAGACCGCTATAGAACTGCATGTGTTCTGTGACGCCTCACCGACGGCATACGCTGCCGTTGCCTATTATAAAGAAATAACTGAAACAGATGATTCACGCATTTCATTCATCGCTTGCAAGTGCCGGGTCGCACCCATTCATAAGTATATCACAGTACCTAAGCTAGAGTTACAGGCCGCAGTTCTCGCCTGCCGGCTCGCTGAAACAATAATGCGTGAGAACCGGTTTGTTATAAATAAACGATATTTCTGGACGGACTCACGAATTGTATTACATCAAATTAAGAATGATACACGCAATTATAAAGTTTTTGTAGCGAATAGATTGGGAGAAATCGACGAATTATCGCAGTCACATGAATGGAACTATATACCCACGCATATGAATATAGCCGATAAAGCTACAAAACATAATAATTATCAACTGACGGACGACTGCGAGTGGTTTCGAGGCCCGCGGTTTTTGTTTTCGATGCCCGAAGATTGGCCGAAATATGAACCTGAAAAAGAAAACTATAGTAGTGAAGAATTATTACAAGTTAATTTAATGCATAGTATGGAAAACATAGACTTACCTGTTCCCGATGTGACAAAATTTTCATCATGGCTTCGCCTAGTTAGAAGTACCGTGAATGTTTTGATGTTTATAAAAAAATGCAGGAAGATTGATAATGTTGAAAATAATTTTGAGATTAGACAAAATGCTGAAAATTTGATTTTGCGCCACGCTCAGATGCAATCTTTCGCTGAAGAGATTTACCTGCTGAAAAATAGAAAGCCAATAGAATCGAAGAGTCGACTACGTACCTTGACACCATATATTGATGAATGTGGATTGCTTCGGGTTGGAGGTCGAATAGAAGCGATGTTTGACGTGGACCGTAATTTGAAAAATCCCGCGATACTAGATGGCCGCCATCCAACTGCAAAACTAATTATAAAATATTATCACAAAATGGCCGCCCATGGAAGTAATGAAATGGTTGTAAATGAAATTCGTCAAAAATACTGGTTACTACACTTACGCCCTTCTGTGCGCACAGTGGCCGCGCGTTGTTTGGTCTGTCGAATCAGGAAGGCTAGACCTACAAACCCAAGACTGGGGAATCTTCCACTGGCAAGACTGGCTCACCACCAGCGAGCTTTCACCTTTTGTGGGGTGGATCTATTCGGTCCGATGGAAGTGGTTATCGGTCGCCGTCGAGAAAAGAGATACGGCGTGCTGTTTACATGTCTGACTGTGAGGGCTATTCACGTTGAGGTGGTGTCTTCGCTGTCGTCCGATTCATTCATAATGGCATTACGAAGAATGGCAGCACGTCGCGGATGGCCTTTACAAATGTACTCTGATAACGGTACAAATTTCAGAGGCGCCGCGACTGAACTGAAAACAGCCTTAAAAGAGATAAACCAGTCCGATATAAAAGAAGAACTGCTCAATAAGGGTATTGATTGGCATTTTATCTCACCTGCTAGTCCTCACATGGGAGGAGCGTGGGAGCGCCTGATAAGGAGTGTGAAGACGGCACTCAAAACAGTACTGAAAGAACGAGCGCCCAGGGAAGTGGTTTTATTGACGCTGCTGGCCGAGGTAGAGAATTTAGTTAACAGTCGGCCCTTGAGTCACGTTTCTGCCGAACATGAGTACCCTGAAGCTCTTACTCCTAACCATTTTCTTATTGGGTCCTCGTCCAATCTACCAGTCCCTGGAAAATTCACAGACTGTGACATGTACTGGAAGAAACAGTGGAGAATAGCTCAGCGCCTAACAGACATGTTTTGGAAGCGCTGGGTTCGCGAAGTCTTACCTGCTCTCTTGCCTCGTCAGAAGTGGCATCAAGAAGGGGAAAACCTAAAAAAAGGAGACGTTGTTGTCATTGTGGACCCCACCTTGCCCCGAAACACCTGGCCAATGGGCTTAGTTAAAAAGGTTCACCCAGGGTCCGACGGTCGTGTGCGCGTTGCCGAAATAAAAACCAAGACCGGTATCCTTACCAGACCTGCTACTAAGCTGGCCGTACTGCCTACCACTGGTGATGATTGTCCTTGACGGACAATGGGGCGGAGAATGTAAGCGACGCGATACATAATTGTACATAGTTGCGGCATCTATGTGTGTTCATAATATATAAGCCCATACTTACACTTGTGTGACCCGATTATTGTAACTTTGTCATTTTTAAAATAAATAACGCCGTAGGGTATGCGCGTGTGAATGCTCGTACTTGCAAAAGATTTTTATAATCACCCGCGATCTATTTTGTTAGTATCGCACTCCAGAGCAGTTACGCTGCAAAAGCTATCGCGAGCACCCGCACGTCGCATGTTCGAAAGCCCTTCGCAAAATAATTTCGTCTCGAGTTGTCATTTTACCAGTCCTGGGCATCGCGCCTACTCACGTCAGCTACACTTCTATTACTAGGTAGTATAGTACTTCTATTGGAGGTTGAAGTCACTTCTATGAGACCCGCGGGAGAGATTGGGGGTGGTGACAATTATTCTTCTCTGCCGTCACCACATAGTGGATAGCAATATTATTTTCACCTCTCATGCTCTGAAAGTGCTCATTTGTGCAGGATATAGGCTGCACAAAATCGAATTTTGTGCTCTAGAGCATTAACGTATCTACTCATAAATGTGTCGATAATAAGGCAAAGAAAATGAGCCATGCAGCCAAACACAATAAGAAATTCAGAGATAAAATTTGTTATTTTTTAATATTTATTTTAATTTATTTGCCTAATGTGTTTTTTAAGATATAAAAGATATTACAATTTTAATTCAAGCAGGTGCGGTAGGTTATTAAATTAATTTAAGAAAATTATTATTTAAAATTAATTTAATACTTGGCTGTATATGTCTGCAGCCCAAGCCTTATATCAATGGGAAAAACAATTTCCGTCAGTATTCAAAACTGTACTAATTTTAGTTTGAATTTTAAGAAATGTTTTGAGAAATTCTGATTTATTTCCTCGCAATCGAAGTGAAAAGCAGAGTTTCTACCTCGTCCACAAAACCATTTTTATCCTCGACATAACTATCAGCCCTCGCCTACGGCTCGGGCTGCTAAAAGTCTCGGACAAAAATGAGTCGTTTTGTGCACTTGATGGAAAATCTACTATATTCTTCAGGAAAATTAACCTAAAGACAATAAAAATACTGCTCTTAGTAAAGCCCGGTGTTATTTCCTCATTGGTTCTTAGATATGTCTATAATGGAAAACCTTTCAATAATTAGGTCTTTGCAAAATACAAAGGTCATAATAAATTTGGCCAAAGTTTATCATCATTTAATACGCATCGTTGTTATAGAGATAATGATATTATCTCACGAATGAGATACGTAGGTCTAGGTCGGTATTTATTAAACAAGATACTCGTATTTTATGGTTGCCCCTATAGTGTAGTTTGTAAATATGTAATCTATTCTGTCCTAAGCTCTAGAATACTCTGGATCTTACTAGCTTGATTATGTTGGTTACATTCAGATCATTTAACTTTCCACATTGGCAGCTTGTGCCTTGTCTGTACGTCATCGAAGGGGTAAAAGTCCTTATTGCTATCTACAATTCATCTTAATGTTGCAATGGTAGATTATGCATATGGTTGCTTAGATGAAAAACCGTTTATAACCAAAAACATCATTGCGGCATCATCAGACGAAATCATAAGTAAAGAACACGAAATTATTGGTTTAACATTTATTTGAAGCGATAAGAACTATTTCTTATCGGATGTTTTGTTACCATTGAATAATTAGGTACGTTTCACTATCGCAAATCAGAGAATCGGTACGTATGCAAAATGGCTGTAGAACACCGTCGTTTTATTGCGTCATTACATTTTCGACATTGGCAATAATTGGTTCTTTAAAACCTTTTATATTTCAGTACTACTAATTTATTTGATTTTAATTTTAACATTATATAAATGTTAGAAAAATTAGTACAAAGATTTTGGGGTTAGAAAAAGAATTTCGAAAAATTATGATCTTGAGGCGGGAATCGAACCCGCGTCCGCTGCTATCCGGGCAGGTGCCTGACCGCTCGGCCACCCAAGACACTAATTAACTTGCCGAAATTCTTCTAACCTTTACACTTCACGTTGTAAGCCAACGGGTACCCTCGCAATGTAGAAATAATTTTCAAACATTCCAAAGGAGATATTCAATCAAGATCATAATTTTTCGAAATTCTTTTTCTAACCCCAAAATCTTTGTACTAATTTTTCTAACATTTATATAATGTTAAAATTAAAATCAAATAGTTTATAAAGCAAACCCAAGCTTAACCGAACGCACGGTATTTGTAAAAATATCTGCTTTGGAATGTTTGAAATTTATTTCTACATTGCGAGGGTACCCGTTGGCTTACAACGTGAAGTGTAAAGGTTAGAAGAATTTCGGCAAGTTAATTAGTGTCTTGGGTGGCCGAGCGGTCAGGCACCTGCCCGGATAGCAGCGGACGCGGGTTCGATTCCCGCCTCAAGATCATAATTTTTCGAAATTCTTTTTCTAACCTCAAAATCTTTGTACTACTAATTTCATCAATATTGATTCAACTAGACATCATACACTAATTACGCCTCTGTTTTCGCTCAGGACGGCTTTAGGACGTAATTTCATTTTAATTTAAGTTTCATTTTAAGAAGTATTACTTCTAAAGTTTATAGGTACATACATAGGTAGGTACGTAGATAGAGATCACTACTTTCCACTTCTGCGGTCCTTACATAGTCTATCGCTTCTTCAATCAATCCAAAACATACTGCCCTCGTGCATGCCCGTCGGTTTCGGATACTCTTGATCTGGCCCGTTTTTAATTTATTTTCAGTGACAGTTTCGTCCGACATATAAATCGTTTTCGTCGTTCTCATTTCACTCTCCTTTCTACGAGACCAAACCACGCGAGCATCAATTTCTCAATACTTATCATTACTTCTTCTTTCTAAAGTTTACATTTATATTTTCAGCTATGGGAGCGGTTCCGTCTCCTTTCGACTGCTACCTAGTTAATAGAAGTCTGAAGACCTTGGCACTCCGTATGGAGCGGCATAGAGAGTCTTCTATTGTTTTAGCGCAGTGGTTGCAGAAACATCCCAAGGTCACCGAAGTCATGCATCCAGGTAGATATTACTTCTCAAACTGAAAAATTTTGACAATGCTGTACCTACAGCGCTGCGTTGCTTAACATTTTCTTCACATATAACTGTATAATTACGTTTATTGGTTACCAATACAGCACGCGTCGATACTAATTCAAATCAATTCCGTGTGTGGGGCCATTAAAAGCTGATGATGATGAGTTAATCATATACGTTGTTTGTCTCTAGGGCTACCGTCGCACCCACAGCACGAAATAGCAAAAAAGCAGACTAGCGGCCACTCTGGCGTATTTAGCTTCAACCATTCCGGCGGATTGAAGGAGTCGCGCAAGTTTTTGAGCGCCTTGAAAGTGTTCACGCTGGCGGAGAGTTTGGGGGGCTACGAGAGTTTGGCCGAGCTACCGTAAGTACTATTGGTTTCTCAAGCTGTGAGAAATCTGTGTTATGGGCCTTGGAGACGGTCAATCAGCTTAAGTCATGCTCGTTCATTTTCTGTGTATTTCAGTTCTGTTGCTAGGTCAAACGGATCTTTTTTAAGTCTGTTTGATTTGTTTGACATAAAAAAAATAAGTTTGATTGACCTGGCAACAGAACAAGAACACACAGAAAATGGACGAGCATGACCCAAGCTGATTGACCGTCTCCGAGGCCCATTAGGCTCAAGTTCATTTGAACGGTCAGCGTCATAAGTCGATTACCACTTTAACCCCCTGTCATACCAAAGATTGCGCATGCGCAGAAAATAATCGCCACAAATTTGTAAGTACAACCATTATGACACGTTACTAAAGTCTTAATCTACGTATGATGCTTACTGTACCTAGAGTCCCTAACCAAACATTTGACCGTTATGGAATTCTACAGATATTCATGCTATAAGTATATATATATATATATATATACATATACCTTTCGTAGGCACTTGCAGGAAATCCTTTAATCAATATTTTCTAATACAAGCATATAAATCCCCTTACCGGGGGAACAATGGCGTTTCTTTTCTGTAAAGCGATATGTTTTTTCTGTATTCTCTAATAGAATATTGTTTGGTGTAATGTATGCATGCACACATGCACTATTATTGTCCCGATATTTTAGAGGGTATGTTGAAATTATATCTCCATCCCATCTCTCCCGTGGGTTCGTACAAGGTGACTAAGGGTAAACAGCGATGAGTAATGGCCAGCAGCATTTCTCTTACACGATCTAGCAATATACTGCGATTTATGTGGCCGATAGATGCCAATAGGCTCGCCCCCTATTTTAAGGGACCTAATATAATTGCCGAAACGGGTGTTAATCCACATCTACCCACCTCTTCGGTGATAAAAAAAACATACATAAACGCCTTTATGTATAATTATTTCTGTACCCTCGACTGGACTCTGAAATGCCCTTAAATTCGGACAGTACTTATAGATCTACTCTATAATTAAAAAAATTATTCAAAATTGTTTTTATTTTTTCAGATCCGTCATGACGCATGCGTCGGTACCGGCTGAACAGCGCGTCGAGCTCGGCATCACGGACGCATTGATTAGGATCTCTGTAGGCCTGGAAGACGTCCAAGACCTTATAGACGACTTGTCGCAAGCGTTCGATGCAGCATTTTAAGTGACCGTTTGAATCTTTTTCTTTAAAGAAATCTCGCATTAATCTCAAGTACAAATAGTATGAAATTAGGCCAAGTAACACATATTTTTATTTTATTCCTTATATTTAAAAGGTTGCCAAGGAAGCCACTACGATGCCTATAATTTTGATAACATATTGAAAATAATGAGACAATCTTTTAAGGAGGTACCTGGAAAGTCTATTGAATTTAACGTTGTTTCCTCAATTGCTGTGATATAAGTCACTTGACCTATTTTAAATTTAGTAAATACCCTGTCCCTGTGCTTATTAATTTATTTTCAAATGAAATTTAATTATGACCGCAGATCTTTTAAATAAATAAAATAATTTGCATGTTAATTTTTAATTATTGAAATGTAATTTTTTAATTGATTATTTTGATTGTCATAAATATTGTTGACATTTTTAATGATAACTCCAGTTACTACATTATTTTATATTCTTTAACTTGTCTTTTAACCATAAGTGTATACTTATAAAATTTAAGAAATTCAGATAAGTTGACTGGTAAAATAAGAAACATCTGTAATATTAAAATAAGTATAATGAATACATGTAATGTAAATTCTCATGTGATGAGATAATATTGCTTATGTTGTAGTGACAATTGTATACAGCGGACGATACGGTATAACAAGGCTAAAATAGATTCCAATCATTCAATCTACGAAACATGTGTGGCGTATTTGAAATTCTAATGATGTAATTCATAAATAGTACAGAATGTGGTTATTAGCATAGATCAAATGAGTTCAGTTCACTTTTTTTTTTCAACCGTCAACCACTTTATATTCGATAGTGATGTGCCTAGCCCAATAATCAGTGCCTCATTAGTTGACTAAAAGACAAATGTGATTTTTAGTTTTAGTTTTTACTAAACTTTGTATTATCATGTTAGGGCACTGCCAGTTTGGATTGTTGATAATGATTTTTATTTATTTTTACATTATTGACAAACATTTTTGTTTATACATATTTTATATCCCGTTGCTTGAAATAAATATTCAGATACTATTTTGTATATATATGTGTCTTCATTATTTGGTGTAATCCAGTGTTTCTCAGTGTCCGACTGTCCCGAAGGTTTTTCTATGTGTTAAAAATTATTTAACGAAAGCTATGGAACTAAAAAATTTAGTTCCATAGCTTTCGTTCTATAATTTTTTTATTAGATAATCATTCGATCTGATTTTGCAGCTAGTCACTTGGTGGAAACAAATTTACATTTTTGCGCGGAGTTAACCTAAGTAAGAGATTACAATAGATGCTTGTGATAGGTATAATGAAAGTAACCAAAACAACTTTAAACATTCGTATACCTACTTAAATGTCAGTTGTGAACGTGTCGAGATACTGATAAGAATTTCCTCCTCGCATAAGTACCTGCCTAGGTACTTATGTTTCATTGACGAGCTGTGAGAGGCTCTTATGACATAACTCTTATATTTGGCATTAAGCAGAAGTGTGAACAATTCGTAATGTAAGTACCTATACGTCTAACCTATTTATTTACCTATCTACTATCTAGTTTAAATTTCTGCCTACTATACTTAATAATAATTAATATAATTATGTTTACTTACCTATCCCTCCCTCTAGGGGAAGAAACCGGGAAGGTTTTCAGAATTAGTACTCAATCCAAAAAATTCTCAATAATCTCAACCGCAATGTTTGCTTCCTCGACAATGCCCAATAATTCCCTTATATATATAATTATATTATATGTATGACTACGACTTTTTAAGTAAAAAATCGTATCATGCTCTACGGCAGTGGGACTCCCCGGGAGATGCCTGCTATAGGCAAAACCATCTCAAGAGAGTGGTAAACATTTATTAAATTCACGTAATATTATATGTTTCAACTATTAGTTTCGTCTTCATCGGTTTAGACACGAAACTAGTTTTGAAGGTCACTGTTCTATTCTAAACAACGACATTAATATTTTTGTACTATCGTTCGTAGACCAATTGCCATTTTTTCTCAGGTTAGTAAATATTGCATTCCTTCAAAGCCTATTAGTAGGTACCTAGGTCTAATAGTCATTAAGCAGTTTAATTAGAAACTAATTTGTGTTCCATTAATTGAAATTTAAAATTAAAACCACATTCTACGTATGTAGGTACTTAAATGATATCCGAAACCGTGGCGCCCCGTTTACATAGGTAGGTACATCTCGTCGACATCAATTCGCTTTCGCTAAGGTAGACTTAAAATACTCTTCACATTAACGACTAAAGAATTACATTGAACGTATATTCAATCGATCTTTAAAGTATTATACATATATTTTTAATGTCATATTTATTATTATTATTACCTACACATGAAATTTTACTACGACGGAGAATTTTTTTTTAAATCTTGTAACTAGGTATTACTTAAGTGCTAATATACAGTTATACAGTTAATGAACATTAGTCTCTAGTTAATAGCCGTCATAAATCACACATGAATTCAACATGTCAATTAGCTTTTAATCAATTCTTTTACGATTTTAATTGTTCTTTTTTTAATTTCAACCAGATGGCCTACCAAGGGTTTTTACCGATAAAAACTGGATTCGCGACGGCAGCCATACGCGTTGGACAAGAGCCTGAAAAATGGAAATCGTCTGCCATGGTACCTCCAATTACCACCTCCACTACCTACAAGCAAGTGGCGCCGGATCAAAACAATGTCAGTTAAACGGTTTCTCAGTTCTTAATCAATTAACATTTATAGTGGTAATAGGTAGGTAATTATGTTAGGTGTACAACACGTCAGATTACCTAGGTACGGCGGTCAACGGCACTACAGATCGATTGTCAACCTTAAATTGTTTGTAGTAAAGCACAAAGTACCTACCTATCTACTGTACCTATCCACCAAAAAGTCAAAATTCATCAGTGCATGAGGATACTATGGGGCCATCCTTCTTTTTCTTCTTTTTGGTTAATTTTGGTTCTTCTATTCAGTATATTTATGAGGCCATCCATAAAGTACGTCACACCTTAACCCTCAAACCGTCGCATGGGGTCTTTCAAAACCAAGGGCTTAGAAAAGTTAGGTTATGATTTCATAAAAGTTCGTAGGTACCTACAACTTCATTACTAATGTGAAAAAGAAATTGTAACCTTCGGCATTATATTCTAGAAGGATTTCGCTAACTATAATCAGTCATACGTCCATACGAAAATCGGCGTTGTCCTTTAAAACGCATTTTTTAAAAATTATTTATAGGGTTACAGCTACAGCCGTTCCGGAAACCCAACCAGGAATAGTCTGGAAGAATGTCTTGCTACGTTGGACGGTGGCACGCGCGCCATCACCTTTGCATCCGGCCTAGCCGCTACCTCCACGATCGCTGCGTTGCTCAGTCATGGCGACCATATTTTATCTAGCGACAATATTTACGGTGGAACAACCAGATTGTTCAGGTAACCAGAAATAATTACATGGTAGGTTGGTAGGTCAGCATCATAAGTCGATTACCACTTTAGCCCTTTGTCATACCAAAGACAGCGAACGCGCAATAATAATTGCCACCAATTTGTACGAACAACTATTATGATAAGGTATTAAAGTGTTAATCTACTGACGTAGGTACCCACTTCCTAATTTTACTTTACTTTTCAACGTGGTGATGATTACAGAAGCGCTACCGAAAGAAATGGTGCTATCGAGATTACATTTTGCGATTTTTCTGACATGGAGTCTATAAACGGAGCAATTAAGGACAATACAAAGGTAAAATGCACTGTACATAGGTACCTATTTAATTGATCATCATACTGACCTAATTTTACCCAAGAATTTAATAGGTAATTAGAATTACCTATGTAGCCTAGCCATTTAAAAAAAAAATCGATTTACTCTATTTTTTGGTGGTCTCTTAATTCTTTCCCTTATAAATAAATACCAAATACATAAACCCGATAAATGGACTTGACATGCGAAGCGTGGGTGCTAGTTCACCTCTGCCTACCCCTTCGGGGATATAGGCGTGATTTACCTATGTACCTATGTATAAATAAATACACCATAGTTAGACTGAGTATCTCAATCAGACAGAACAGATAAATATTATTCTGTGATTATTATAAACGCTAGATAATATCTGTAATGTGTCCCTTACAAAACTGATTTTGGATAGGTACTACCTACTACTTAAGTACTGTTCTCAAAGAACGCAAGTGACGATCCTGTATCCGTTTGCAGATGATTTGGCTGGAATCCCCCACGAATCCGCTTTTAAAAGTAGTGGACATAGCCGCTGTAGTGAAAATTGCAAGAAGTCGCGGCAATATCTTGGTAGTAGTCGACAACACCTTCCTTACGCCGTACCTTCAGAGGCCTTTGGAGTTCGGCGCCGACATAGTCATGTACTCACTCACCAAGTACATGAATGGGCATTCGGACGTCGTAATGGGCGCAGCGGTAGTTAACAACCGGGAGCTGGGAGACAAGCTCAAGTTCTTACAAACTTGTAAGTTTTTTTTATTAATTCATTGTGAGTTGGGATGCGGTTACCTAGATGTTACATTATGTATCGTCTGGCTTCCTCAAAGGATTGCTTTCAGAGCAGCTTGTTTTAAGAGGTCGTAGTTAGATAGTACTTAGTAAGTATATAGGTAGATAGTAGACCTACTGATCTGCCAATCAGTCCTGTACCTACCAGTTTAAATAGTACCAGTTCCTCGCTAAAAAAGTCATGGCATCTCTTCCTGGGCTGAAAGGAATTGAAGGAAATCGATAGATCACAGTAAGTAAAGTTACATTGCGTGGTGACCAAAAATATCTCATTGAGTGCATCGGAAGGCACGTCAAGCCGTTGATTCCGGCATGGAATGGTCCTAGTGAAAGATAATGTATAAGTAGAAAAGTGATAGAAAGAATCATGTTGCGATACCGATGAACGAACAGTACATACATACATACGTCACGCCCTTCTCCCACAGGGGTAGGCAGAGATCACTTCCTTCCACTTGCTACGATCCTTACATACTTCTTTCGCTTCATCCAATCTCATCAATCTCTTCATGCATGCCCGTCGGTTTCGGGTACTCTTGACCTGGCCCTTTTTCAATAGACTTTCAATTTGATTATGAAAGATCCGCCTAGGCCGTCCCCTTGCCATTTCTCCATTCACTTTCGCCATGTAAATCCTTTTTGTCATTCCCCTTTCATCCATTCTTTCGACGTGACCAAACCATGCGAGCATCCCTTTCTCAATCCTTGTCATTACATCTTCTTTCAAACCACACCTTTCTCTTATCACACTGTTATACAAACGAACAGTGATTGGGATTACTAGTAGGTACATTCCAATCCATTCTGCTTAAGGTTTATTCCTAGGTTTACATGCAGAAGACTACCGCTAAATTTATTCGCGCACAGGAAAAATATTTTGGCGTCATTATTTTACATAATTTGGTCCAAATTGGAGGACCTAAAAAGGCCTTCATCGACGATCGTCAAAACAACCTCTAATACTATCTACGGGTGATGAAAATTCTGACTATTATGTTTCTTGTTACAGCAATGGGTGCCGTACCATCGCCGTTCGACTGTTATTTAGTGAACAGAAGCCTAAAAACACTAGCTTTGCGCATGGATCGCCACATGAAGTCTTCTTTGATCTTAGCCGCTTGGTTGGAGAAGCACCCTAAAATAGAGAAAGTTATGCACCCAGGTAGGTAAATAATTTAAAAACGTTTTATGCTTCAAAAAACAAAACAGATTTCACATTTAAAACGTTACATCTCGAAGGAGCAGGTAAACCTTTAAACAGCCACGCGAATTTTTATATTCCGCATAATGGGGTGAGCCTATTGCCATTCAGAATTTTCAGCATTCACCGGGCCCTTTGATTGCAATATTGCGTAGCATGGGAACGCCGAGACATGATTTTATACCCTCAGTTAGTCGTAACGACAATGAGCAAAATTTATCATGAAAATATTAAAATCCTTACACATTGCAGGTCTGCCATCTCACCCACAAATTGAAATTGCAAAGAAGCAATCCAGCGGCCACTCGGGCGTGTTCAGCTTTTATCATAGCGGCGACGTAGAAAACTCGAGAAAGTTTTTGAGCACATTGAAAGTCTTTAATCTCGCTGAGAGTTTGGGAGGACATGAAAGCTTGGCCGGATTTCCGTGAGTGTAATATTTTTATGATTAAGTTTTTTTAAAGGGATTTAGCTTTTGACCGAGAGGCATTTAGTTTTTTGGGGAAGGCGAAGACCATGTCCTCAAGCCTTGCAGTCGAGCCCTCCCTGAAAGGGTACCTCCACTGCAGGCGCCCCCCAGGGGTGGACCCTGGGTACCCGTGGGTAGTGTTCGAGTCTTCAATTTGGTGATTCGAGTTAGTTTGCACGGCTTTATGCTCATGGTCCTAAGTCAAGTCAAGCGCGAGCTCTCCGAGTAATACTGGTGTTTAACTGGGTGCTACACCTGGGTCAAACGTCCCAGACAGCATTTAATTATCCCATGGTCTCTGATACTCAGTAGGTACCCGAACGTTAATTCCAAGAATATTGTCTTATTTAAAAGAGAGTTTTAAATGTGAAAAGGTTTTATTCTATGAGGCCGAATACTTTTTTCGTTGTCTACAATGAGGCCGTAGGTACAGTCAGGCTTGTTCTTTAATTAGTGGCGTTTGTTGGATATGAAATTAAAGTCGTATTTTCAGGTGTCTGATGACTCACGCTTCTCTTTCGCGCGAAGAGCGAGAGGCTTTGGGCATTACAGAGACACTCATACGACTGTCAGTGGGCCTTGAAGACCCTGAAGACCTTATTGAAGATTTGAGACAAGCGCTTGATGCAGCGTTTCTATAATATCCCCCTGAGATTTCTGTGATTCGTGTATCTATATTATGGGCACATTATTAAATAATATAATAAGTGAAAATACGCAATCAGTATTTTTTTTACTTAATAATCACCACATATTTATGTTAGTGAATGGTGGAGGGCAGAAAACCACTAGTAGTAGGTAAATGCATTTTTTTTTTAAATAAGGCTTCACCTACTAAAAATATTGTAAATATTCGCGAGTACCTACCTACCTAAGTGCATGCACATTTCATCGTCTATGTTAAATACTACCATGGGGGACGAGCCTCTCATATACCAGGAGACTTTCAGACCATCAAACTGAACAAATGTTTGCAATTGTTAAGTTTGATGGTCTGAACGAATTCCAATTTTTGCAGTGACCAAAAAGTCTCCTGGTATATGTGTAGTAATTAATACAAAATGCTAGATCTTTTATAATAGGTAGATGAAGCACCCAGGTAAGACTTAACTATATTGCACTATAAGAATATTTGGTTACAATAAATGATAGATAATCTACTTCGAGATAGTTTATCTGACAGTGAACTGATAAACGTAAAAATAAACGATCAGTCGTTGCGTGAAGTGTAAAAACATTCGACACGTTGAGTTTTGAGTGCGAGTCGTCATTGGATAGACTTTATTTGCTAGTTATTTAATTTAGTTAGTTAAAACGGCAGTTGAAACGTTCAATCGCTTTTCGACGAACATTCATTTAATAATCCTGCGTCAATCTAAAGTAAGTCATGCAGTCAATTTAATGTCTCTATATACGGAACGGGAAAATACCCCGGACGGGACGGGGACTGGGCCTCTCTCGTTTAAATTAAAATGCTCCGTGCACGTCCCGTCCATGACTCCGTGACATATGTCTTTCAATGTACATTTTGTATGAAACGATATTTCTGCAGTCACGTCCCTTCCGGAACTACTATTTCTGAGATTTGGCATGTCGTTACTACTATTTCATAACTATTTTTTGGAACCTAAACCAATTCGATAGACTTTACCGTTTGCTTGCACCAGAAGTGAGGATTACAGCTTGACGGTCAAGCCATAATCCTCACTAACCTATAGCTATAACACCGAATTTTTTTTTTACATGTACTACTTATTACTACTATTTCATAACTATTTTTTAGCGTTGTCAAAATTCGTTTCAATTGAGATTTCAAATATGAGTATTCCAGCTTGAAGCACACCCTTCCGGGGTATTTTAACGTTACATAATATGCAGATACCTTTAAACCAATGAAAAAATAGTAAAAAGATAATTAATTATTTATACTTACTTGGAACTATTAAAGCTTCAATGTCACATTTAATAATCTATCTGGGGGCCTACCGCCTAACTCGATTGATGATGATAGCCATAAAGCAACGCACTGCTTGCGGCTATAGCAGCCATCCTGAATTTTTAGGCGGTACGGATTTTGTGCCGAATTCATACAAAATCATTCGGTAATCATTCGTTCAAAGCTATCGCTAATAGTTTAGGTACATTTGGTGCGAAATGACAGCATGACGTCATAAACTATAGCTTTCGCTTTAGCCATCGAGTTAGGCGGTAACTTAGGGTGTTATACACCTTGCCCTACACCTACATAAATGTATAAAAGTAAATCGACGTTATTTATTTACCTATGTATGTGGATATGTAATTTAAACTGCATAATATTGCCAGCATTTCCCCAACAGAATGACTCTCCGTTGGGGTATAGTGAGCGCGGGTAAAATTAGCCACGACTTCGTCAATGCACTGAACTCGTATCCCAACAAGGGGGATCAAGTGGTCGCCGCGATCGCCGCCAGGGACAAAAGCCGAGCAGCCGAATTCGCCAAACTCCACAACATTGAAAAGGTGTTTGATAATTACCAAGCGTTAGCCGAGAGTAAGGACATCGGTAAGTTACATAAGCTAACAATTAAACTTCTTGAAGATTATATATTAGCTGACTCGGCATACGTTGTTTTGCCCTTAAGGCTGCGTTTCCATAGAAGCTGGGCTGCGCAAAGCTGAGCTGAGACTTACAAAAATTACATACATACATACATAAATCACGCCCATATCCCCGAAGGGGTAGGCAGAGGTGAATTCTCACCCGCGTTTCGCCAATTATGTTAAGTTCCATGTAATAGGTGGCGAGCCTATTGCCATTTATCGGGCACAAAAGTCGCAGTACATTGTCAGGACGGTAGTATAAGAGGAACGCTGCTGCCCATTCCTCATCACTGATTTATCCTTAGTCGCCTTGTACGACACCCACGGGAGAGATTTGGGATGGTGACAATTGTATTCTACTCTGCCGTCACCACACGGCTATTTTAAGGGATTTATTTTAAATTGACCAATGATATTGCGGAGGGGATATGAGATGTGTGATTTGAGCAATACCATTGGTCAATGTTTGTAAGTTTCAACTCAGCTCCGCTTTTATTGAAACGCAGCGTAACAACTAGGGGTATAAAACATAGCCTACAACCATGCTAAGACTTCCCAAATATACCTACCTACCTACCTACACGAAAAATTTCATTTCATTTCAAAAATCACAGTTCGATAACAAACATTGTGACACGAGATTATTATATAATTAAAGATATGTGCGCTAGACACGTAGTGAGTAGGTATAGCGCACATATTTTACTAGTGACGATAAAGCATTAAGGTCAGAGCTCATTAGATCCACCCGGCATCCGACCCGAACCGCCTAGTATTCTTTAAAGCTACTTGCATTGATGTGCGGTCACTACATCAACTCCGGATCGCCTCGATCTTTAGCCGTCCATGCGTAGACAAATGATTATATTGTGCTTTTAAAATGGATAAAGAAGACTTGTCAAAGAACTTCTATTATGTATTGTATGTGATCTTAGTGACTCCAGGTTTAGTGGCGTGATGTCCATTGGTTGACCACTCGGTGTCTACTGGTTGACCACGTGGCGTCAACCCAAGGCACCTACCGACGACGAGTGGACACCGAGCGATGAGACGGTGTGGGTCAGGTGCTAGCGTTGACCTTAATCCAGTTTTACCATCTCTCTCACATTGTGCGGATGTGGGAAAAGGCGACACCATTAATGTCTATTTGATCAGAGGCAAAATGCGTTTCGTCGTTTCTTACTTAATTCCCAAAATGCTATAGGTACGACAAAAATGTGTCCATTACGGCGAGGCTGCCGAATTTTTGGAATACAGCTACATTCAACACAAGTTTGTTACAGACGTCGCTTACGTCGGAGTTCTGAACCCGGACCATTACGGTGTTGCTAAACTATTCTTGGAACACGGCAAGCATGTTTTGTGCGAAAAGCCGCTGTGTTTAAACTTCAAGCAAGCCGAGAGTTTGATAAACTTCGCAAGAACAAAAAAGTTGTTCCTGATGGAGGCTGTGTGGTCAAGATTCTCCCCCGTTTACTCGGCCCTAGAAGAAGAGATTAAGTCTGGGAAATTAGGGGAATTGAAGCATGTGGAAGTCACTTTCGGCGTGCCGGTTGCTAAAGTGGCGCGGGTCGCGTAAGCATGTCGGAATTTTATATTACTGCACTGCCACTGCTTATTTTCGATCTGACTTATATCGTACTTTATGTACTTTTTCTTCCTGCCATTATCCCGCTCTAGGTTGGTTCGGCACAACATGTTTTCTTTTTCCACTCCTCTTTTATCTTCGCCAATTTCTCATCCACTCCTCTCGCTATCATATCCTCTTTTACACAATCTATCCATTTCTTCTTTGGTCTTCCTCTCCTTCTACGGCCTTCCTCGTTCATACCTAACATTCTTCTGCCAACATAGCTTTCATCTCTTCGCATCGTCCTTCAAGTACCTACAATACATTATAAATTAAAATTGCAGTAAAAAAGAACTCGGCGGAAGCGCCATACTGGACTTAGGTATCTACGTGCTTCAGTTCGCGCAGTTCATCTTTAAAGATGAGCCAAGAAAAGTAACGGCCGTTGGAAATGTGAATGAGGATGGCGTCGATGTTGCCGAGACGGTAATACTCGAGTACGATGGCGACAGACGCGCTGTACTCAACGTGGATTCAAGGGTTAGGCTATGGAACAACGCCACCATTGTCGGCACCAATGGAAGAGTTACAGTAAGTAGTCGATTATCTATCAGTGGCGGAGCGTCCATATAACCCGATTCCCAACAGCCGTACCAAACGAGCGAGCATAAAAAAATAATTACCATATTGCAAGTACAATACCATTTTATAAACAAATAAAAAAAATCCATCAATAAAATCTTATCATAACAGTCTTAAACGCGCGAAACAATATGCAACACAGGTACATACAATTCGCTCCCGCTCTCTAGATTCTCGCTAAATATCGAGTTATGGAAGCCTGCGATACAGCACGCAAACAGGCAAGCGTAGTCTTGTCAGACGCACGCAACGAGAATATCTATAATGAACCTGGATCAATTAGTGTAGTTGAACTACCTACGTAGCTAAAGCCCGCGTACCTACTACTTATTTAGTCTACGGCGGGTCCCAATAATATATCTACAGTTTAAAGGAAGCTTACTAAAGTTTAGTTGCTTGGCATTTTTTGTTGCCTATACATATTACGATAAATAACAGAAGTGGCTAAGCAACTAAGCTGCAGTCCTACATGTGCCAGCCTGGCTAGCATGACATGTCAAAAATCATGTCATGCTATACATGATTTTTGACAGTTCAAAGCGATAAATGGCTTTATCATTTCGTATTTAGGTGGTCATGCTAGGCGGGCAGTCCCGAAGTCCTGACATACCGTAAGGAAAATGTGCTTGCCCCGCTTATTGGTTTACACCGGCTGGTTTCCCTTAGTCGCCTTTTACGACATCCCCGAAGTAAGTCGGGGCAAGCACATGTTCCTTTAATTTTTTCGTTCACAGGCCTGCACTCTGCCTCATAAGTAAATTACTGTGTGTTCACATAAAACGAAGTTTATATACCTACTAATAATAAAACTGAAGAGTTTGGGTTAGTTGAACGCGCTAAAAACGAGCTAAAACGCGAGCGAAACCGCAGGCGACCACTAGTTTATTATATTAGTTTGGGGAAAAAGTCTTTTCGCATTATAGTATGTATAAACTTGTAATAAAATCTCTTTGGCTATACTATTTGTATCTGGCTGGTTTTGGTATCATTGAAAGTTTAAATTTTAAAGAACATAATTCCAAATTCAAATTAGGAAAATGTGTGATTTTCATTTGTTTTTCGTACCGCCAAGATGAGTGAATCTAATGAAGAAATTCGATACATTTTAAAATTTTACTACAAAAAAGGTAAAAATGCAACGCAAGCCGCGAAAAAAATTTGCGATGTTTATGGACATAGTGCAGCAGTGGCGTGGCGTGAAAGAACAAGTTAGGCAAGCCACAACTATATGAAGCCTCTTATGGTTTAAGCATTAACTTTTAACACCGCCTGCTAGGACACGGCTACAACTGTTCAACGCCATCTAGTGACGAAGCGGAGAACTACGTTGCCACTTTTGCGTGCTTGTGCTTTGTTTTATACAGCCAGAAAGACGATTCAACCCGGTCCGGAGCGGCTTGCAGGAGCGGCGCACGACCGCGATATTGAGTGCAGTTCACAAAAGAAATTCCGCTTTTATGGCTATTGCAATAAGATCTAAAATATTTACTTTTGACGGCACTTGTTTTCGTGGGAGTTTATTACTAATGTGTGCGTGTGTCGTAGTGTATCGATGCATAAGCGCGTAGGCTGCCGAAATGCCGGCTTGATGCCGGCTTGTAGCCAAACTTTAGGTACCATTTCGCGTTGCGTGCGCCTGACAAGACTACGCTTGTCTGTGTGCGTGCAGGCGCTGTATAGCAGGCGTCCATAACTCGATGTTTAGCGAGTTAGTTGAAGGAATCTAGAGAGCGGGAGCGAATTGTATGTACCTGTGTTGCATATTGTTTCGCGCGCGTTTAATACTGTTATGATAAGATTATATTGATTTTTTTTTTTATTTGCTTATAAAATGGTATTGTACTTGAATTATGGTAATGATTTTTTTATGCTCGCTCGTTTGGTACGGCTGTTGGGAATCGGGTTATATGGACGCTCCGCCACTGTAGTGCAGTGTCTATGAGAGTAGCACAAATTTGGTTTTTAGCGTTTTCAATCCGGAAATTTTGATGTCAAAGATGCACGTCGCTCTGGTCGCCCTATTACAGATAAAATGGATGCCATTTTTGAAAAAGTGGAGCAAGATGGGCATGTCAGTAGTTACGACGTAGCTGAAGAACTGGGA
The DNA here is from genome assembly GCA_963931975.1 of Cataclysta lemnata. Taxonomy (NCBI): domain Eukaryota; kingdom Metazoa; phylum Arthropoda; class Insecta; order Lepidoptera; family Crambidae; genus Cataclysta; species Cataclysta lemnata. Next base: position 13,423,493 of record OZ008340.1, on the reverse strand, counting down.
ATTGACCACAAAACAGTTTTGGCGCATTTTATAAAAACTGGGTACACAAAAAAACTCCACATTTGGGTACCTCACGAGCTCACTGAAAGAAACCTAATGAACCGTGTACTCATTTGTGATTCTTTATTACGACGTAATGAAACCGAACCATTTTTGAAGAAGCTGATAACTGGTGATGAAAAGTGGATCACGTAAGACAAGAACGTGCGAAAAAGGTCGTGGTCAAAGGCCGGTCAGGCTTCACAGACTGTGGCGAAACCCGGGTTAACTCGCAACAAGGTGATGCTGTGTGTGTGGTGGGATTGGAAGGGCATTATTCATTATGAGCTGTTACCACCAGGCAGGACCATCGATTCTGAACTCTACTGCGAACAACTGATGAGATTAAAGCAAGAAGTTGAGAGAAAGCGGCCGGAATTAATCAACAGAAGGGGTGTGGTTTTTCATCATGATAACGCTAGACCTCACACATCTTTAGCCACTCAGCAAAAATTAAGAGAGTTTGGCTGGGAGGTGTTAATGCATCCGCCGTATAGTCCTGACCTTGCACCTTCAGATTTCCACCTGTTTCGGTCTCTTCAGAATTCTTTAGGCAGTGTCAGGTTAACATCACGAGAGGACTGCCAAAACCACTTGTCGCGGTATTCTGACCAGAAGTTCCAAAATTTCTATAGCAATGGGATCATGTCCCTACCTACAAGATGGCAAAAAGTTATCGAACAAAATGGTAGCTACATACTTTAGTTAAATGTAAATAAACTGTTTTGAAAAAATGGTAGCTACATACTTTAGTTAAATGTAAATAAACTGTTAAAAAAAATGTTTTGAATTTTCTTAAAAAATGCGAAGAAACTTTTTCCCCAACCTATTATTTGATCTAGTTTCCATAACATAAGCTTTGGATTAGATGACGGGATTAGAATTATATTATGTCGGTTTTCTAGTTTCCAAAAACACAAATTTTAGGCTAAGTGTAAAAATAAGAATGTTCTATTATTATTATATTACTTATTCTTCATGGAACAGATAGAAGATCCATTCCACTTCCCTGAAACACTGATACACATAGATGGGACCCGAGAAATGATACCACTGCACAAATCAAATATCCCATACTGCTTCGAAAACAGTGCTGGATTAGTTTACCAATCCTTGGAAGTTGCAAGGTGTATTCGTGAAGGTAATTTATGTGGTTTATTTTTCTTTTATAAAAATGTAAGCTGTTAAGTTCATGCTATTTCGTAATGGAAAATTGATATTAGTTAGTATCTAAGAAATTCCTCAGAAAAAAATATACATACATACATAAATCACGCCTATATCCCCGAAGGGGTAGGCAGAGGTGAACTAGCACCCACGTCACCCACCCAGAAAAAAATATGTCAAAAATAATACAGGTATTCACAATGATATTATATATAATAATAATGATAATGATATTATATATAATATCATTGGGTATTCATGAATGTAAAGTATATCATGAAATAGATTATATCATTGGTAAATATGATTAGGTCTCTTAATAATTATTTTTTTCAGGTCTTTTAGAGTCTCCTCATATGACTCATAAAGAGAGTCTGCTTTTGGCAAAAGTTGAAGATGCAGTTAGGGCACAAGTAGGAGTAAAATTTGATGTTGACAATGAAACATTCCAATAGTTTTACAAAATAAACGTCATTCACTGGCATCAAACAAAACACGATTTTTAGTTATAATCCTACTAGCGAACCTACTAGAAAACATGATTTTTAGTTCTAATCTTAGGGCCTGTTACACAATAGACAAGTAAGTTCGAAGTAGCTTACTTTGCAGTTTAATTGACATATATTTCATATTACAACTGTTAAATGATCTGCGAAGTAAGCTACTTAGTACCTATTTGTTGATTGTGAAACGCCCTTAGCCTTCAAAATCTTAAAAATTTTCCTACAAATTGCCACTATGTTACAAAAAACATTATTTTTAAATGAATCATCATCATCACCAGCCTTTTAATGTCCCCACTGCTGGGGCACGGGCCTTCCCTATGAATGGAAGAATATAGGGAGATTGGGCCATGACCCACCACGCTGGCCCAGTGCGGGTTGGTGGGTATTAACGACTGCAGATGCAGCCGGGGACCATCGGCTTAACGTGCCTTCCGAAGCACGGAGGAACTCGAGATAATAAATTTTTGGTCACCCATCCAATGACCGGCCTTGCAAACATTTTTAGTTTACGCAATCGCAGGCCAAGCGCGCTATGCCACTGCGCTAGCGAGCTCCTCCTTTAAATAAAATATAGCAAGTAATAATAGCCTATATTGTTACACGAGATTTTTTATTAGGATTAAATTGGAATTGGATATTTTTTGAGATGATATAAAATATAAATTCCATTTCAACCATACCTCTAAAAATTAGAACCCCAAACGGCAAATTGAATTATTTAATAAAGTAAGAAATTAAAACATATTATTTAACATAATACTTTTCATACAACAGTAAACAGATCCAGAAATATCAACTTCAATCTGCCAAATCATATTGTCTAAAATACCGTCCAACTATACATATAAAAATATTTAGGGGAGCCACTAGAAAAGTAGAATTTTCATCCTCAGGGTTGATATTGGACCTGAAATGATCATAGCATTAACAAAATATTAAAAACACTTAACACACTATATGGTATGTAGGTAACAAAATCATGGTCTGTTCCGTCTCTGTTCTATACATTCATTTATGACTAGCACCTTTACAGTGTGATGGATGATATAAATGAAAAGGGAGTGGATGGCTCGATGACGTCTGACTGATATGAACGGAATAGGAAACATACTGTCCCAACCCCAGAGAGACTAGGAATAGGGCATGGGAGAAGAAGACTGTAGATAAGAAAACAGTGCTGAATAAATATAATTTTGGTGTTCATTCTGCCTAACCCTTAACATAACCCTAAGATTGTACGTCCATACAGTGAATAGTAATAAACCAATTAATCAATAATTCAAATGACAATGAGAAGATAAGTATGAATCTCACCTTACTTCTGCACATTTTCTAGCCAAGTCTCTCAATGTGCTTGTTGTCTCAGAGAGTAATGGCTGTGGAGTGCATGCCAGAAAGGCATAAATCCACTGTCCTGCAATGAAACATGCTTATTGGTTCCATATTGTTATGATATTTCTATAAGCCTAAAAGTAAATGTTAATGCTGTCTCTGTTTTCCTGAAAAAAAGAGATAGCATCACTATAAAATTACTTTTAGGCATATATATTAAAATATGTGATTACTTAGAATTAGTAAAAAAAGAAGTTGAAAAAAGACGTAAAAAATTAAATAATAAAGCAGTATGCAAAAGTAATTTGCAAATATCAGTAAGGACAGTGGAAATTAGATTTTTTAAATAAGATTTTTTTTTACATTACAGACCTATTTTGTGATCTATTGAGCTGCCTCTTTTAATTTCTCCTATTATTTTGATTAGTGATTCCAGTCCTTTTTCTTGAACACTAGATGGCAAACCAAGGACACAAGATAGTGTAGGATCATTTGTAGTAAAGAAGGATTTCCAACCCCTCAGTGTATTTTCTATATCAACTTTTTTGATTTCACTTGGCCACAAAGATTTCTTGGCATGCAGTCTGGATATATACATGCGAATATCAGAAAAATCAGCTACTTGGATGTTTTGCCACTCTATGGTAGGTCTGAATTTGTCAGGAACCTTAGCATGAGGAACCTACGGAGAAATATTGTAGCCAGATTAAATGAACGATCAAGAAACAAGAAACATTAGAATTATTTGCCTGCAACTCACTTCTTCCAAGAAATAGGACTGATTTTTTGCATATTTAGTAAAGTCCCTCATAGATTTTGTAATAATTGAGCAATTTTGACGTTCTTTAATGACTTTGAGTAAATATTCTTCCCCTGTAGTTGGAACATCTTTAAATTGAACATCTGAACTAATTTTAAAACAAACTGATGATAATTCCTCGGTATTTTCGTCTGCAGATTTATTAAATATACACTTTTCTTCTGACATATTGATTGTCAGCTGTTCTTTGTTATACTATCAATAATTACAGTTAAAACAATATTTTTTTCACATTTTGGAAAAAACATTTAGTATTAATTTTACTCTACAAAGAAGACAAATTCAAAAAACAGAAATGAAAACAACGCAAAGAAACAACTCTCGCTCTCGGCTCCTGTCAAAGTGTCAATTTTATTTTTAATTGATTTAACGTTCCTGGATATAAGTCTTTTGGTAACTTCAGTTCATTTATTTTTCTTAATTCTGAATGAATGATTAGATGATCGAATAAAATTAATGCATGAAATTAATTTGACATGGGTGAAACACATTTTAACGCATGTAGGGAGTCGTGCTTGTCTTGTGCGCGAGTCGAATTACAGAGTTCATGACGGCGACTGCACTCCAACAACATAGAACACACACTTGAAACATGAAAAAAGCACCTATTGGACTAACTTTTTAGAGATTGCTTTATATAACATAACAAACACTCTTAAACCGTTCAGTTTGGGTGTCATGGTACTGTAGGCTACTCTCCTACATTTATTTAGTTTATCTATAATAATTACATATATTATTAAACTATTTATCATTGTATCTATATATTACACATAAAATAAATAATCACCTATACAACCTATTTATGTAACTGACGTGCACCCCGCGCCGCATCGCGTTGCCTAGCAACGAATCAACAAGGTCTCGAAATTACACCACGACGCGAAGTGCACGTTGCTTTCTTTTAAATATTAATTGTAAATTCTTTTTTAATGTAAATTGTGTATTTGTGTGTGTATATGTTATTCCTCTACTGGAGAACCAAAAATATAAGCTTTGGACTGTTATACTGTGAGTTGGATTATTCATTTACTTTTCACACACCAAAATACCAAAGTACGAATCACAGACATATCAATATAAGGAGATCGGCCAAGCCGGCGTTTAACGTGCGACACTTGTAAGCCCAGCGGGCATACATGTGACCCAGTTCGCCGTCTGTTATAGTCGAGTGAACACGTACGCATGTCAAAAAGAAATATCCGTTTTTTTATTCAAAATGCCGTCCTATTGAGTGAATTAGCCGTGAATCAGTTAATTAAGCAAGTAATGTAATAACTTTTCACAAGTAAGACCCGAAAAACGTACGATTTATATTTAAACTAATTTAAGCAAACACTCCGGTTTTTTATTCATAAATACTCAATCGCCCGAAATTCCATGTGGCAGTGCTTAACTTTCATTGCTTCGCAGTCCATAAAACGCGCGCAATCAATAGTGTATTTTGCGACACGCTCAACTAGAACCATGTTATGTAGTACGGCCGCTGATGGCGTTCGTCAGTCGAAGTGCGTGCATTGTGAGATTAGTGATGTCCACAGATTTATTATGTCCATTTTATCGAGTCACTTGTCGATGCACCTACCCTTTTGTTGATGGTGTAGAAGGTTTTCATATTTTTTTTTTGTATTTGATTTTTAATTTTTAACATTATATAAATGTTAGAAAAATTAGTACAAAGATTTTGGTCGTTAGAAATAGAATTTCGAAAAATTATGATCTTGAAGCGGGAATCGAACCCGCGTCCGCTGCTATCCGGGCAGGTGCCTGACCGCTCGAACACCCAAGACACTAATTAACTTGCCGAAATTCTTCTAACCTTTACACTTCACGTTGTAAGCCAACGGGTACCCTCGCAATGTAGAAATAAATTTGAAACATTCCAAAGCAGATATTTTTACACTTGGGACCTGGGGTGCAGTTCACCCCCCACCCGGCCTCTACCGACGCCGCTGTCGTCGAGCACCACAGGCACGTGTGTCGCCGTGTCGAGGAGATCCTGTCGGCAACAGCGCCGCCGCTCCGCGGGGAGGACTTCATCTCCCCTGCCGAGCTGCGCAAGGCAGTCCTCCACCTCCACAGGCGGAAGGCGCCCGGGCCTGACGGCATCTCCTCCGCGGCCCATCATGCAGCTTCCTCAGAGGAGTCTGGTGGCACTTAGCTCAGCAACCAGGCTCTTCAATGGCATCCTGCGCACCGGGCACTTTCCACAGGCGTGGAAGTGTGGGCGGGTCATAGGCCTTCCAAAACCGGACAAAGACAGGCGACTGCCCTCAAGCTACCGACCCATCACGCTACTATCGCACGTGGCCAAGCTGTTCGAGCATCTGCTGCTGCGCCGAGTCCGCCCGCACGTCCCTCTCAGGGACGAGCAATTCGGATTCCGCAGCGGCCACTCGACCTCGCTACAGCTGGCGCGCGTGCTCCACCACCTCACGGCCAACCAGAACCGGGGCCACCGGACGGTGGGGGTCTTCTTGGACATCGAGAAATCCTTCGACCGTGTCTGGCACCCCGGCCTCATCTTTAAGTTGGCCGCCACCAGCATGCCGCCCGCCATCGTGCAGATGGTAGCGTCTTTCCTCGCACCCACCGGACGACGCGCCCACCGGACTGACACCGGGCCCGCCGCCCGCAGCCGAGCGCGGGATATTGCCCCGTGCACGCGGCCTGCTGCGCGGGCACACCCACCGACCACGACAACCAAGTCACGGCTGATCGCGCGAGATCATCTCCGCGCTTGATCGCCGTGACCTCACCAGACATGACACCATTGGATTGGACCATACCATCATCATCATCCCCACTTATCTCGTCGACCCACCACCAGGTTCCTTCCCCCCTACTTTATGCTCCTTCGGGTACATGGCATAAGTCGAGTTCCACTCGCTGGCTCCTAGCTGGGCCTTGCCCCACGGCAAACCACCGGGAATATGGTTAGACCGCGCCGAGGGCCTCGCCACCAGACCAGGGTCGAGCACAGGGGGGCGATGGGGATACCCGCCGTCTTAGACGGCGGCTCAGTCCACCGGGGGACTGATGTCCCCTGAGTTGATGCCCGGGCCATGGGCTACCGCTCGATGCCCGCAGCCCGCCATCAGGCGGATGACCCGGATGATGATGATGATGAGAAGAATTTCGGCAAGTTAATTAGTGTCTTGGGTGGCCGAGCGGTCAGGCACCTGCCCAGATAGCAGCGGACGCGGGTTCGATTCCCGCCTCAAGATCATAATTTTTCGAAATTCTTTTTCTAACCACCAAAATCTTTGTACTAATTATTTTTGTATATATTACAGTAATACTATTATATAAGTTGGGTTTAGTTAAAAATTATGAGCAGGTATATCCTCGTGTGAATTTATTTTCTTGTTTCCAGATTTTTCCCAGTATTGAGATTTTTCCCGATATTTGTTCCCGAGTCATGGTTGTGTATTTATTATGTTTATGTAGTATATTTGCAATATTAATATACATAATTATTATGATATTAAAAAATAATGTCCTACATTAAGTATCCATAACACAAGTGCTTAAGCTACTTACTTTGGCTAGATAATAAGTGTAAGTGTTAAAAAATATTTATTATTATTATTACGACTTCCATCAATATGATCAATATCATCAACCAGACCACTAAGACAATCATAATATAATACTTCTCACAAAATCCATAATGGAGCGATATATATATACAGGGCGTCCCACGGCCATGCCACACGGAGGGAAAGTATATTAAATATGAACGGTTTAAAGACGGCAAGCTCAGCAGGCCTGCGAAAGTCCTGCCTTAAGATGGTCATAGTATGAAAATTTATATCAATCCTGTTTAAGTACTGCTAAAACAGCTCGTAGTAAGCCTCCTGCATTAAAATAACACCACTACAAGTGCCTAAAGTCCACTCTGAGACAATTTTGGAATGATAGAAATAAAAATTTGACTGAAACTATTAAAAGCCCGCCAAGCACTCTCAATCACTTATTTTTTTTATATGAATACAGATTAAATAATAGTAAAGACATGGCTGTATGTGCTAGACTTTTTGTTTTCTCTAAGATACAGAGAGAATAAAAAAAAAATAGGGAGTGTTTGGCGCGTTTCATGGTGTCAGTCAGATTTCTTTTCGATAATTGGTTCAGAGTGGATTTTGTGCAGTGAAAGTGGTGTTTTTTGATGCACAAGCATCCGTGTTGATGTCCAATTATGCAGAATCATTGAAAATAAGTCTTGTGACGTGTTTGATGTTGTGGTGAAGTCTACTATAAAAAGTGGTTTTGTCCACCTCATAAGGGACCATCATGAACTCTGTTACCATTAAATTCGCGCCAAGCACTCCCTAGATGCGTTAAAATGTGTGACATCTATATTTTAACGTAAAAAGTCATTTATACATCGCACCCACTCATTATTTCATAAGACTACAGATAACATATACACTAAAGACATGGCTGTGTGGGCTAGACCTTTTGCTTTCCCTAAAATATAGGGAGAATTAAAAAAATATAGGTTTCAACGGTGTCAGTCATATTTATTTTCAATACTTCAAAAATTGTTCTAGAGTGGATTTTGTGCAGTGAAAGTAGTGTTATTTTGATGCACAAGCATCCGTGTTGATGTGCCATTATGCAGAATCATTGAAAATAAGCTTTGTGACGTGTTTAACGAATTTTATAGTGGTTTTCACCACCTCATCGGTCACCGTCATAAACTACCATTTGACTCGCGCCAAGCACTCCCTAGATGCGTTAAAATATGTGACACCCATATTTTAAAGTAAATTCATTTCATTCCTACATTTCACCCACTCATTATTTCATAAGACTACATATAAAATATACACTAAAACATGGCTGTATGGGCTAGAACGTTTGCCTTTCTTAGAATATAGGGAGAATTAAAAAAAAATACTCGAGGTCCGAGGAGTGTTTGGCGCGTTTCGTGGTGTCAGTCAGATTTATTTTCACTAATTCAAAAATTGTTACAGAGTGGATTTTGTGCAGTGAAAGTGGTGTTATTTTGATGCACAAGCATCCGTGTTGATGTGCAATTATGCAGAATCATCGAAAATAAGTCTCATGATGTGTTTGATGTTGTGGTGAAGATCACTATAAAAAGTGGTTTTATCCATTTCATCAAGCACCATCATTAACTCTGTTACCATTCAATTCGCGCCAAGCACTCCCTAGATGCGTTAAAATATGTGGCACCCATATTTTAACGTAAAATTCATTTCATTCATACTTTTCACCCACTCATTATTTCATAAGATTACAGATAAAATATACACTAAAGACTTGGCTGTATGGGCTAGACCCTTTGCCTTCCCTAAAATATAGGGAGAATAAAATATCTAAATATACGCGATTCTAATCCGTAAAAGTTGTTTTCAAATGTGTAGTGCTCGTGCAAATATAAGAGAACATTATATAGGGAGAATTTAAAACTAACTAAGAAAATACTCATGCAGCCCCCGTAGCACGGGACGCGGACACATCTCCTACGGGGGAAAGAAAATCTTTACCTCTCGCTCTAACTCCCACTAAATCCCGAGACAAAACACTGTCAAGTGGTGGAGAGAGACTTGTCCACGTCCCCGTGCTAGACCCGCTGCATGCTCAGTTGCTCAGAGTAAATAGGACTGCATGTCATTTAGAATTTGCAGTTTTCTCGTGTATTATATACTCTTTGGTTTTCTCATAAACGTAGTGTATTATATACTCTTTGACTCTTTGTTGCTTGCCGCTACTAAACGTAGTGTATTATATACTCTTTGGCCGCTACATTTATTAGAGAAATAGTGTTCTGTGCTACAAATTATTATAAATTTGAAGGAAACAAAATGTCCTACGCAAAATACTTTGGTTGTGTTCTATTAGTGTTGTTACTTTGAAATATTACATAGTATTACTGAATTAAATCAGTTGGTTGGTAGGTACTATCAACAATCAATTGGATCTAGTGGTTTGTTATTATTGTTCAGATTATTTATGGACACGTGATGTCTACTTCAAGTAACTTATCACAATCTGCTTACTCTCCTTCCGAACCAGAGACGCCTCAGGTTATTAAACTATTTCGTTATCAAAATAACTGTATCTGATAAAGTTGTTGTACATCATGCAAAAAAATATTACATTTTTATAGTATAGTCTTCATTATGAAGGTAGTCTAAAGATTTGTTAAATTGTATACCATGCCCGGTTTTGTCCAGGGTTCAGACGCGTAGGCTGTCGATCAGGAGGCCCCCGGGATATAATCCCTTTTTCTGCGGGCTATTTACATATTTCGTCTTGGTAGTAATATGTTCAATATTTATCTTTAATTATCATATTTCTATAAGTTTTTCTCTAGTCTATAACACAAGCTCTAATGATTATTTTGGCTAAGATGATGACAAGATTATGGGTAATAAAAAAAATATGATTCTTACCCTAATGTTAGAGTGTGTCTTACAACTAACATTACTTTTAATTAGCCTTGTAAGTTTTTATTGTATAAGTTATGTCAATAAAACGGGTCAGAATTTTCAAAATGTTTAGGAAATATGATCCTGACCTTTTTTGTATGTTTATAACATTTAGGAAGGTATATGAAGCATAAATAAAAATCAAACAATAGTCAACACAATCTAAGGTAAGTGAATAAAATATGAACCTTGTTTTAGGGTGCAGCACAGAATAGGCTCAAAAACTTTGATCAGTCTTTCAATCACGTGGATCTTGGGCATAGTATAGAGCAATCAATGAAAAATGCACAAAAAGAGATGCATCAAAAGAGAATACAATCACTGAGAAAAGAGCTTGAGTATTTAAAATCAACTGAATGGGAATTTGACTATGATAAAGGCTTTGTGCAATAAAAAGTTTGAATTCCACAAGTCATAATGTTTTCATTTATAAAATCAATATTTAATTATTTCTACAAGATTGATGATGAACATGAAGATCTGACAAAGGAAGATTTTTTGGCTGAACAACTTGTTGGTTTAGAAGCAACATGGGAGCAATATTATGAGAATGATCAAACTGAAATGGTACCCAGAGATGCTAAATGCTTCCAAAGAACTGGTATGTCTAATAACACAGTGCATAAGTTTTTTTTTATATTGATATGTTTTATCATATCAACTAGGAAAGAAAACCCATTTCAGGCTCCCCCTATTACGTGAAATGGAACATTATACCTATACAGAGAGTCCCACTGCCATGCCACACAGAGGGAAAGTATATTAAATATTGAACGTAGGATATTTTACTAAAAGAAGAAATCGTTTTATTTTTAATAATAAGTAGAACTGCATTCACAGATTTTTTAAAAATGGCCTTGCTCAACCGGATATCAAACCCGCCAAATGTGATAGAAAAATTACTTGTATTTTATAATAGCGTTTGAAAGGGCTAGTTAATTGAAGGAATCTAGAGAGCGGGAGAGAATTGTAGGTACCTGTGTTGCATATTGTTTCGCGCGCGTTTAATACTGTTATGATAAGATTTTATTGATGGATTTTTTTTATTTGTTTATAAAAAAGTGCCGTGTGGTGACGGCAGAGTAGAATATAATTGTCACCACCCCAAATCTCTCCCGTGGGTGTCGTACAAGGCGACTAAGGATAAATCAGTGATGAGGAATGGGCAGCAGCGTTCCTCTTATACCACCTAGCAATGTACTGCGACTTTTGTGCCCGATAAATGGCAATAGGCTCGCCACCTATTACATGGGACGTAACATAATTGGCGAATCGTGGGTGCTATTTCACCTCTGCGTGATTGTATGTATGTATGTTTATAAAATGGTATTGTACTTGCATTATGGTAATGATTTTTTTATGCTCGCTCGTTTGGTACGGCTGTTGGGAATCGGGTTATATGGACGCTCCGCCACTGATACTTAGTATGTTTCTCAGTACAAAATTCCATTTTTGATAAAATGTACACTAACAGTCTTCCCAACCAAGTAAATTAAAAGTATAATCCCTATATTAAATGAATAACTCTCTCACTCACATTAAGCTGTTTAATATTGCTTTATAATTAAAAACTATTGTTTTGTATTTTCAGGTATAATAACATATTTGGAAAAATATCAGTATGTTTTAATTGATGGCATGCTATATTTTGATATATCCACCTGTTCTGTCCCTATTAATGTTAATGATAAGGTTCTTTATCTTGCCTATTGTGATTCAAACGATGTGACAGTAGTGGTCAGAATTCTAGAGAATCAGGGATTGAGTTGGGGTGAAGATGAAACTACTGAAGTAAATGATTTTAATGTTATAAATCATATTCTTATTGGAGAAGTCAGTCACCGACAAGATCGTTTTGTATTAATTAGAGACAATGATCTAAAATTTAGCCTGGATAAAGTTGAATCTACATTTGTGCCAATACAAGGGGATTGGCTTGAATTGAACTGCAAAATTCAATGGGATGAAAATAAACCATGCGATATATCATCAGCACAGGTATTATTAATGGAAATATATAATATCGATACAAAGATTTTGGTGGTTAGAAAAATAATTTCGAAAAATTATGGTCTTGCGGCAACCGAACCTGCGTCCTAGACACTAATTAACTTGCCGAAATATTTCCGACCTTTACACTTCATGTTGTAAGCTTACGGATACCCTCGCAATGTAGAAAACGCACGATATTTGTAAAAATAACTGCTTGGAATGTTTGAAATTTATTTCTACATTGCGAGGGTATCCATTGGCTTACAACGTGAAGTGTAAAGGTTGGAAGAATTTCGGCAAGTTAATAAGTGTCTTCGTTGACTGAGCGGTCAGGCACCTGCCCGGATAGCAGCGGACAGGTTCCATTCCCACATCAAAATGTTAATTTTTCGAAATTCTTTTTCTAACCACCAAAATCTTTGTACTTATTTTTCTAACATTTATATAATGTTGAAATTAAAATCGATTAGTATAAATGGCTAAATATTTAAAATAAAAATATTCTTTAAGGTTCTTGAAGTACTGTCAATCAAACCTCTTAGAAGTAAAGTAAGACATGCAGTGATTACTGAATGGTTTGGCAATGAAGGCGTTGCTGATAGATTGATTTATTTTAACAAGGACAGTATTCAGAACAGCTTACAACCTCAAGTTGGTTCTAAGGTAACAATTAATTGCAAAATTAATTAACAGACATGAATTTGCATGTTATTATTTCATCATTAGCTTTCCACATCTTACTACAGTTTTGCTAATTTTCTCATCATAATGATTTCTTTACCATGTTCCCAGGTTATCTGGGGCCGTCATTTTATAACTATATAATGCATACTAGTTTTCTACCATAATAGCTCGCAATATTGACATGACTTTGGCTGATGACTTTTGTTGGTATAATGAATACATATTTGTTGTTATTTCAAATAATATCCTCATTCTTGGCAAAAAAACTATGAGTTTTTTACATACAGCAGTGCTTTACTAACTAATAACTAACTTCGACAAAGTACCACCTCAGTTCTGACTGAAAAATATACATATAAATGTTATTTTATAGGTTATTGCAGAAGTCATTGAGAGCAATCAAGGTTCATGCACATGGAGAGCTATTAAGCTTGTTATAACTACTGGAAGTGTGACTTCTGCTTCTGATCCCAAGATACCAACTATATCAGATGAAGAGAAAAAAAGTTTGATTTCAGAAAAGGAACACAAAGTCGATATTACACATCCTATAAAATTTGAGAGTATCAACATAGATACCACAGCTGAAGTTAAAATAACTATAGTTAATAATAGTGATGACATCCAGTTTATAAACAAATGGGTAATACTAAGTAAAAAGAGGGACTCACAAATTAACATTCAACCATTTTTGACTAAACCTTATAAGCTATATCCAAAAGCAGTATTTGTTCTTACTGTGACATGTCATCCTAAATTTTTGGGAAATACAAAGGAATGCTTTGTAATAATCTTTAAAGGTTTTCAAGCAAAGAGATTTATAGATATAAACGTTGTGGAAGATACTATCGCATTACAAAGGAATTTTACTAAATGTAACTATCTAAATAGATCAGAAAATGATAAAATGAAATCCTTAAGGAATATGAAAATGAGAGGACAGCAGCCTCTGGTCCCTGGACAAAAACCTCACAGGACACCTAACTTTATATATATGAGACTTGGTAGTTTTCCAATACCAGAAAAGGTTTGGAATGCGGTTTTGGGTGATTCAGAACAAGCAGCACTGAGTCCTGACTATTACAAGATTGTTCAAAGAATAGAAGATTCTTTCCCTTGCCTGTCGCAAGAAATTAATATAAACAATTACATAGACAAATGGCATACCTTACTTTACATGGAAGAAATTCAATCACAGCTAAATATGAGAAAATATGACATGACGAAAGTATATTTGTTACATTGTCAAGAATACCTTGGCCTTGAAATAGAAGGTCTTGCTGAACAGAGACCTTCATTAATTAAAGGCGACAGGGCTGTTGTTAAACTTAGCTATGACTCAACTTCTCCTGCCTATGAAGGTTATATTCATGTAATTAAAGGAGATCTTGTTTTGATGAAATTTAATCAATGTTTTCATGAATCGTATACCGGCAGTGATGTTTCAATTGAATTTCATAATTCCCGTACAATGTACAGAAGGTGCCACGCTGCAATTAATTTATCACTGTCAAAGTTGGGTCCAGACGTTTTATTTCCACAACGAATTTCTGTTCAAAACAGTCAAATTTCACTAGAAAAATTAGATTCTATACAGTGGATTAACGAATCTTTAAATGTAGGCCAAAAGGCTGCAATTTATAATATTTTGGCTGGTACATGCCGCCCTATACCCTACTGTATATTTGGACCACCAGGAACTGGTAAAACTATAACTCTCATAGAAACCATTCTACAAATACTAAAGCTGTTGCCAGATAGTAGAGTATTAATAGCTACACCATCCAACAGTGCTGCAAATCTGGTTACGCAAAGATTATTACAACACAGAAATATTTTCTCTGATTCAATTATTCGTCTAATAGGTCATTATTTAATTGAGTCTGATAATATTCCTGATATTATCAAACCATTTTGCGCTACTATGGATATCAGTAAAGAATTCACAAGTAAGTCTAAGCAAGTTGTCAAAAATGGTATTAATTTACAATGTCAAACATCTTATATTGGCCGGCATCGTGTAACCATAGGTACTTGTTGTTGTCTCGGAACTCTAGCTCAAATGGGCCTCCCCAGGGGCCACTTCACTCATGTCATAATAGATGAAGCAGGGCAAGCGACGGAGCCAGAAGTAATGATACCATTGACATTCATAGATAAAGAAAATGGACACATAATACTTGCTGGTGATCCAAAACAACTGGGACCGGTTGTACAGTCTAAATTTTGTGATGATTTCGGCATGAGGGAATCATATTTGTCAAGAATATTAAGCACGTTTCCTTTTCAAAAAGATTATGCCGCATTCACAAATGGGTATGACGAAAGAGTGATTACTAAGCTGACTGATAATTACCGCTCCGTGGATGAAGTAATTTCGTTGCCAAGTGAAATGTTTTATGACGCATCGCTTCAAGCAAAATTCGACAGAACTCAGCCTTGGGTCGCCTACATGACAGAGGTCGTCAATGATGTTTTCCATAATGAAAATAAGGCCAAAGGAGGTATTTTTGTTTACGGAATTAAGGGCTGTAATAAAAGGTGTAACGAGAATCCATCGTGGTACAATCCTCAAGAAGCCTCGATGGTAGCATTAGTTACATGTAAATTGTACAAGAAAAATATTACAGTTGACGAAATTGGCATTATTGTTCCTTATGTTGCACAGGTAAAAGTAATATGTTTAATTTGGATTTAGCTAAGTCCCATGTAATTGGTAGCGAGCCTTATGCCATTTATCGCTTAAGTAAATCGCAGTTCATTGCTGATGGTATAAGAGAAACACTGCTGCCCATTGCTGTCTTTTATGCATTCGAATTCTGTGGGCACAATAATTTTAACGGAACAAAGTGCTTTGGTTATAAAGTTAGTTACACGGGGGAAAAACGGCAATCTTTATTATTATATTTGGTCACAAAAAAGAGAATAACAATGTAAATGCTTGATATAAATTATAGAGGACTATAGAAAAATAAATTTAGAATTCTACGTTTATGGCACTATGTCATTGATATGTCGCAGGCAGATCTTCGAATACGACTTTTCAAAAAATGTTTAAATGTTGTGAAACGCATATGCTTGGATTTTTTAGTGCTCTACCAAACATTTACGTGGTATATCATACCACGTGAATGGTTGATAGAACACTAGAAAAAAAGTTAGAAAGAATTTCATGACGCAGTCCCCTGCCGTGTTTTTATTGATGAAATCATCAGATCGTCTTATACGGCATTTTATAAATTAGCCAATAAATAAATCGTGAATAGAATCAAACTAAGCTAAGATGAACCATTTACATACGCGTCAAATAAGTGTCAAATATATTTTTTTTTGTTGCAGGTTAGATATTTGAAATTAGTATTTGAAGCAATGGGCTTGTCTTTACCGAAAATAGGCACAGTTGAAGACTTCCAAGGACAAGAAAGACCTATTATACTAATTTCCACTGTAAGATCTCAAGAATACGACTTGGCAGAAGACCAAAGACATCGTTTGGGATTTATAAAGAATCCAAAAAGATTGAATGTGGCTTTGACTAGAGCGCAAGTGGCAGTTTTGTTGTTTTGCGACCCACACTTACTAAGTCAAGATAGTCTATGGCAAAAAGTTATAAGTCATGCTGTGAAAGAAGATCACTACATGGGTTGCGATTTGCCCCGTATTATTAGTAATAAATGATTAAATAGCACGCACATTGTTGTTTTAAGCGACCTTTATCAGTTTTATATTTTAAAAAAATCATCCATGTATACAAGGTGTAATTTAAAGATGCAGTAATATTAAAGGGGTTATTCAGGCCATCAAAATAAACGACTTTAACTATGAGACCAATAACAAAATCTCAAAAAAAAAAAACACCACCCCATACAAACTGATGTCAGCTGGTACTCAGCTTAGTATGGGGAAGCCAATTTTTTTTCTGAGATTTCGATTTTGGTCCCGTAGTGAAGGTTGTTCAGTTTGATGGCCTGAATAACCCCTATAAATATTTATTACTGCACATGTCTGTATGCCCGCCCCGTAGCACGGGATGTTGAGAAAATCTCCAAATTATCCATGTATACCTACTATGTTACGCCTGCCCGGGTAGCACAGGATGTGGAGAAAGTCTCCTTAGGGGGAAATAATTTTTTTTTTCTCGGTCTAACTTCCACTAAATACCGAGACAAAACACTGTCAAGTGGTGGAGAGAGAATTAAATATTCTATTTTGTCCAGTAGGTACTGCTTCAATTACCAGACCATGTAACCTAACCATAGGCCAGCGAGGAAAGGGGTCGTTTTTATCATCAATTACTCTTCAAGTTATCAAGATTGAGAGTAGTGATATATACTAATAAAAGAGTAGAAAAAAGGTATGCCATTGACCTTGTTTTCGCAAAATCTTAAAATAAAACGCCCTGAGGCAAAATAAAAGTGGTAAAAAAATTCAGTATTAAAAAAAAAAGTTGATGGTGTGTTTTAAGAGGTTTTAAGTGTATTTTACAGCCTTTATTCTTTTACCTTTCAAATAACAACATCTATAGTAACATCGAGGAGCGAGTTTTCTCCTCCCCGTATCACCCGCCCCCGCTAACATCAAGAGTGCCCCGTCCCCAGCACCGTCTCTCATACCGCAGGAAGGTCGCGCACGAAGTTGTCAGACTAAAGTCTCGGGACACGTAGCGTGCGCGCCAGATAAGTCTGCGCGATGGGTGGCGCTGCTCGCTCACATTGACACTCCTAAACAAACAAAATAGCAGGCAAATTTTTAGTTCCAATTTAGACTACGCGCAGACTTATCTGGCGCACACTCTAGTCTAGGACCTCTAGAGCCTAAACCGCCAAGTTATTTCGAGTCATGGCGATTTTTGGTAAGACACAAAGCTCTGCTGTCTGATGGGGTTTTAGAATTGACCCCCTAAATGGGGTGATATCGTCGATGAAATTCATCATAGATAGTCTGCTCCTAAAGTTATTACTACATGCCTGGACATAATGTATAGGACGTCTGGATCTTGGAATATAGACAGTATTAGGCTATAAAGAGTCCATCAACTAATACTAATAATAGGTAGGAGGGTAGGTCTAAGTCAAGTTTGTGATAAAATTTTAACTTTTGCTATGTTTTTAAACTAGGTAGGTATTTTATTTTCATTCCATCCAAAGAGTATATAATACACTACGTTTATTCTGATAGAATTCTGATTCCATCTAGACATGTGTAGTTCCGGACCGTAATAGTTCCAGGAACTATGTCCGGCACTGGAACGACATCGGTCCTCTCCAAAGCGTCTTGCTAAACAGGTTCACAGTTCCTCGCATGTCCATGTCCATGTCCAAAGCGAACCGAGGCATGCCGAGGACCGACGACGGTCGGAAAACTCCGGAACGAGCGGCGCCGGCAGTTCCGAGTCCGACCCGAGCGCCTTCCGAGCATTTCCGATTTTATCCCAGCGGGATTTAGAATGAGACAGATAATAAACTAATATAAAACTGCTTATGGATAATGTGACTTATGTTTTATGCACATTTAATGAAATTAGAATTCTTGTTTTGAACTCTTACTGCAATTCTCTGAGCGAGTTCTTAGAATTTTTATTTAGCACGCTATCCAAAATAATAACATTAATAAGATTATATAAATAAAGTATGAATAACATTTTTTTAAATAAAATACTTTAATAATAACTACTATTAATTATCATCATCAAAAATATAAAAAATTTATTGCTATAAGTTTGTCTCACTAACGGCCGCACTCAGAGACGTCAATTAACTTTAATGAGTACTTAAAGTCAAAATAATTTATTTAAATCTAGACCTTAGACCCAGCAAGAACAGCGACTAGTTTTTAATTGTAATTTTTCGACATTAAGCACTAATTGTCGTTATCTGACGTTTCTGAGTGCGGCAGTATAAACTCGAGAATGGCTGGGCCGATTTAGCTGATTTTGAAATTATTGTCTTGGGCCAGGCAAATAAAGAAGTAAATGTGATAAAATATGGAAAAATTGCGAGGGAAATAGTAAAAACAACAAATTTATATAACTGTTTAGATTATAACTGCACGTAGATAAGCAATAATGTGTCAAGCCATGTGAATATCAATTTGAGAAAATGGCGCCCATAGATTCTAAACATGATTTAATTTGCTATTTTATTAAAAATTGTTTTTATCTTTTTGTTAAAGAAAGTGTTTTAAGTCAGTTAGAATTAGAACACTTTTGAAAATTGTAGATTATAATAATGATGCTTTATCAATCTATGTCGAAATCTCGGAATATGGGTTTTTGAGGGTTGACACATTATTGCTTATCACCGTCCATCTGGAACTAAGACCGCCTATGCCCAACCAAAGGACCTACATTACATAGCAAGGACCTAACCAGTTCCGTTATCATGTCCGAGGACATGTTAACGGAACTAGGTCCGAAACGTTATGGAATCGTTCCATGTTCAATCCATTTCCGGACATGGTTTGAGCATGTCTAATTCCATCTAGAAAGCATTTACAACGTATACTGTTATTATATTTACAACGATTATTGTATACTGTTATACAAAATAGATTATTATTATTAGATTTATTATTTTACCACATAAAATTTTGATTTTATATCGATTTCTATAATAATTATTAAGCGTTGTAGTTTTAAATCTTAAAAAAAGATATGACGGATTTACAGTCTGCTTAAGTCCTAAATAAAAATTAAACTTGCTTTGCACACATGTCTTTAGTGTCAGTCAGGTACGTCATAATTTTAATTCGACAAGACAAGCAAATTAAAATTGGATTTGGATTGTGTACTGCTATTTAAAATGTTTTTCTAATGTTATTTGACAGATTTGGTAACACCGAAATATATAATTATTAGCTTAAAGATAAATACGATAAACGCACAATAATGGAAGAGAATTTAAATGGTGTTGTTTTGTGTGACAATCTTATCAAATGGTTACAGACTTTAAATCTTACAGCTAAACATGGAAATCCTTCAGGTAAACAAGCTATTACAATAGTTACCTTTTTGAAATTTATACTCTAATCACACTTAACCATGGACCATATAAGATAATCCCTTATTTTGGTTTAAAGCTCTGAGTTCTTCATCATAAAGGACTTGTACTATATTCACCCAAATTAATAGTAATTGTTTACCAATGTATTATTATCATACAATTTCTTTTTGATATGATAAAAATTAATATACAAACCTGAAATCAAATAATTTTAAGACCTTAAGACACTTCATAGCAGGAATCCTAAATGAGACATTGGATCTAAAGACTAGTATAATATAAAGATAAATGTGTTGTAGATCTGTCCGACGGTGTTGCAATTGCTGAAGCACTTACACAAATAGCCCCAGAATACTTTACACCATCTTGGAATTCAAAAATTAAAACTGACGTAGGCAATAATTGGAGGCTTAAAGTAAGCAATCTTAAAAAAATCCTGGAAGGTGTGGTTGGTATGTATAGTTCAAGTATTATGTGAGAATTATTAATTTAAATTTACTGAAAATCTGTTAATGTAAGTTAGCAGTGGAAATATAATATACAACTTTTATTTTAATTTCTCTTTGATGGGATTTGAAGAGCTGCTCCTTCTCTCTCTGCAACACTATGGACCCGGCATCTGTCCAGTGAATCTGTAGACTGCTAAGTGTTTTTGTCTCGCCTTGTCTCATTGTCTCTACATTGTGATAATATTTTTCAGATTATCACCAAGACATTTTAAATTTAAGTCTTCAAGAATTTTCAAGGCCTGATGTTGTGAATATTGCAGAAACAGCAGATCAGTTAGATCTAGGCAGATTATTACAACTTGTACTTAGTAAGTCTAATAATAATTTTTATTCTAAACTGTTAGGTCAGATTAGTATTGTCTTCAGTTTAAACGTCTATCATATATTACTTCCACCTGAAGTCAGTCAAAAGAGGTTTTGACAAGCTAAGAATTTTTGAGTGTACAATACAATCTTTGTTCTAGAAGTTTTCTAATTAATCAATAATTCATATAATAAATTGTTTAGCGCTATTTTATAATCATTATGTATAATTTAATTACCATAATCCCTTAAACAGGTTGTGCTGTGAATTGTATTAAAAAAGAAGAATACATTACTCGTATAATGGAAATGGAATTATCGTGTCAGAGATCCATAATGCAAGCTATACAGGTTAGTGTAGTATTTATTTAAGTTCATATAAGTAGTCAATATAGGCAGCCTGTATTTAACTTTTGTAGCTACGAACAGATAAATAAACTTTTGTTTCTTTTTTCAATTACAAATTAAAACTGAAACATTTTGCAAAATTGTATGTATTATACCAGTAAACACTATAAGAAGCCTAAAATTTTCTGTTTAATGTTGTAGATATAACTTAATTAATTGAATTCATATTGTTTATTGGTATTTAATTTTTCTAACATCTTTTTTGTAATATTTAATTTTATAATTTTATTTAGATAATGTTTATATAAAAATCAAATCATAATTGGTGTCATTCCTCCAAATTATCTGCCAATAGAAGGCGTTTTTAGTAGGTAGGTACATTTTTTATGATAGTATTAATTATAATGAATTAGTGATAATGAAACAAGTATACAAGTAATTTATACTTTATTGCTAAAATTGTCAATAAAATTAACCGTGTTGTATTTGTACTGTATAAAGAAGAAATGTGCGATATTGTTGGTTGATTAACCTAATTAAATCATCACTAGTGATTTCTGATGCGTGTTACCTAGATTGCGGCTTACCGCGCACGTGTTGTGTAATTTATATTCATTTGTACATATGTTATAAAATAACGCCTCTTCCATATTGCTATCACAACGGGATTGATAGAGGCAGTTATAACTTCGCGTATATTTGGATCTGTCTCAACTGATCGGCACGTCGTTATGTGTTTTAGACTGGCTTTGTTTTGTAAGTCAAACGAACAGCCCCCGTAGCACGGGAAGTGGAGAAAAGCTCCTCGGGGAAAAGAACATATTTTCCTCTCTCTCTATCTCCCACTAAATCCCGAGACAAAATACTGTCAATCAAACGGTGGAGAGAGATTTTGTCTACGTCACGTGTTAGACGTGCAGAAGTTGTTTCGCCAGACTACAGTAGCTAGATGCCTTTTCAAATATTTAATGTACACATTCTCTCTGCCCAAGGGCAAGAGTAGAAATCATGTCTCAAATATTTGGGTCGGAAGACAATGAATCAGGTCAGAAGACAATGAATCATTTAGGATATTTTTAATGAATCCTCTTCGTAGTTTGGATAGCCGTCCAAAGCCGTCATCTTTGATAACCCTATACATGCTGCAAAAATATCTCTACGAAGAAAAATCTAGTTCTAAACTAAAACTCTTATGAAACTAACTTTTTTCTAATAAATGAGATGCTAGGTCTAGCATTTCAACTCGTTAGTTAGTCATAAGTGTTAAGAAGTCAACCGATTTCATTGCACCCTAATAAGCTAACACCAGTAAAACTCTTGCGAGTCGATAGGCGCCTTAAAAAGCAAAATCATTTGAGAAACAAACGTTTTTTGCTGCCACCACGGACGGCGGCGAGCCACCCGTGCGTGACCGCCTAATTAGTTTAAATCCATTCCTTATGTAATTTATAAATTACTCAAGCCAAGACAGTTTACATGCGCTGGCCTGGCGCACCGTTGGCATATGTACGCCGTACCGTTGCATCATAATGAAGCATGTTGTATTGGTCAACAGCGGTTGCTTTCGTATTTTTATTGACTGCTTCACTTACGCTCTTGCATCTCGACCTTGTGTTGACATGTGTCAGTTAAACAGTCGTGCCAGTGGCAGTGTTGTGGTGTGTTGTAGGAGTTGGAGACTCTAACTTTGAGTGTGAACCGGGGAGTGCTACACCCCGATGCGTCGCCCACGCTCCCCTCCGACGTCGACATGAAAGAGGTTCTTGCGCAGAAGTGCCATGAGCTCGACACACAGGTTTGTTTGAGTCATATATTATGAATGACTATTTTTATAGCATGTGCCGATAGATTTTATAGGTACCCGTCGGGTTGTATTGAGGCTTTGAAATGTGGGTACATTTCGAGTTTCGACAGATTGTGTTGAGTGCAGGGGGAGATCGCACGCACTGGCATCCGATCTCTGTCCGAGTTTTCTAGACCAATAATTTTTTGACGGATTCGGATCGGATGTAGTGCGCAAGCGCTCTTAACCAATAGAAATTATTAATAAAGCCATTAGCATTTGGTTGGCAATGAGTTTATGAATATGGTCAGGATGGCCCGCAGCGGGCCACCGTAAATATCGTGGTCCAATATATCTTTGGTCTTATAAAAATACGATAAACATTGACGACGATTCGCAAGTAAAACAAAACATAATATTTATTCAGTCACATTCACAGTACATTCAATTTTATAACCAAAGAACGCCAGAAAACTTGAACTTTTAAACATAATCTCCTAATCTTTTTATTACTTAAATCTCAGGGACACACAATAATTAATTGCCGAATTGTTTCACTGGTTTTTGGCTTAATGTTTGAGGTTTTTGGCTTAGTTAGGTTAGTTGGAAGAAACGTCAATAGGTAGAGAACAAATGTCTGTATTCCTTACAAACATTTGCCCCTACCAGGATTCGAACCCGGAACCTCTTTGCCGACTGCCAGCGATCGGATCATTCGACCAAACTGACCGTCAAAATATTAGCCATCGTCGCATTTTATAAATTTTTATTTTGACAAGGTCCTGAAGTGTTATAATGTCATTAACTTATAATGCGTAATGGAGTTATGTACTTTTCACTAATATGGAGCAACATAACAGGAACAATTTGAGCTTAGAAAGCCGAAAGATACCAACTTCAACGGAATGTTCATAACATAAGTTAACGGTAATGAGTGGTTTAGTAGAGACAAAAATACTTTTGAACGCATTCATTTTGATAGCGTCTAACTGCTCTTAAAATGTAGACTCTAAGATGGGTTGGCAAGGTGATGTTGTGCTGTAAAGTTGTATTTCCTTTCTTTTGATAACAAACAAGTGATTAAATTACCTCGCGAGTGTTTTACTAAGAAATGCATCCTTACAGTTTCTGTTTCGTTGCCTGTGAAGACTTTTTTATACTTACCATGTCTCGAATACTCGAATAACATGTAAATAAACGTCGAAAAGATCAGGTACTAACTACACAATAATTGATGAGGTTAATTTATAAATTCATTTTTGGAGCATTCATTTTCGCATGCTTTGTCTATCGGACCTCCGATCAAATACTGCAACAATTTGAAAAATGATGTTATGCGTTTTTTTAAAAGGAAATATCGTTTTTTATATCTTACTGTTTTAAAAAGTGAAGGATTCTTTCCAGAAATGTTTTTTTTATTTGTATTGTCAACGGTACGCCTTTTGTGCTTTACGATAGACATATAAAGGTTGACAACAGATTATTTGATGTACTGCTTAAGTCATTACCATGGCAAGGAAATTACTGCGATTAAAATTACCGGCGAATAGCGATAGGAGGCTCTCCCCTCTTTTTTTTCGTTTTTTCCTTTTTTTTCCTAGGCTTGAAGGCATTTAAGCATGCCCCGCGATCCCAGGGTGTAGAAAGAAAGCGGGGTTATGTGGGACTCTCCGGCACATAAAAGTGCCAGAAGTGCCCATCACTAAAACTCCCCAGGGTGCTTCACCATCTCGCATGGGCGGGGGGAACGGGAAACAGCTGAGTCTTGGGCAAGGAGGCTCCCCCCTATGACATGGGATCTGGCATAAGCTGGTGTTATCGCACCTATGTCTATCCCTTAGCAGAAAAGGGTGTGTTTTTATGTAATTTATGTTTATTTCTAGGTGAAAGTGCTACAAGAGGAGAAAATGACGCTCCTTAGCGAGGTGGCCCGCCTGACCGCTAGTCAGGCGGAGGTGTGCGCGGAGGACCACGAACTTGACGACGCGGGGGGTTCCATGGGCCCCGCGCACGCTGGCACGTTGCGGTACAGCGACATGCGAGCGCGACTGGACGCGCTCAAAGACGAGTTGGATAAGGTGGAGCTACAGCGGGATGATCAGAGGGCGCGGGCTGAGGTGCTGGAGAGGGAGGTCGCGCTGTTGAAACTCAGGAACGAGGAGCTCCAGGTAATGTGCAGGGGTGAATACTGGAATTTGTCGTGTGGTGACGGCGGAGCAGGATACAATAGGGGACCTAACTAGCTAATATGTACTTGGAATACACTAGGTGCTTGTCTCAAAAGAATGCAGGGAAATGAAACATACTATTTATTTACAATTAAACAACTTTTACGAATAAGACTCGCTTATAGGTATTTCTTTCTTCTTTCTTTCTTTCTTATAATTGGGTGTTTGGCATATTAATTGTTTTGTTTTATTTCAAATATAAGAAAACATACTTTTTAGATTATACAATGAATCGAATGAATAAAGCGGTTACGCACTACGTTCTATCGGAGATCGGCTGTAGTGCGTAAGCTACCATAGAAATAGTTTTACGGCTACAACGGACCATATTTTCACGGATTCGGATCGGACGTAGTGCGTAATCGCTCTTAGAACGACGACGACGTCGCGGCCGGGCAGCTGGCTCCCCTGTTCCGGTGATTAGAGGCACAGGGGCGCCAACACAATAACTCCAGCATCCCGTTTCATACAACATTCCTGGAGCGCTGTTATGTTCCAAATTCAAATAATAAAACACGACGCGGCCCTATGTAACGCGGCGCGTGTTGAGTCAAATCAAATGTATTGGTTTTCTATGATCAGAAACACACTATGAACATCCGACGCGACGCCGGATTATTGTATGAAAGTAAATTCTAATGAATTATCAATAGTCGTAGTCTAGTCCGGCGAGGTTGCTGGTACTTTACAATTAAGTTAGTTAATTGAATTAACCATATATAGGCCAGTATTGAAATTCCTTGATATATTACAGGTTGCAGCCTCCGAGAATGTGACGTTAAAGGATGAGGTGGACGCACTCCGGGAGACAGCGGCCAAGGCGGCTACGCTCGAGGCGACCGTCGCCTCTTACAAGAAGCGGATGGAGGAACACGTCGACTTGAGGAGACAAGTATGAATTAATTGAAAATAAGCTTTATTTGATTAAGTTCAAGACTTAAAATTGAAATAACCAATGGGTCCAAATAACGATAAACGCGTGTGTCGGTACGCAGCCTTAATGGTGTTCGTATAGTGGGAGTTGGTTTACATACTGCTTGCTGAGTAAATGAGAATGAGAATGCCGGATCACAATGCGTCACATGCACATTAACACCAAAACTAAGCTTTTGAGAGTAAATCTGTTTTGATGCAAACTGGTACGAATCTCCATACAAAAATGGGCATTCTCCTTTGCTCAGCGAGTGAGTTTCATCATCATCACCAGTTCTTTAAAGTCCCCACTGCTGGGGCACAAGCCGAATATGTATAGAAGAATCTAGGGAAAATTAGCCGTAACGTACCACGCTGGCCCAGCAGTGTGAATTAATGTGTGCTGCATAATAACATGCAGTCATTCACGATGGTGAATGACTGCATGTTATTATGCAGCAAGGTTCAAAATTAATTTTATTAATGACCGGCATTAACGAATACAACTCCTGGCGGTCTAATCTGAAACTCCGAACGATTAACTCACATCTATCCGTCTTTTTCACGCCACTGCGTGTTAAAATAAGAGTGACAAAGACGCAAAGACTCGATCCAACGAAATAAACTTCCAGAGTAACGCCTCTGAATACACGGAGTTTACTCCAAAAAGTTGTTTGTATTCAAATGTGTAGTGATCGTGCAGATTAAGTAACTATCTGTGTTCTTGATAAAGACGATCTTTGAAAGGCATTGCAGTAAATTACACTGGCAACCGCAAACCAAGTGATATCGGAGCCGACAACACCGGACCTGCCATTAGTAATAATAACTCTGTTTTGCGAGGTGCTATGGCGTTTACATAATTTTCCGCTTATGATAAACTTTTCTAGTCCACAGAAAATTCTTTTGGGTATGTGTAATATTTAGGGCCTGTTTCACAATCGAAAAGTAAGTTCTAAGTAGCTTACTTCGCAGATCATTTGACAGTTGTAATATGAAATACATGTCAATTGAACTGCAAAGTAAGCTACTTCGAACTTACTTGTCGATTGTGAAACAGGCCCCTAATCTGTTAAATGTAATAATTATCTTTCATTGTGTTGTCAGATTTGATAAACGGTTATTCACTTATCAGGATTATACAAGATTGTTTATTTTAATCGATTTCAATGTTGTTATGATTGTAGACGCTTGGATTATATTTTGATTCAGTTGAGTTGACCACACGAGTTGACAACTTCAATGATAACAAGTTTATTTGTATGTTAAAACAATTTGAATGCAAAAATAAACAAGTGTTATGTTGTCAAACTCATTTTTACTGTTCCCGCTAAATGTTTATTTTGTAAATCTACACACCATACTTGCAAATGTTGGTTGAATCATAGCTGTCTTCTTCTTCATGCCCCTATCCCGCTCTAGGCGGGGTCGGCACAACATGTTTTCTTCTTCCACTCCTCTCTATCCTTCACTAATTTCTCATCCACCCCTCTCGCTATCATATCCTCCTTTACACAATCCATCCATCTTTTCTTTGGTCTTCCTCTCCTTCTACGTCCTTCCACGTTCATACTTAACATTCTTCTGCCAACATAGCTTTCATCTCTTCACATGACATGACCAAACCATCCAAGTCTATCACTCCATCATAGCTGTGTTCAAATTAAATAAATCAAATCCAAAATATATTATTGAAATCTGTCTCTCTATATGTATGACGCCGTATGGTGACGGCAGAGTAGAATACAATTGTCACCATCCCAAATCTCTCCCGTGGGTGTCGTACAAGGCGACTAAGGATAAATCAGTGCTGAGGAATGGGCAGCAGCGTTCCTCTTATACTCGTACAACCTAGCAAATTACTGCGACTTTTGTGCCCGATAAATGGCAATAGGCTCGCCACCTATTACATGGGACTTGACATAATTGGCGAAACGCGGGTGCCGTATTTAGACCACGATCGAAAAGTTTTTATCAGGTTTCACAGTAGGTTTTTGCAGCAAATTCTAAATAGATTAAGCTAGGTGTATACTTGTGCAAATCAGTCATGAGAAATGGGTAGCAGCGTTCCTCTTATACCACCTAGCAATGTACCTACTGCGATTTTTGTACCCGATAAATGGCAATAGGCTCGCCACCTCGCCGCCGCCTCGCCACGATATTACATGGGACCTATCATAACTGGCGAAACGTGGGTGCTAGTTCACCTCTGCCTACCCCTTCGGGGATATAGGCGTGATTTATGTATGTATGTCTCTCTATCAGCTTTTTCTTACTGTTCTGTTCCCAGTATATCTGGGGTTGGCGTAGTATGTTTTCTGTTCCGTTCATGTCAGTCAGTCGTCATAGAGCCATCTACTCCCTTTTGATTCATATTATCCATCACACCGGAAAGGTGCTTGTGATAAAGACCTTGGCTTGTCTAGAGCTTTCGTAAGTTCTACACTGGAACGTGTGTTTAAGGCGGCTCTCACGGAATTTTATTGACTAGTTGTAAAGGGGCGCTCCCCGAACCTACACTAGGGTCACAATCACAAGTCCCAGGCGCTGCCGCTGACTTCCCTCTCTGACACGCTATGGACCCGTCACCCGCGAACGGAGAGAGTAATTGGGATGACAACATTCCAATCCGTTTTTGCACGCTGTTCAATCCGCTGCTCAAGGTTTTGGCTTAGATATTACAGCCGGCCGCCTGACACCAACTCTCTTTATCTCCTTCTTCTCCCTGCCCTGTTCCCAGTCTATCTGGGGTCGGCGCAGTATGTTTCCTCTTCCATTCATATGTCAGACGTCATCAAGCCAATCCTTTTTGATTCATATCATCCATCCCACCGTAATGGTGTTAGTGATGAATGAATGTATAGAAAAGAGACTGAACGGACCATGTCGAGAGACCCATGAACGGAGAGAGTGATTAGAATGACAACATTCCATTCCATACTGCTCAAGGTTTTGGCTTAGGTTTTACAGCCGGCCGCCTGCCTGACACCAACCCTCTTTGGGTATGCTGTTGTTGATGGTTTGCCCTCCACCATTCGGGTGCCCCAAGGTGCTTATTGGTCTACACCGGGCAATCTCCCTTAGTCGACTCTTACGACACCCACGGGATGAGTTGGGGCTGGCCTATTCTACGTTTTTTGTTCGCTCCCAGGCCAGCATAGGAGAGACCAACTCTCTTTATCTGTGTTATCTTATTGGTTAATATTTGGTCTATATGGGCTAGAAGTAGTAGATCATATACCATGTGCGATAAAACAAAGAATGTCTGTCAGATCGCAAGTATTTGATCGATAAATATGCGATCTGAGGCTTTCTTTTTTATCGTCCGAGGTAAGATCATAATTTATATGTCACCCCCTGACCAGGAAGTTGGATTAACTGTAGGCGTAGCGGGCGGAAAAGTCCCCTTTATGGTCAGGCGTGACATAAAGGTATATTAATTTGTTTCCTGTTGTCCGTAGGTGAAACTACTCGAACGTGCAAACACAGAGCACGTACAACGAACGATAGAGCACGAACAGGCAGCGGCCCGCGCGAACGCTATAAGAACACAGCTCGACATCTATAAGAAACAGGTCTGTACCCACTGAATAATGAATATCAAGACGTTAATGAATGAAAGAAGCATTTATAGAGACAATAACAAAAATTATATATATAAATGAAAAAAAGCTAATTGTCTCAAACGGTCCCACCCAGCACACCATATTGCCAGCCTCGCGACTGGCGCTGGTCTTCCTCTGAAACCGTTTACACCTTGAATTCATATATCAAAAGCGGATAATGGCGGATATGACCTCATATCGATATCCCTATATCTCGATATCCTCATATGAGGATATCGAGACATTTATCGTGATAGGTGATAGAGGAATGCAAATCCGTATCATCAACAACTTAAGCGGCTCAATGAAATGAAATGATTAAGGTTAAAGTTCACAAAACGTAAAACAAGTGAAAAAAAAAAAGTCCAGTCAGTGAATTACAGTTCATTCATATGGCGAAATGTGCCTATTTATCAGAATTAGCACCCACGTTTCGCCAATCATGTTAGGGAAGTTATTGCCATCTGTCGGGCACGTATATCGCAGTATGTTGCTAGGTGGTATAAAAAAAACGTTACTGCCCATTACTCATCGCTGTTTGTACCCTTAGCCACGGCATGGGAAACCCTACTTATAAAACGTTTTGGTGAATTTAACTCCTAATTTTTAAATTCTCTCAGAGGTCTTCCATTAAGATGCATTAATTTTAAATACAATTCATTTTACAGGTGACGGATTTAAACGAAAAATTGGACGCGGAAATCACTAAGGCTGATAAGTTGGAGATTGAGAATAAGAAGTTGAGCAGCCGAGTCGCGTCGTTCCAGCGCGAGCGAGACACCCTGCTGCAAGAGCGGGACACACTCAGGGAGACAGTGGACGAACTTCGGTGCTCTACTATTACAACAGGTGCGCTTATGTCTGTTTATATCAATTTGGATTATAATAGAGTGAGGTATTATAGCTGTCATAGTTTTTACTTTTTTACTAATTATGTTTTTTTTTTCGGAAACTTATGGCAGTT
This sequence comes from Cataclysta lemnata, assembly GCA_963931975.1. Classification (NCBI taxonomy): domain Eukaryota; kingdom Metazoa; phylum Arthropoda; class Insecta; order Lepidoptera; family Crambidae; genus Cataclysta; species Cataclysta lemnata. The sequence goes on along the minus strand of OZ008340.1, from coordinate 13,392,836 downwards.
TACATGATAATTACAATATTTACATACATAAATAACGCCTATATCCCCGAAGGGGTAGGCAGAGGTGAAATAGCACCAACGTTTTGCCAACTATATCAAGTCCCATGTAATAGGTGGCGAGTCTATTGTATAAGAGGAACGCTGCTGCCCATTCCTAATCACTAATTTATCCTTAGTCGCCTTGTACGACACCCACGGGAGAGATTGGGGGGGGGGGGGGGAATGTGACAATTGTATTCTACTCTGCCGTACAACAAGACGCACACTATTCTAACCCAACTTAACCTAACCAATTATTATTAAAAATGACATTATCTTGTTAGACGTTGTCTTGTTATTAGTTTCCGTATATCGAAGTTCATATTTTAACCGCATTCTCATTGACTAAATGATTAGGTGCTGGTGAAGGCAACATGTCTCGGGAGCTGATCCCGAACGACCTAAAGGAGCAGCTGATACGCCTGGAGCACGAGAACAAGCTGTTAAGGCAGAACCAAGGCGCCCAAGCAGACCAGGCATCAGTACAGGTTGGTCTTACAAAATAATACAAATACTAACTGCCGCACTCAGAGACGTCAATTAAAGTTAATGAGTGCTTAATGTAAAAGAATTTCATTCATGTCTAGACTATAGACCCGGCAAGAATAGCGATTAGTTTTGATTTTTGAAACCTTGTGCAGTATGGATTGGAATGTTGTCATCTCAATCACTTTCTCTGTTTATCGATCTCTCGACGTGGTCCTTTACATTTATTTTCATACATACATACATAAATAGGTAAATCACACCTATATCCCCGAAGGGGTAGGCAGAGGTGAATTAACACCCGAGTTAGGTCCCATGCGGCGAGCTATTGCAAAATAGCGGGCACAAAAATAGCAGTATATTGGTATATGACACCCCGCCTAGAGCGGCAGAAAGAAGAAGTCTGGAGTTAAGGTAGTTTTTGTTCGAGATTCCAATAATCGCATTAACTTGATTTTGGATTATTTCGAGTTGTTCCACCCCTTATCTAGGTGTGCGATATATTTATACAGAGAGTTTTATTATCCTTCTTCCATTAGTTAAGTTATTTAATTAATCGTCCAATACCTCCAGTTTCTGCAATACGGAAATGGAGCAATCTTATTGGTGGATTTTTCTTAGCACACGCACCGCTTAGCTACCTCGCACATCTCGGGCCACTTATTATGTATGCCCATTTCAGTTGCTTTGGTCCCGTCACTCTCACACTTGCTATTATTCTCAATGAGTGAGAGAGACAGATAGACGAAAGCATCTGAAATCAGATTATATAATACGGGGTCTAGTGGAAAAGCAGCCTGAGGGCCTGTTTCACAATCGAAGGGTAAGTTCTGAATAGCTTACTTGGCAGATTATTTGACAGTTGTAATATGAAATATATGTCAAACACTCGGCGCCTGTTTCACAATCCACAATCGATTCACAATCGATTATGTTTGCAGACCTTACTAGAAGATTACGCGGCACGTTTGGAGAAGCAACGTGCCGTGAACCGAGAGGCCAACCAGCGCATCATGCAATTGGAAGCCACTCTGGAAGCGCCACACCCTCGTCTAGCGTCCGCTATTGAGGATAATCAGCGGAAGTGTCAGTATATTTTATGTAGTTATAATAAACACACTTTTTTTTAATTCTCCCTATATTTTAGGGAAGGCTTTATGTCTTTAGGCTAAATGTCTTTAGTGTGTATTTTATCTGTAGTCTTATGAAATAATGAGTGGGTGAAATGTATGAATGAAATGAATTTTACGTTAAAATATGGGTATCACACATTTTAACGCAACTAGGGAGGTGAGCGAATTTGATGGTAACAGAGTTCATGACGGTGCCTGATGAGGACAGAACCACTTTTATAGTGGTCTTTACCACAACATCAAACACGTCGCAAAATTTATTTTCAATGATTCTGCATAATTGCACATCAACACTGATGCTTGTGCATCAAAATAACACCACTTTCACTGCACAAAATCCACTCTGTAACAATTTTTGAATTAGCGAAAATAGATCTGACTGACAACACGAAACGCGCCAAACACTCACACACTTTTTTTAGTTAACCTATAAGATCCCACTGCTGGGCAAAGGCCTCCCCCGCTTTTCTTTAACATCCAGTATATTCACTTCATCATCATCACCAGTTCTTTGATGTCCCTACTGCTGGGGGCTCTATCCATAAGTCGATTGGTGGATATTGACGGCTGCAGATACAGTTAGGACCAACGATTTAACGTGCGTCCGAAACACTACACAACTCAAAATGATATATTTTTGGTCATCCAATGACTGGCCTTAGCAATGTTTGCTTGGCTTACGCAATGGCAGTCCGAGCGCGCTAAGCCACTGCGCTATAGAGCTCTTCTTATATTCGTGCAGAAACTACAACATCCTATCTAGTCACAAATATTTTGCTCCCTCATCGTTGTGTATATGTTTATGTATGTAGTATATTTTCAACATTTATACATATTATAAATAAGTCCGTCATGTAGTATCCATAGCACAACACAAAATAAAAATCTAGTAAAATAAATTCTCTTCTTTACTATAATAACTTGCTTCGTTTTAACAGCATTACTAGTGGAGGAGCTACAAGCGGGATTGACCGAGGAACGCCGACAAACGAGCAAGCTACAGGAGGCGCTCGCTGCGCGTGAGTCGGAACTACTCGCGCTCGAGGATAAATACAAGAAGTGCGTCGAGAAGGCCAAGGAGGTTATAAAGTCCCTAGATCCTAGGGCTACAGGTCAGTTTTTGCTAGCTTCAGTCACCACTCACCAACTGACCCCCGAATACAGAAACACTACTCAATTTTAGCACAACCCTGTAAAAATTTGTATGGAAAAACAAAGTCAATTCTGACAATACTGGAACGCAATAAAGTATTGAGTATTGAGTACTTAATTGTCAAGCAGGACTCAAACTTTGAGTAGCGTTTCTGTATCCGAGGGTTAAACAGTTTCTTATTTGAACATTATATAAATGTTAGAAAAATAGGGATCATGACAACTAACAAAGAATAACTGATATCATAATTTAGGATAAGGATTGTAATTAATATTTATTTTATAAAAATACAATATTTAGCAATCCGCCATATTTCGTCTAACGCCGCGTGACGTCAATTTTTTTTACATTTAATCTGCCATTCAAGCATTCTTTACTTTAGAAACTGTCATGTTACGCTATAGTGACGTCACACAGACGCCATTGATGTTTTGGCGTCTTGGTGGAAATATGTATTTGCATTTTACAAAACATGTAAAGTAGACACGTAAAAACAATGTGGTGCAGCTTTTCAAAATAAGTCATCATGCCAATTGATGTTTTTTCCTTGCAGGTCAACAGTCCCTGTCTGACATCACCCTCGGTTACTCCCGCGGCACTGGCAGTAACAGCGCCAATGCCTCAAGAGCGGAGGCAACACCAGCGAACACCAACAGACATGAGTCAGTAAAGATTACCATAATTATGTTCCTTCTTACTGCCGACAGGCCTTCGCTATCATCATCATTTTGATGCTTCTACTGTTGGGACACAGGCCTTCCCTATGAATGGAAGAATTGGCAATAACCCTCCACGCGGGCCCATGGCGGATTGGTAGGTTGTAACGGCTGCACGTGCAGCCGGGACCAATGGCTTAATGTGCCTTCCGAAGGACGGAGGAGCTAGAGATTATATATTTTTCTAACCCACCGGCCCGATCGGCCAAGAGGTCCTGGATTCGAATCCTGGTAGGGGCAAATGTTTGTGTGATGGACGCAGGTCATCACATAAACATTCATGTTTGTTTATATATTTATGAAACGCGGGTGTTAAAATACCTTTGACCACCCCTTAGGGTTCATCCGAAAAGTACGTCACTAATTTCGTGATATTGGAGTAACAATATTGTGATAACACGTTATTGTTACTGTCAATAAAATGAACTAATGATTTTAAATTACATTTTAAAGTTTCATTATTTTTTATACATTTAATTTCTTTTTGAAAATGACAATTTTGCACCAGTGAAAATATTTTATTTTCTGCATTACACAATTCTTTGTCTGATTAATTATTTTTCAATTTATTTTGAGTTTTACAATTAAAAATAAATCGTAAAATCCATGCTGTTACCTTCTTGGTCTTATTCCACGAGGAAAATTTCAAATAAAATTCCTCTGTGGGTGAAGCAGTCAGCACAAAATCCCGCTCATCCCCGAATATAATCCCTTA
>OZ008340.1:13205916-13388394 GCA_963931975.1 Cataclysta lemnata | reverse complement strand
CGAGACAAAACATTGTCAAGTGGTGGAGAGCGATATTGCCCTGCTGATGCGGGAAACGAATCCACGTCCTCCGCAATCGACCGATCTGGGGCCTTACCACCAACTCTAAACGCGACTCAATTCCATTGTTGAAGTGAGACAACGCTGTAAGCCGAGTAGAGCGGCGTCCCGTTTTGTCACCTGCGTTTGGATCGCATTAATACTTCATGGTACGGCCACAGGACAAAACCACCACAGGCCTTATCAATAAACACTTGGTTTAAGTATAGACTAGTTGCAGTGTTTTGTCTCTTTTCCTCGCATTCGAAATCACGTTTGTGAGACGAAGACAAAACGCGGAATAGCTACACCATGTTTACCACCAGTTTGTTAATAAGGGCCTACAGGCCTAGCACGGGACGTGGACGAAATCTCACTCCATCACTTGGCAGTGTTTTGTCTCGCGTTTGAGTGAGAGTTAGAGCAAGAGGAAAATATTTTCATTTCTCCGAGAAGATTTTGTCCACGTACCGTGCTACGGGGGCTGAAGTGCGAATCGTGAGTTCAGGATGTCTCTTCCTCGAGGTATCCGTGGTCACTGCCAATGGGATATCTACAATTTTGTAGAAAGTATGTATGCTTCAGTCCTTCCGTGAGGTTCATACAAGTGTTTATATTATAGATTAACGTTTATTAGAAAAGTCTAAGGCTAGAGTTCACCAACCCGTAAAACGATCGATTGAAGTTAACCGTCCATTTTTGACATTTCTTCCATACTGTTTTATGTCAAAAAGAACCGATTATTAACCATCGACTGTTTACGTGTTGGTGAACTCCAGCCAAGCCTAAAGTTCATCAACACGTAAAACAAGCGATTAAAACATGACCGCCAGTTTTTGACAGTTCTTCCATACGATAAAATGGTAAAAACCGACAGTTAAATAATAATCGCCTGTTTAAGTGTTCGTGAACTCCACCCTAAGGGACAATACTGACCAAAATATTAAATAGCTAACTAACTCCTGACTTTAGTGAAATCCAATTAGATAATGAATGAATGAACCAATAGTATTTATGATACTTGTTAAATACTTAAAAAACAAGTGCGTCTACCAAAATGTAGGTAGCTTATACATTATCGTCATATGCATTATTATGTAATAGTTGTAAGACAAATGTGCATATATATAAACTATAGAGAAACCTTATGAGAGCAGTGAGAAAACCAGTTGTGTTTGCTGAAATTAATAAACATCATTGAAATAGTTACTAATATTAAAGCGATGCCTATTCCCTAGCTCCCCCTCGCCCCTTAGTGCAGATATTTTGCATACATCACGCCTAGTTATCCCTAAAGGGGTAGGCAGGGATTTTATGTTTTATAAAAACTATCATCACAATTTGTGAACGCTACAATTACCATTCTTGTATTCCTATCGCGTATACCGAACCAAGTATTCAAACTACCAAACATAAAACCTTGATTCTTATACACACAGACTTTGGCTAATCAAACTGTGGGAACCATCAAAGAAAATCAATCATTACCTTGTTCTTGTCTTGTTTATCCAATTTCGCCATTTTATCTCGAACCATAAAAAAATACCTGCACAGATGCCTAATATTATTTATATGGTTTTAAAAAAAATTGTCACAAGGATTTTTTTTTATTATTTGACGAAAATATATATAAGTTTTACCTTTTATATTCACAGCGAATATGTGAGGCCGTATTGCGCCTTATATAGTAGGATAATATTTTATATGGTGGTCTATATGACGAGATCTATTATTGGTATATTAATAGTTAATGTGTGCAATTTGAAGTAAATGTCTTTCCATAAAGTATGTATAAAAAAAGTGTAAATATTACTGTGTGAGTACAGTCAGTAACACATCAATTTAACAAAAATGGAATGATTATTTCCGTTCGATTTTGCAGTTTCCGTCAAATATTTTGAGGTCGAATATCGCATAAAAAAATTCAATTGCGTGGGATTGTTCCTTTTTGGGTGTGTTAATGATTGTACAGTCTATAATTTTTGCTTTACATCAAATTTTAGTTTTATTGTCATATTATTGTGTTTGATTGTGAGCTTGTTTCTCTACACTAATTGCCTTTGTCGTCTTCTACATAGATGAAGACGAGTACTGTGATCCTTAACTAGAACAAAATACTTTATAGAATATGTCCTTTAGTAGAGTCGCGTGATTGTCAATTTTATTGTAATTAGCTGGTATTTAAGAAGAACCATACAAATTATGAACTATTGTAAAGTTCTCACAAAAAAACTAGCGCCTCAGTGAGGCATCTCTTCCTTTGTGTGCTGGCTTTTAGAAAGATGTAATATTACTTTCATTGATTGTCTGTCAATTATCTTGGTTGGTCACAGGCACAATAACATTCATACACGTTTCACAGTGCACACTGTCTACTCAATATGAATAGTAGAGTGATATGCAAGGTTATTGTCTCTAACATCATATAAAAAAAGTGCAATATTTTTAAAATCGAAATTGTTGTAACCTTTAATTGGTCAATGAATGAATGAGTCTAGTTTCCTATCATAAAAAGGTCCATTATCTCGTATTTAAATTTTAAATATCTCTAAAATTGTATTACATTCAAGTGAGCAGTCTCTTTAAAAGTACTATTACCCGGTACTTCAAATATTTGGGATAGTTGATGCCGTTACCGTCTCTTGTCATACTGTTCTACTGCACATTAAAATGCTCATGAGTTCTTAACAATTAGTAACCTGACATAGTTCTACAAATTTACTAGCTTTACATGATTTATGCTCAACTATGTACATATGTTCAATTTTTATTAGTGTCTTTCTGTTCGTAGATATTTCTCCAAGAATAAAATTATTTCTGTTTTCTCTTTAGTTTTCTGTAGTAACTGTTTCTTTCTGTTCTACAGCCACAACAGCACGTTTATTTACTACAATACGTCAAATAATCTCAGTAGAATTTATTGCTTTACATCAAAGAAGTTAGGACGGACAATCTATTGGAGATATTTGACAGTCTTGTATAGTCCGATGTGTTGTTAGCTGTATAATGATATGACACGTAGAATTAGTTTTAGATAAACTTGTTTGTTTCTTAGTGAAATCGTTGAAATTTATATTTAATTAAGTCTGTATAATATCTAGAATCTTTAGTAAGAGTAAATGCAAGTAACAGAGTTATTTATTATTCACTTTGACATTGTGTATTGCACTGTTTTATATGAGATGTGCATTTGATTATACATAAGTTTAAGAATTAATGGCACTATTACAAACAAAGTGTTTAGGACGTGTTATGTTTATGTCTCTGTCACAAACTACGGGCCAAAAAGTGACAACATCAGATTTTAACCGTTTTTTGTAATAACACCGTAAAGGTCCTAATTGTTTATGCGCTGCGACAACAAAATATTTTTAATAAGTTTTATGTTAACGAACTACTACATTGACACAAATATTTTTTCTAAGGCTCAGCATCACACAAAGACTCGTTCTAGTGAACAGTACTGCAGGTTTTATCAATCTCCGTCACTATATTCAACCTAATTGAGGTTAAGTACAGGATGGATGAGTATTTAACAGTGCGTGTTATAATCTGACCACCTTTTCCTGTATAAAAAAAGAGCACATGAGTATGGTAGTTCCTACTACTATGTTGGAGGTTGATTTAAAAATAATTTTATATCACACCTGACAATGAAGTGGACTTTTCCGCCGCCTACGCGTACGAAAAATCCCACGTCTTGGTCATGGGGTGACATAAAACTATGATCTTATTTCAGGCGATGAAAAAAGAAGGCCTCAGATCACACACTTATCGCCTTCGGCTCGGGGGTCAGTTACTTGCGATCTAAGGCATTCTTTGTTTTGTAGCCCTTGGTATATAATATACTATTATTTTAAATACCATTAATTTTTTAATATTTATTTTTATTTTACAATCAATATTGGTAACGGAGCATCCAAACAACAGCATTTTTGTATCTGTAGTTTATGTGTTAACTAGTGTTAGAGTGCGTGCCAGATAAGACTGCGCGCGATGGGTGGCGCTGCTCGCTCATATTGCGACTCGTAGACAACCAAAATAGAAGTCGGAATTTTAGTGCCAATTTTGACCACGCGCGGACTTATCTGGCGCGGACTTATCTGGCGCGCACTCTACATTGAACCTTTTGTGGTGACCTAATATCTTGCTGACTGTACATAAAGTTCGGGCTATCGTTCGTTACGCCTACAAGGATTTTAAAACATTAATTTTGTACTTTGTTTAATATTTTTGTACCACGATAATTTATAATTATGGCAGTTCGATACACTGTTTATGATTGATAATAATAGGTATATTTATTCTTTATTATTTATCTCATTGCTAGTAGTGGCAGATTAAAGAGTATTTTTTATACATAACAAAACGCTTTTGAAAAAAAAAGAAATAAGATACTATTTTACATCACGTAAGAGCTTTTCTCGTAACCATTATTTGTGATAAGTTTTAGGAGTACGACCAAGTGCGGAAGCATTTTCAACCTTATGTTAACCTTGTAAAGTATTTATAACGTCAATGGATAGTTATCTATTCCCAGTATTTGGAAGGTATCTCTTCTGTGGAGGTGCAATAAGTGCAAAAATTTTATTTATATTAACTAATGTGTAAAATGTGATTCATTGTTGATAATGACAATATATTGAGTTTTGAGATAAAATATATAATTTTTTTAAGTGATATTTTATTTCGGTCCTTGTCTACTTAAGAAAAAGTACAAAGAGAATACCTATCAGAAAAATTTCGAAAAAATTATTGTCCGTAGTGACGTGGGGAGATATTGACGAGGAAAAAAAATTCAAGAGATGTGCCGACTATGACTTGGCCGACTAGCCGATTAGTCGGTTGTAAAAAGGCCGACTAATCCAAGCCGATCATGGTTATTGGGAATATTCAGAAATTTCTGAATTAAATTACGGACGGTAACCATAACCTTCGTAAGGTTTGACAGCTAGAGTTTTGAAAAATTATTTTTTCTACGCAAGTCGCCAATAAATTTTACGTACCTAACAAAATTTCGCATTAAAACACAAGCGTCACGGAAACCGTTAATACACTATTCGTAAGAAATGTTAGATATGTCCCGGTTTATGGTTTAGATTTTTTTTGGGTTTAGAGTGCAATTTCTAGTGAATACCTATTAAAATTATAATATTAGGCCGTGTGGTGACGGAAGAGTAGAATACAATTGTCACCACCCCAAATCTCTCCTGTGGGTGTCGTACAAGGCGACTAAGGATAAAACAGTGATGAGGAATTGGCAGCAGCGTTCCTCTTATACCACCTAGCAAAATACTGCGACTTTTGTGCCGATAAATGGCAATAGGCTCGCCACCTATTACATGGCACTTGACATGATTGGCGAAACGTGGGTGCTAGTTCACCTGCCTACCCCATCGGGGATATAGGCGTGATTTATGTATGTATGTACCTATTAAAAGTCGTAGAACAAACCATGTCGTTTATGATGTTAGCTATCTAGTCTTGCGAGGTTGCTGGTGTTTTGCAAATAACGCCGCTGTATACATTTTATTGAGAAATACATAGAAAGTACCAAGCCGGATAGTCGGCGCTTTTTGCCGACTAGTCGCCAACTACAAAAGTGGCCCGATAGTCGGCTTCACCTACCGACTAGTCGCCGACTAATCGGAACATCTCTTATATTTTCCTTTCTCTCTAACTCCCGCTAAATCCCGCGACAAAACATTTTCAAGTGGTGGAGAGCTATATTGCCTTACTGACGCGGGAAGCGACTCCACGTCCTCCGCAATTGACCTATCAGGTATAAATCCCAACTTTAAATTTTTGCTGCAAAATAATTTGTTTTTAACTCTTATTTGCGTCAAGCACAGCCTACTGTCCACTTAAGAATAGTCATTCTGTTCACGAAAAGCCGTGTGGTGACGGGAGAGCAGTGTGGTGGCGGCAGAGCAGAATGCAATTTATTGTCACCACCCCAAATCTCCCGCGGGTGTCGTACAAGGCGGCTAAGTGTTAAAACAGTGATAAGGAATGGGCTGCAGCGTTCCTCTTATACCACCTAGCAATGTACTGCGTTTTTCGTGCCCGATAAATGGCAATAGGCCCGTCACCTATTACATGGGATCTAACATTTTTGGCGAAATGAAGGTGTTAATTCACCTTTACCTACCCCTTTGGGGTTATAGGCGTGATTTGTTTTTCATCCTCCCATCTCGGAAAGAATGTTTTTGCTCTTTGATAGGTATTATAATATCTGAGCGCAGAAGCCGTTTTTATCTGCTAGAATAGAGGATAAAATCAATTTGAATTAAGAACATCTCGGCACTAAGTTTGTGAATTCAAAACATAATTAAACTTATTTAGGTACTTCTTGGTGTCGAATTTATCATGCAACCTTTTTTAATTAGTTAAAAACTCATACTCGGAACCTTCTTGGTGTACTTTTTTATTTGCCTTGCGCGCGCCATTTTCCATGTGTGAAAACAGGTTAAAAACAAGTGAAATAAAAAATTTGTGATTCTACCGACCTAGAAGTTTATTTGACGCCAACAGAACGTCATGACGCAAAAAGTCACTTTCGCAAAATGTCATATTAAAAAATTTGGTCTATTTCCAATAATGTCTTTTCAATTTTCGCAGAACGTCATTTGTGCAGAATGTCACATTCGCAAAACGACATTTTATTACAATATCACTTTCACAAACGTCATTTTCGCGGGATGTCACATTCGCAAAACGACATTTTATTACAATATCACTTTCACAAACGTCATTTTCGCGGGATGTCACATTCGCAAAACGACATTTTATTACAATATCACTTTCACAAACGTCATTTTCGCGGGATGTCACTCCAGAATTTTTGTTCTTACGGGAGAACAAACACTCCAGAATCGGGTAAGTCGGTTATTATAATTATTTTTTTTTGTTTATATCAACAAAAAATTATCTTTAAATATCACTGATATATTTAACAATTAGCAACAATAACAGACTGATATTTATCCATTTCCTCAATAAGGTTGCACGAAAAGTTACGTGTTGCGCTCGAGTGCAAAGATTTTTCACCTTGTGCTCTTTTGATTCCTTCGCTAACGCTCAGGATTCTAACTTTTGAATGCTTCGCTTGAACGGTCATCAAAATTGAGCACGCGGTTAAAAAGCAACTTTGCACTCTTGTATAACAAATAACTATTCGTCTTCTTTAAGAGACGATAACTCGTAGCATTCCAATTCATCCCGTGGATTCACCGTAACCGGTGTCGGATCCATAGTGTGACCCAACCTTCATATCCACACTCATCTTCGCCACCCCGATATCTCTCTCTGCCCAGCCCTATTTGATAAGATTTCGTGTGAGACACCTTAGATACACGTTCCAGTGTAGAACTTACGAAAGCCAAGGTCTACCTATCTAATTAATACAGGGATTTAGCTGATATATTATCCCTTGTTCCCACTTCAACCGCATACCAACCAACAATGTAGCTATTTTTTGTTATTTGCTTTACCTATTTACCTGGTGTAGAGGTGCCTATATTAATAAAATGTGCGCAAAAATAGTCCATTGTTCTCAAACTTACATAACCCTTACCTACTTCAGAGCTGTGTAGGTAATTGAGACGTGGTCACCTGTAAACGGTGGCGATGACTCATACAATGTTGAACCGGCCAGGCATTGCTAAAAGTAAAATGTTTTTTTACTGTTTTACTGGCGCTAAAATTAAGTTATAGCCTTTTGCCATCGGCTCACGAAGAAAGTTAATACACGTTTAGCAATTCGCATGCCGTCGTGACTCCAGTCTAACATTACTGTCCTGTTGTTAGTACAAGGTATTCGTTACAAAACTCGTTTTTTTCTGCTCAGAGAGTATTTTACACTTTCATTGTCTCATAATACATTGTTTATAGTCTTTGCTTTGTTGAAAGGCAGAATTTACATTGTTTGTAGCTAGATCAGCTATAAATACTATTTATGTACATATGTAAAAATAAATGCCTAATATTTTGAGTTTTTAGTGATCTATTGATTGAGTGATATTTGGGAAAAACTCTTGGTTTCTAGGTAGCCTCTGTGACAAATTGTGTACATTTTTTTGTATAAACTTTCGGAAATAAAGAGATTTTTTATTAAGAATCAGTGCGTAGCTGTTTTGCAAAATATCTGAATTAAGTAATTCATATAATTATAAAACTTTATCTTACTTCCTTTAATAGTGAATTTTTTTTGGGACTTGGCTATGAGTTTTGACAATTTTTTCATAAACGTGTACCTAAGTTTGTATGAACATTTTAACCAAAAATAATAGAAAAATCATATTAACAAGATGTAGGTACATTTTGTGTTCACTTACGAAATTCTTAGTCGTTTTTTTAAATATTATTGTTGGTTCACATCACTCATAATAATTATATTAGGTTGGGGAAAAGTCTTTTCGCATTATAGTATGTATAAACTTGTAATAAAATCTCTTTGGCTATACTATTTGTTTGTCTGGCTGGTTTTGGTATCATTGAAAGTTTAAATTTTAAAGAACATAATTCCAAATTCAAATTAGGAAAATGTGTGATTTTCATTTGTTTTTCGTACCGCCAAGATGAGTGAATCTAATGAAGAAATTCGATACATTTTAAAATTTTACTACAAAAAAGGTAAAAATGCAACGCAAGCCGCGAAAAAAATTTGCGATGTTTGTGGACCTAATGCAGTGTCTGTGAAAGTAGCACAAATTTGGTTTAAGCGTTTTCAATCCGGAAATTTTGATGTCAAAGATGCACGTCGCTGTAGTCGCCCTATTACAGATAAAATAGATGCCATTTTTGAAAAAGTGGAGCAAGATCGGCATGTCAGTAGTTACGACGTAGCTGAAGAACTGGGAATTGACCACAAAACAGTTTTGGCGCATTTGAAAAAAACTAGGTACACAAAAAAGCTCGACATTTGGGTACCTCACGAGCTCACTGAAAGAAACCTAATGAACCGTGTACTCATATGTGATTCTTTATTACGACGTAATGAAACCGAACCATTTTAGAAGAAGCTGATAACTGGTGATGAAAAGTGGATCACGTACGACAAGAACGTGCGAAAAAGGTCGTGGTCAAAGGCCGGTCAGGCTTCACAGACTGTGGCGAAACCCGGGTTAACTCGCAACAAGGTGATGCTGTGTGTGTGGTGGGATTGGAAGGGCATTATTCATTATGAGCTGTTACCACCAGGCAGGACCATCGATTCTGAACTCTACTGCGAACAACTGATGAGATTAAAGCAAGAAGTTGAGAGAAAGCGGCCGGAATTAATCAACAGAAGGGGTGTGGTTTTTCATCATGATAACGCTAGACCTCACACATCTTTAGCCACTCAGCAAAAATTAAGAGAGTTTGGCCGGGAGGTGTTAATGCATTCGCCGTATAGTCCTGACCTTGCACCTTCAGATTTCCACCTGTTTCGGTCTCTTCAGAATTCTTTAGGCAGTGTCAGGTTAACATCACGAGAGGACTGCCAAAACCACTTGTCGCGGTATTTTGACCAGAAGTCCCAAAATTTCTATAGCAATGGGATCCTACAAGATGGCAAAAAGTTATCGAACAAAATGGTACCTACATACTTTAGTTAAATGTAAATAAACTATATTAAAAAATGTTTTGAATTTTCTTAAAAAATGCGAAGAAACTTTTTCCCCAACCTATTATCACAGCACTGTTCATACGGCACTGGATCATAACCACACAGTCCCCGTGCGGATTGGTTGACAGTATTTTTGAGCGAAATTAATTGATCTGGATTATTTTTTATTTATTATTTCAACATCAGGATGATTTAATAAAGTGGTTCACTATTCTCACATAAATAAAACTTACTAGATAATATGATTGAAATAGGTAGCAGATTTTTATTCGTAGATGTAGAGTTCTTCGAAAAAAGTGTAAATATACTTATTCAATACATAAAAGTTGGTTGTGTGGATATTGTCTTTAGTGTTTTAAAAATAATCCTATAAAAGTATAAAATAAAACCAATGGCAAAATTTTCGTAATATATTTGAAATTGAGATCACATACAACTTACGATTTATTTTATCACAAATCAAAGAAGCTTAAGCGCAACCACTTGCACGAATTTGTACCAAAACAAACTACACAAAGTTTACCTATTTCAAATAAATATAAAAAAATATAATTTTACGAAACTATCAATAAATTAACAGTAAGATTTTACATAGAATAATTTAGTATTGGAAGTATTTTATATTTCGTAGCTGACTAAAAACAATTTATTTTCATTACATACATAGATGATTGGTGTGTTCTAGTATTGCTAATTACTGTGTTGCCGGTGTATCAGAGCATCGTAGCCCTAACCTAAACCTAACGAAGCTAATTTTAATTAGTGTTACTAAAAAATCGAATATCGATTAATAGATATGCTCCACCAGAAATGACTTATGTAGTATTGTCGACCTGAATTCACGCTACTAATGATGATACGTATTTTTAACCTAGTATAAAAAAAACTTAATTGTTAAATTTTGTGTGTGATTAGGGGGATTTAGAAAGGTTGTCGTGTTCTTCTCGACAATAAGAGTTTCGGCAACAGTATAATTAATCGAAGTCCTCATCAGAGTCTGTCTTCAATACGCTATCGGAATCAGAGCCAGGTTCGCTGTCCACTGCTATTTCACTGCAAACAAACGATAAAAAGCACATTATTACCACTATAAAAGAGCGCGAATAAATATCATGCACACCCCAATGGTATAACATAAACTAGTGAAATGTGGGCGTTCATCTAACTAATGTCTGCATGTAAGTTATGCCTCCTTAACCCCCCCAGTACTTGATTTTTTCTTCTCTAGTTTTTAAATTGTATACGAATATACAATTTCCCTACACAATCACGAGGGACCCAGGAAGATCAGATTACTGTGACGTCTTATAGCGATCCAATTTAGAATCTAAACTGGCCCTTTATTTAGTTTCTCCACTAGATATCTTCATAAAACATTCATTTACAGTTCATTGCTGCGTTGTTAAAATATTCCAAGACACATCGCTGCAAAAAGCTCAGTGGATAAGAAATGTACCAAGCGGCGAACATTACTGCTACTAGCTAATCTAGTATCTAGTAAATTGGTGTTACGTAATAGGGGGTGCTGATTCGCCTTCTTACTGTGTAATTTCAGTTGTAATGAGTTAATTTCCAGAGGCTGTATATTATGTATGTATGCCCAGTGTATTGGTCACGTATAGAGATGCGTGTTCCGTTGATACATTCGCAAACCTCTCAGTCCGTGGCAGACCAATGCATACCTAGACGGCCTCGAAAACGTACTGTTACAGCCGCTACGATTTATTATGCTACGCTACGATATCTAATTTTGTCCATTACATTGGAAATTATAAAGCAGCATAGAATATAATCTCTTTCCGCTAGTCTGGTGGGTATGGAGCGTTTGTAATAGAAATAAACGGCATTTTCTTCTACTGAGTCACAATAGACTCTTTTGAAAGGTGTTGGGGACTAAAAGATCTTTAATTAATACCACCCCTTAACAGATAGGTGGATGAAGTTTATTTCGTCAGTCTGTTTGTCTAACAAATATATACGTTATTCGTCATGGATAGATCTTGATGTAAAAACGTGGTAAAATCGCGAAACAATAATAATACATTTCCTTGAAAAGTTATAAAATATTCAATACGTATTACTAAGTAAACCATGACATATAACGTCCCCCACTGTAAACGTCCAATGGATTTACGGAATATTTCAACCGAAAACCATTATGATGATTAGTGAAGTTATGTACAGACCGGTTATCAGATCCCCATCTTAATTACATGGCTGTAAAACTCAAGATCTAACAAATATAACATCTCTGTAAAACGCGCATTTGTTAGATCTTTGTGCCTGTTAGAATTAAATCCTATACACACTCAGCATGTTAAATTGACAATTAGGTTTTATTCTCGCTCGCATGTAAGCTGCTTGAACTGTCTTATGGACTGTGTTAGGCAGGCATGATCATTAATGAAACATACAGGTCAGAACAAAAGTCAAAATAAAATGAAAATTGAACAAAGAAAAATGGGACAGAAAAATTACAGTACATTTCCTTATTATTGAGTGACATTTTGAACACACACACAGCAACTTTTGAGGTAGGTAAATATACCATCATTTTGCTTTGTGCTAAACGGGCCTCTTATAAAAAAATTCTAAAAAAATCATAAACATTGTTAATAAATATTAAAAGGCCGCGAATACCTACTGATATAGCAATAAATCTAGACGCTTGTTTCGATAGAAGCGAAATGTAGCTACAGCTATACATGTAGCTGTATACGTACTCTTTTTTCATGTGAAATGGTATACCGCTAGAAAAGTACTAAAACAGCGTTTAGTGAGAGACAATAGTTTTAGCACAGGCTGAAGTTAACGACATAAAACAACTATAGCTGAATAATGTGGTGATTGGTGAAGGTTTAATATGTTTGTATCGTGTGGAAACGTGATCTCACAAATGCAATTTTATTTTCTAAAGGCAGACGCTGCACGCTTATAACTTGCCTGCAATTCTCCACGCCCTTCAAATTTATTTCAATAATATTTCTGTTGGAAAAGAAACAAAAAGTATATACAAAATAATAATTCGTGTGCAATGAGCTCGACAATTGTGAATGACAATTAGCATTTTTTTTATTGTATCTTTTTTGCTAAACTCGACCATTTTTTCTCAAGCAAAGTTGTTTGGTAAGTTTTTTAAAATATTACACAAATAAAATTGATCACAGTATGTGCAGTATAGGGATTTAAATAAACTACACAACATAGAATTTGTCCAGTTAATTTTGAAATTACCATTTAGCAGCCATACTACCCACCAATCGGCACTGGGCCAGCGTGGTGGGTTGTGGCTCATTCTGTCTTTTTTGTGGGATTTGAACTTAACTTAAAAATAAGCTAATAAATTGGATTAAATCAATCCCGTATCTGAGAGAGTCCCATTGTCTAAGAGAACATCGCGAAGGCATCATCGTTTAAAATAAAATTTCATAGCATTTCCCAATACTTTTCTTAGTTGTCATTGTTGTATTTAACAAGCGCAATTTCCTTGTTAGGAAGATTGTTAAAACTTTTCGAAACAATTTATCACTGTTCAAAGACATTTAACGATTCAAGGGAAGCGAGAATTCGTGTTATTACTATCGAATTCGGACGCCGCTGTCGGAAATACGAGAAAGTGTTAAAATAATGTACAAGTCGTTCACATGTCAAGCTCACCTGCCTGCCAGTGCAAATAAGCGGTCGGGTGATCGAATTCGGATTAAGTCATTCGGATGTCTGAGTACGAATTAACGATCAAGTGAAATGGCGTCATCAATTAGTTCCTGACTGTTCGTGGTGACTTTAACATAATAGTCGGCAATCCCAGGTCTTTTTACTGTGTTAATTTACTGGGACACTTGAGGTGCTGTTTTACATAATTAAGGGTTTCTTTATCGGATCCACATATCGTTGTACTTACGACACGGAAGACATTGATACCTCAGTTATAATGGGCAATAGATCTCATTACGAATACTGTAATAAAATTTGAACAGGGAACTCTATCTTCAGCTGTCACTTTTATTCTTCTCGCTAGTCTAGCTGTCACTATTCTTAGCTATAAAAGTACAAAAATAAAGATACAACGCCTAAGTGACCACCAATACATCTGCTATGCACTTGCTTAAAGTGCGGACACTGATTGGTAAATTTTATACCCAGCCACAAAACAACATGTCTTCTTATTTTTCTTTTAAACCCTTTGAACAGCTCTCTCAATAGCTTGTTATTGAGCGAAACAAACGGTTAGAAGAATGAGTTGTATTTTAACAATACTTAATTTAACATTTCCGATTAATAATATATCAAGAATTATGTCAGATAAAATAGTGGAAAACGTAAAGACGTGACATAATAAACCAAATAATATCTATAATTATATTAACTTTATATAATCATAATCTATTAGCTTGGTTTATTATTATATCACTCATTTATTACAAGAGAAACGTAATCTCTAAAAATACTTAGAAACATCCTGTGTTCTAAATTGATGACAATAAGAGTTACTGTTTCAGGAATGCAATTTTGAGTTGTATAATGGTCATTTGACCAAAAATATAATGGGTATATATTAGGTTCTATAAGTTGAACAAAAATAAAATATGTAAATATTATTATCTCGAGCTGCTCCGTGCTACGGAAGGCACGCACGTTAAGCCATTGGTATCGGTCCATCAATCATACGTGGTGGGTTATGGCCTATTCTTCCATCCGCAGGGAAGCCCCGTCTCCCAGCAGTGGGACAAATTAAAGAGCTGCGGACCTAGCACGGGGACGTGGACAAGCCTCTCTCGACCACTTGACAGTGTTTAGTCCCGGGACTTAGTGGGAGTTAGAGCGAGAGGAAAAGATTTTCTTTCCCCCGAAGGAGATGTGTTCACGTCCCGTGCTACGTGGGCTGGAGATGAAGACAATTATTTAATAAAAATTGCTGGGAAAATACCAACCCGTTTAAGTCCTTGGTAAGCTGTATATCGACGTTGGTGGCTGTATCACTGAGGCCATTGAGAGCCTCGCAGAAGTCGCTGCCGACGTTCTGTAAGTGCTGCGTGTTGAGATGGAAGCCCTGATGGTAAATAAGAATTATATTTATTGCAGAAACAACGTATTTGTACTACGTTTTTAAAAAAAACGAATATTTACGACTAATATTTCAATGTGGGCATGATTTTTCGACAACTTTCTAATCTATATTTCTATGTAATATTTTTAAACATTATGAAATGCTGGCCGTTGTTACTAGGAGAGGTTGCTGTAAAGTGATAGAAATATAGATTTAATTAAAACAATGTCAAACATCTAAATATACGCGAGTTACATCCGCAAAAGTTGTTTTATTTCATGAGTGTAGTACTCGTCCAAATATCGGAGATAGAACATAATATATAAATACGAAATATGTGATACTAATAAAAATTCATATACTAATTATAATTAATACATGGTATAATGTCAGGATAAGTAAATTAAAATGAGATTTTTTTGCAATCAAGTAATTTAATCTGTTTTTGTACTTGCACCAGTGGTCGTTTCATTTAACAAGCTAGATAATATCTGTGTTTACATATAGGGCCAAAAAAATTAATAAGTTGTACCCAAAGAAAAACTATCAAACTAATTTATATAAAAAGTATCCTTTGGTATACGAAATATAAAATTGTGTACGTACACAATTTATTTTACGGCGATGACGTCTCAGATAGCGTTCGGAACGCCAATAAATAACCGTATCTAATAATTAATGGATGCTTGTGTGTTTAAGAGCAAGATTTAGCACGTGTCTGAAAAATATGCAAATAGTAAATAATAACACGGGACAGACTCCGCATAGGTATTATCCGTGGGAGCTTAGGGACATTACAAGAAGATATTTCTCTTAAGATGTGCGCGGGATTTATTGTCGTGCGTGATTATGAGAAGTGTTAAATTTATAGGGAGCCGTTCGTCTTGATAAATTGGCGATTGTACTTTACTGAATGAAGCTGTATTTTGTTCTGTGTATATTTTAACAAATAGATAAAGTTTTGCTATTTTTCTTAATTAAATTATCACAAAGAAGTTTGTGATTAGAAAAAGTTCGAAAAATTAAAACCTTGATGCGGGAATAGACGCGTCAAGACTATAAGACGACGGAAAACGTCTTGGTTGGCCGAGTGGTATAGGCATCTGCCGGGATTGCAGAGGACGCGGGTTCGATGCCCACATATACTATAATTTTTCGAACTTTTTCTAACCACAAATGTCTTGTGTAGTAGTATTGGCTGGCATTATATAGCATAGTCATCGTCAAGTTGGACTTCTTCCTAGGCCGCTCATATTTTTACAGAACATACAATTACGGGCTTACGGGAAAATATGTCAAGTCTTGAAACTATTTGATACGCAAAAGTGCCCGCTTTAGGCCGGCCATTCCCTACCGCGCGAACCCCAAATGAAATGGAATAAGAACCAGATGGAAGATGGCGACGATGATTTCGTAGTACCAGAAATGAAAACCATGTTAGTTACAAACAATAATAAGTACCAACACACATATTATCATATGTTTTCCGTCTAATCAAACAGAAGCTAATCTAGTCAGGCTCGTGATCAGAGCTCACAACCAGAGGTGCCCATAAGAACACAAATTGCTATATTTAATTAATGTAAAACGCCCGAAGCCTTTTCCTGGAATCTAAACAGCATTTATACAAGTTTCCCCCCGGGGCGGTTTTTGCCATGATACGTACGAGACGTGCACCGTTGCACATCCGAGCTGACACTTAAGGATAGTTGATAAGGTATTTCTTTTACAAAACGTTTCACAACTACCATAAGCGGGCTTAGTGATAAAATATAAAATCATGATACACGTTGTATATTTACTCAGCTTCATCATCACCGGCCCTTTAATGTTTCCATTGTTGGGGCACTGGCGTTTCCTATAGATGAAAGAATACATGGAGAATGGGTTGGATATGTGGGTATTAACGACTGCAGATGACGCCGGGATCAACGGCTAAACGTGCCTCCCGGAGCATGGTGGAATTCAAATTATATATTTTTGGTCACCCATCCAATGACCGGCCTTAGCAATCATTGCTTAGTTTACACAATCGCAGGCCGAGCGCGCTAAGCCACATAAACCCTATCGAACTCTTCTAATATATTTACTAATAATGTATTACTTTAGGGATTACAATTTATCGATTGGATCTCGTAACCTGCGCACGCTACTCTTCCAGATATATTAACTCGATCGGCCTTATCAATAATCTGAACGTACTGCAACTGTCATTTCTAATTGGAACGTAAGTGATACTAGATGGCTATCGTGCTTGGAGATAGCGACAATAATGATTTATAATAACTAATCGATTGTGTACTAAGAAGATCAGTGATAATGACGATCTATGATCATACTCCTTATAATGCTGTAAATGTACAAGATTTTACAGATGATATTGTGACAGGCAGTACAGATGTGATTGTGACTTCTACGAGTCCTATTATTTCAGGAATATAATATTTATGGGACACATGATGGATTTTGGCAAGAAAAAAGAAAAAAATATATAAATAGTCCCTAAATTGAGATTTATTTTTGCAGTTCCAGTATTCTAATTAATATCCTTCACTTATAATAGTACCTCATATACTACGCAATTCAATTTTCATGCCATTATTATATAATATTATGGTCTGCTTAGGTAGATGAGTAAGTTTGTAAATTTCAAAAGTCGATATAATGGAAGTTCGTCGTAAGTATTGGGATTTTTTTATATATTTCTCCTTAGTTTCAGTCTGACATTATTTGAATAAATTTTACTGAGCAGTTTGATAAACCAAATAGAGGTATTTATATTACTACACGTTAGAGAAAAAAGTCCTCTTATTAATGTATCGATGATCGATGACAGAGTGTCAAAAAAATCTTATGCTACCGAAATTTATCTGTTAGGAAATTTATCCCAACTAGAAAGAAACAATTTTATTGTATTATATTGTAACTAATTAAAAGGTCCAAGATAAAATATTATTATATTCCTTTCCATTTTATGGATCTCGACAAACATCGATTTAAATAACTTGCCCGTACTAAAAGATAAGTCCTTCGTAACTTAGTTGGCTCGCAACAGCGAAACAACATACTGTTTTACTGTATGTTCTTAAGGATTGATTTTATTATCTGTTTGAATCATTCCACGATTTAATAGTTGGATACTTCAATATTAGATATTATTACGTATTTTTTTCATTTTCAAGAGTTCTTCCCATGTACACAATGCATGTAATTATTTCTAATGAGTTAATAAGACACATAGTTAGGGACTATTTAGACAAAATTGTAGTTTTGTCTTTATTATGTTCTATAATATCTATATTTTGTTAGCTATTCCTATATTTTATGATGTAACTTGCGACGTAACAAGGAATAATTATTATTTCAACAACATTTACTGCAGTAGGTACCTACACAAAGGTCTATAGCGCAATAAATACCTCAGATATAGGTCTATTATATTTAACTATATACCTGTTTTATCTTTTCCAATATTTAAGTATCAAGAGCCTTATAACGTAAGAGTGCAGGGATTTGTGGATTCCGACACGCAGGCACCTAAGGATCCGGTTTGCGAGCCGATTGACGTCGAGATAGGACGCTACAGCGCTAATAATATAATTATACACACATAGAATATACTTATTCTTAAGTAGTCATGTAATTATGCGTCATAATTCAAAACTTAAGCCCTTTCGTAATTGCTGGGTGCGGGTTGAAAGTTACTGAGCAAATGGGCGATCGCTTCCTCCGCTATCTTTGTGTAAACATAGTTTTAAAACGCAACATTACAAAATAAGAACGTTATTAACAATTTTAACAACTTTGTTTTATCGTTGCTGAGAACCAATCTGTTTATGGTAAAAACGTAACGTAAGTACTTTAGATTACATGTCAGACTTTATTTTTATGTTTTCATACGAACCTTACATTATTTTTCTTCATTAAGTTATTATGTAACAACGTTGAATCTGATGTGTTAAGTGTATATCAAAATAATTATTCAGTTATCCCGTTGGATATCTATATTCATAAGTAGAATATGTATATAATTATATTGCTTTTACCTAGATGAATTTAAACACCGCAGTTAACATAGAACATCTTTTCGCTACAGTTTTTTAAGATATTATGTTGTGCGATAACTGAAACCATATGCTTAAACTTTGTTTATGTTCTTTTTAGAAACTAAAGTCAGATACATTAACCCCCGAATACAGAAACGCTACTCAAATTTTAATCACTGCTCATAAAGTTAAATGGACCAGTACCTGTCAGAATTTGTATGGAAAAACGTCACTTTTGACAATACTTAAAATTGAAGCAGGACTTAAACTTTGAGTAGCGTTTCTGTATTCGGGTTACTTACTAAAATAACAAAGTGTGTCTTAACCCTTTAAAGTTAGGTGTACGAAAACTAAAAATGGCCATGAATCTCTTAAAATACATACCTTAAAAGGTCCCCTATCGAAGCCGCAGAAGGAGGCCTCCATGGTGTATGACCTGGTGATGCCCAGATGCCTCCAGACGGTGACGCGGGCAGTGCTCTCTCGCTCCCGCTCCACCCTAAACGAGCAGGAGCCGAGGGCGAACGCTGGCGAGATGCGGTGCATCAGAGCAGGTAACATCTGTAGACAGCATAATAGTTAGTAAACGGAATGCTAGTACGACGAGCTCGAAGGTGCAGTAGTCTAGCGCGCTCGGCTTGCGATTGTGTACACTAAACAATGTTCGCCTAGGCCGGTCATGTTCGCCTAGGTCGGTTATTTAATTTGTAATAAAAAATAATAGGTTGGGGAAAAAGTTTCTTCGCATTTAAAAAAAAAAAATTCAAAACATTTTTTAATATAGTTTATTTACATTTAACTAAAGTATGTAGGTACCATTTTGTTCGATAACTTTTTGCCATCTTGTAGGTAGGGACATGATCCCATTGCTATAGAAATTTTTGGACTTCTGGTCAAAATACCGCGACAAGTGGTTTTGGCAGTCCTCTCGTGATGTTAACCTGACACTGCCTAAAGAATTCTGAAGAGACCGAAACAGGTGGAAATCTGAAGGTGCAAGGTCAGGACTATACGGCGGATGCTTTAACACCTCCCATCCAAACTCTCTTAATTTTTGCTGAGTGGCTAAAGATAATGATAATGGCAATAATAGCAATGTAAAGAGCAGCGTAGAGAAACCTAAGCCAAAACCTTGAGGCGTATGGACTGGAATGTTGTCATCTCAATTCACTCAGATCGTGATTGGGATGACAACAGCCGCTAAATGCAAATGGTGCCTAGGCAAGTGGTAAACGATACAACATTTCTATGAAACAAAATGTAAATTTTTGTCGATCATGCATATCTGTATCGGCCTAAAGTAATTATCAACATTATCATGAACATACAAAAAGATGATACAAAGATTTTGGGGTTAGAAAAAGAATTTCGGCAAGTTAATTAGTGTCTTGGGTGGCCGAGCGGTCAGGCACCTGCCCGGATAGCAGCGGACGCGGGTTCGATTCCTGGCCTCAAGATTATATTTTTTCGAAATTCTTTTTCTAACCCCAAAATCTAATTAATTCTAATTAATTCTAATCTAATTACTAATTTTTTTAACATTTATATAATGTTAAAATTAAAATCGAATAGTTCAAAAAGATGATATTTTTTATTGCCAATTTATAAGCGGTTTGATTGAGATTCGCTTGTAATAATTTGAGCGCAATTTGCTTCAATGATTTGAAAGTCTCGTGAAGATTTTACATATAAGACATGTTGTACTCCTTTCCATGAAAGGGTCTATACAATATGGAGTGCTGCAATTCCTTAACCATAAACAACAGTGCGGTTCACTCCTCTTGCTGTAACATAAATCATCTTTAAAAGCTTAAAGCCACGGCGGAATTGAGGCACGCACTTTCTGATACATGAATGTCTGATATTTACACATTCCCTTTTTTACTTTTTCATGTGAAAGTATTAATTTCATTGTTTTGGTGCAATTTATCCACTTACAACACCAAATTTTACTTGATGATTAATCCGAATTTAATTTACTTTTTTAAATATTACTTTTCCTCATAGATTCATGGTTTTGAAGAGTTATTATCCAATACAAAACCGAGTCTAAATTATTAATCAATTTATATTAGATTGGACCTGTCACATACAGGCTGAATTTTTCAAGTGGCCGTTTTCTAATAATTTATTTAACCAATTATTTGAAGCCGTGTGGTGACGGCAGAGTAGAATACAAATGTCACCACCCCAAATCTCTCCCGTGGGTGTCGTACAAGGCGACTAAGGATAAATCAGTGATGAGGATTGGGCAGCAGCGTTCCTCTTACACCACCTAGCTATATACCTACTGCGACTTTTGTGCCCGATAAATGGCAATAGGCTCGCCACCTATTACATGGGACCTAACATAACTGGCGAAAAGTGGGTGCTAGTTCACCTCTGCCTACCCCTTCGGGGATATAGGCGTGATTTATGTATGTATGTATGTAATTATTTTAAAAGAGATGGTGATTCAGCAGTTTAGCCTTTATTGCGTCGCATGGAACTGAGCCTTAGGTGATGCAAAAAAAAATCGAAATCTACAAAAACACGTTCTATATACGCAATTGATGACTTACAACGATTTTTGGAAAATATCCAAACGGAATCAATAATATTTTAACGTTGAATGCAGTATTATTTTTCAGACGACTAATCCAGTTATTTGTTGAATCCGTTAAGTTCGCTATTCCTCATAGTTTCTGATATGGATTTGCCCTTTTCTAAAATTCACACTGTATAATATATTAGCCATGCAGTATGCGCTGTTCGAAGGACCATATGCAGCTTACTACCGCTTTAAGAAAGCTGGGGTGGCAGGTTCGCGTTCATGTTTTTGTCTCTCTTCAAGACTTCAATGCACTCAAGTAGGCAGTTCTGTTTCCCCTACAAAGGGCTTTTTAATTGATAAGCAGCATGTTAATTACATTGCCTCTAATGCTTTATTTAACATTTGAAATCTTTTAAATGAGTAATCGATGCATGCAATTGTAGTGCACTCGATTATACCTATCTATTTTTAAAAAAGGTACTTTTTATAAGCCATAGTAATTATCATGTTCATAATAAAAGGTTCAGACTATATGATAGTCGAGTTCTGGATCCGTAGGTTTTTCTTTAAAAATAGTTAATTATGAACCGCGAGCTTTAGCAGATTTAATATACCATTGGCATTTAAGTCCACGTGCATGTTATTTTACTTTAGGAAGGCTTTGAATAAATTATTGTTTACCAAAATAAATAATAATACAGTTTAGTGTTGTGTTTTGTTGATTTAATTATCTGTAATGCCGTGTGGTGACGGCAGAGCACAATAAAATAGCCGATCTCTCCCGCGGGTGTCGCACAAGGCGGGTCAAGGCATCGAAGTATAATGGACAGCAGCGGTTCTTTTATACCATCTAGCAATATACTGCGATTTACGTGCCTAATAGATGCCAAAGGCTTGCCAACACTAACATGGGACCTAACATAATTGGTGAAATGTGGGTGTTTAATCACCTCTACATAATACCCCTGGTGGGACCGTAAGCCGTGATTTATGTATTTTTGTAATATCCTTTAATTATTCCCTGTGTCACTCATTTACACTATAATGTGGTAATTTTAAAGCTTTTTGCGATTAAAGCCGGAGTTCACCAACATGTAAATAAAGCGATTAAAGATAACCAGCAGATTTTGACGGTTCTTCCATACAGAAAAATGTCAAAAACAGACGGTTAAATAATAATCGTCTGTTTATGTGTTGATGAACATTAGCCTTAGTATAGTTATAGAAACTCAATCAATCAACATACTCTCTCTGACCTAAGCCAGCCCGGCTAGCAGGATCACCGAAACAGGACATAAAATAGCGCTTAGATTTTTGACAGTTCAAAGCGATAAATATATATATCATATCGTGTTTCTGTCGTAATGCTAGCCGGAGTAAATAATCCAGATAGCCAAACCTTTGACAAGAAACAACGATAGAAGAAAAACGTTAAAACGGTGATTTTTTTTAAGCTAGACAGGGAAGCTCTTGCCCTTCATCTCACCTGATGGTAAGTGACGATATGGGCCGAAGATGGAATCGAGCTACACCTGGAACCCTCAAACACAGAGGGACTGGCTATCTTATATCACATTGCTGGAACACAATAATGCTGTTAACATTATTATTATGGCGACAGATTTGGATAAGATAGTGGTAGCGAGACAGGCGGACTTCAAAGAAGACCTACCACCAGTCAAATTGAGTACAAATTTGTACCCCCCCTGGGGATCAAACCCGGGATCTCCAGATCTTAATTAAAATTGATGAAACTGACCAGATATTTGACAGGGTCATCTTGCACCGTCCGGTCGTTGCCGCACCAGCTCTCGGCAGATGCACATCCGTAGAAGAATACGTTCTTCTTGCGCGAGTGGCCATGGTAGTCGCAGTACACGAACGGAGGCTTCTTCCACACGCGCACCAGGTACTCTATCAGACCCTGGAACGGAATGGTGTATCGATGAAGGAGTTAATGAACAAACTGTCTAATCGTACTATGTGTTGTATTCTTTTAAAAAACCGTGTGGTGACAGCAGCCCTCGTAGCACGGGACGTGGACACGTTTCCTTCGGGGGAAAGAACATCTTTTCCTCTCGCTCTAACTCCCACTAAATCCCGAGACAAAACACTGTTAAGTAGTGGAAAGAGACTTGTCCACATCCCCGTGTTAGGCCCGCAGAGGACCTAGTCAAGTGGCTTATCTATTCGAGCGCATAGAAAACAAAAGTACGAAACTGACGTATTGTTTTCTTTGTATTAGGTCAGTTTCATACATTTTGTATTCTATGTGTTCGATAGATTGTCTACTTGGATTGATTACATTTCTCACCATCGCAGTCCCTCCCGCGGGTGTCCTACAAGGCGACTAAGGGTTTTTTTAGACAGCGTAAGTAGTAAGCAGCGTTACTCCAATACGTGCCACCTAGTAAATATACTAGGTCGTTATGGCATTAGGCTTACCGTCTAATATATGAGACCTATTAGGTGCCGTGTGGTGACGGCAGAGTAGAATACAATTGTCACCACCCCAAATCTATCCCTTGGGTGTCGTACAAGGCGACTAAGGATAAATCAGTGATGAGAAATGGGCAGCAGCGGTCCTCTTATACCACCTAGGCTAGCAATGTACTGCGATTTTGTGCCCGATAAATGGCAATGGGCTCGCCACCTACCTACATGGGACCTAACATAACTGGCGATACGTGGGTGCTAGTTCACCTCTGCCTACCCCTTCGGGGATATAGGCGTGATTTATGTATGTATGTATGTATTAGAGTTGGCAAAGCGCGCGGGTGTTAGTTCACCTCTCTCTGCCCCTTACATGATAATGATAAATGATTTGTATGTATTTTAATAAAGCACCACTATTATATATTTCGGACTGCTCTACTATTTCCAATAACTAATCTAACAGCATTTTGGGAGCTTTACTAAGAACAAAAACAACTTTAAACAATAGTTAAGTTACGACTGGCCACAAACGGCCATAACTAATTCCTAATGGGAATGTGGCACCAACACAAAAGTTTCGCGTTGTTTTGCCAAAACAAGGTACAATATTGAGAATGGTTATTTAACGACTTATCTGAAATTTTGACCGCGAAATTGTGAATCTTTGCTGTTTTCAATTCCTCAGTGTTTACGATGTTCTATCTAGCATGCACATACATACATACATACATAAATCACGCCCATATCCCCGAAGGGGTAGGCAGAGGTGAATTCTCACCCGCGTTTCGCCAATTATGTTAAGTCCCATGTAATAGGTGGCGAGCCTATTGCCATTTATCGGGCACAAAAGTCGCAGTACATTGTCAGGACGGTAGTATAAGAGGAACGCTGCTGCCCATTCCTCATCACTAATTTATCCTTAGTCGCCTTGTACGACAC
Source organism: Cataclysta lemnata (assembly GCA_963931975.1). Lineage (NCBI taxonomy): Eukaryota > Metazoa > Arthropoda > Insecta > Lepidoptera > Crambidae > Cataclysta > Cataclysta lemnata. Next base: position 13,363,744 of record OZ008340.1, on the reverse strand, counting down.
CCACGGGAGAGATTTGGGATGGTGACAATTGTATTCTACTCTGCCGTCACCACACGGCTAGCATGCGCAACGACTTAAAAGCGTCAATCCCAGCTCAATCAGGGGAAATGTACAAACCGCGATTTTCATACATTAAAATTCTTGCAAAAATAATTACTACATTCATAATCACCTTCGTATGGTAAATGGACGGATGCAAAACGGGACTCGGCTTACACCATCGCCTATTTAAATCTTCATTAGTCAAGCCGCATCGATGGCTGTAACAAGAAATAACATTTAGGGCCGGCGCAGATTGGCGGCAGGGCGTCGCAGCATATTTTAAGGCGACGAATAAAAATATAACTAAAGAATATGAAAAAGAAGTTGAAAGTTCAATGTTTAAGGTCGTACAAAAACAATGCTGTAGGATACCGTGTCGGCAGCCTTAGGAACGCCTCGGCATCCCTCAGTATGCTTTGGCAGCCTTCGGGATACCAAGAGATACCGCGACAAGACAAGACGTAAGGACGCCTCGGCATGCCTAAGGACGCCACGGCACGCTTAAGGATACCACGGCATTGTTGCCGCCAGTGCGCGCTAACATGTAGGGATGCCGAAGGATCCCTTGCCGTGCCGCGCCGCCAATGTGCGCCGGGCCTTACAGGTCATGATAACCAGGAAACGATCGGGTGACATCGCCGATAACTTAGCGGGCCATATCCATCGAGATGACAGCGCGCGGGTCGGGAGTGGGCTATAGCCGGTTTAATACCTGCCGTCGAATGTGCTTACTTACAGCTTAATACCTCTGCTACTTAGCGGTTGTTTCATTAGACCCGAGACACGGCGTTGCAATGCCGTTTCGGTGCCTTTATTTAACGATAATTGATTCCAACACTTGTAAGGCCCGCACAACGCTTCAAAGGACAATTTAATATGACACGCCATTAAAAGAAATGAATGACTGGCCACGTAGGAATTTCACGAGTGCCCGAGAGGCGAGCGGAGCACGCGCCTCCACGCAAAAGTCTGCATGTTTCGTGTCACAAGCAATTAGTTATTGCCAATACCGAGAACTGATTCGATTGGTCAAAGATAAAGTTAAGCGTGAGAATAAAATAAGAGCAACTAAATGAAACTGTACATACATACATACATAAATCACGCCTATATCCCCGAAGGGGTAGGCAGAGGTGAACTAGCACCCACGTTTCGCCAATTATGTTAGGTCCCATGTAATAGGTGGCGAGCCTATTGCCATTAATCGGGCACAAAAGTCGCAGTACATTGTTATTGCTAGGTGGTACAAGAGGAACGCTGCTGCCCATTCCTCATCACTGATTTATCCTTAGTCGCCTTGTACGACACCCACGGGAGAGATTTGGGGTGGTGACAATTGTATTCTACTCTGCCGTCACCACACGGCAATGAAACTGTTGCTTCAGTAAATACATAATTTGGCCCAATCTGATGTGCACCTAGTAGCTGTGTCGATTAAGAACGAACAACGTTGTGTCATTATTTACAGCTAGGTAAACTTGAGTGCGTCTGCAATCTACGACAATTCACTGCAGCTCTCCCGTTATTAAAGGGCAATTCTTATAGTGTACGTGCTTCTGACATAATCGCATTCAGCAGATATACGCAACGGACAAAGAAAACTTTCCGGCTAACTGTAAATACCTACAGCGCGATTATTCCACAGTGGCCCCGCGATTATGACCCGGGCAATAACGTAAAAGGATCATAACATAAAAAAAAAAACAAAAAAAAACGAGTGCCCAAACGACTTCCCGGGTTCTCGAGAACTGATTCGTTTTAAATTCACACCTCACACATCTTGATAACGGAAAACGGGCCGGGGCGGGGCGGGGGGTAGTATCGACAAATTATTTTCGAGATAAGAACAAATTTTTTGTTGCTCGTTTTTTTCTCTCTCTTGATACGATTAACAATTTCAGTGGAATTTAATAATTCGTACGGTGCAAAGCCGCGCGTTGAGGCCTCGGACTCGGACTATTCGCAGTTCTACGAAGCGGTGTGCTGGCTGGCGTGCATTTTTTCCTGGAGTAGCCAGCCGTTCGTCCAATTAGGAGGGCTCCGGCGGAGACACATCATTAGCGGGCGCGGCCGAGTGCGCGGGCGCAGGTCCTCGACTCCGCGGTCGCCCCGGCCGCGGCCTTCGCTCGCCGACCGGTTGCGCATCTTCTACTCTAATCAGGGAAAAAATAAAGCGCTGCCTGGCCGCATGCGTGAACGAAAGCGAACGAGCGGGGAGTTGCGCACCGTCCGCGTCCGCCGTGTTTTATGGTGGATTGTTGCGGTACCCGGCCCGGCAGGGTTGCGGGCAAAGCTGACGCTGTTATTCTAGCACAAACTGACCGGCGTCAACGCATACAAAGTAATTATGCCAGTTCGATACTATAAGCGCATTATATTTGCCTGTGGTTTCTAATTTGGGAAGTTACTATTTCACCTCTTTTGTACACCCTAATATTGGATCGCTAATCACCGGGTACCACTAAGTGTTTAACGCAAATTAAAACGGTTCAGGTTTAATGGGCACCACTTAGTTGCTAGGGCTGCATAGTTTCTTATGAGGTTTACATAAATCAATAGGCTAATTGCGCAGATAGGGAACTACACAAAAAAGCAGAGAGATGTAGCCCTGGGAGGCGGCTGTGACGGCTTGGCATCGCGGTTGGTTCAAGGGTCCACCAGCCATCTATTTATAGAGCCGCGCGGCGATGCTATCAGCCCTCGGCCGTGCCGCGGCCTCGCTCGATCTTTACCCGCCCTCTATGCACCCTTCGCACAACGTCCAGCCTATAAAACAGACCAAAGAAACGACCACTTTATATTTATTCCACCTATTTATAACATATGTCCATTGTTCCAACTCGGCTCGGAATTCATAGCCTACGGGCGAATCGGACCTTCATTCCAGATCCTCCACGCGCTGATCAAATTGAATGTTGATAAATACTTTATGGTGCATACGATGCCACGAGATTAAACATTAGCCGAGTGGTGACGGCAGAGTAGAATACAATTGTCACCACCCTAAATCTCTCCCGTGGGTGTCGTACAAGGCGACTAAGGATAAAACAGTGATGAGGAATAGGCAGCAGCGTTCCTGTTATACCTACCACCCAGCAATATACTGCAACTTTTGTGCCCGATAAATGGCAATAGGCTCGCCACCTATTACATGGGAACTGACATAATTGGCGAAACGTGGGTGCTAGTTCACCTCTGCCTACCCCTTCGGGGATATAGGCGTGCCACGAGAGCAGCTCGAAGAAGCTTAACAGAACTCGATAGCGCAATGACTATGCGCGACCTGCGATTGCGTAAATAAAGCAATGGTCGCTAATTACTCTTAATTCAATGAGTGATCAAAAATTCGTCATCTCGAGTTCTTACGTGCTTCGGAAAGCACTGTAAACAGTTGCTTCTTGCTTCAATTGCAGTCGTCAACACCCACCAATTACCACCACAGAAGGGGCGGCAGGGCGTCGGCACACGTCACGCTAATCCGTATTCGGCGCGCGGAGGCTGCTTCCTGCTGGCCGCACTCAGAGGGCATATCAACCGCGCCTCAATAGTTCGTATTCAATCGCACGCATCCGCATCTATCTCTATCATTGCTTCAGTTAGGCCAGCTAGCCGAGGCGAGTGTCAACTCAGTGGATCGTTGTTGGACGACGCCTGGATTCGCTAACCGTCGTCGTCGCTCGTCGGTAACTCTGTATGCTCGGCTGGCACACCGGACACGCTTCGAGTTATTTACGATACTGGCGAGACAATCGGCCGGTCGCCGAGCTTATCCGGTGCTGCCGTGACAATAACATGACGTGGCTGTCTTTATTAAATAACGTCCTTTGGAATTAACACACGTGTCCTGGCCGTATTTATAGACGCGCTGATTCATGCTCTCGGCATGGCAATCGCTGGGCCGTTTTCATGGCAACGTGTAGGTCGTGTACGAGTAGTCAAGTAACATTTTCTTGATCGAGAAACAAATTGCTATAGGTGAGGTAAGAGCAACCATTAATTGTTAGCTGTGGCCGGGTGCATGCAAAGCATCGCTGTGGGACGGTTCAACGACACGAATGTCGTCCCCGGCGAGCTGTCTTAGCGGGAGGAATGCAGACAACTCACCACGGAACTCTCGCATAACCGAGCTGCTTACAGCGACATTCGAATTGTAATTCTGCTCCAATTATACGCGACACTGTATTGATTAGTTCATTAGCTAATAGGTGCATATAATCGTAAAAGTGTAATGGATGTCCTGACGGTTGCGGAATCTAGGCTCTTTGATTGGCCAATAAACATTTAACGGGCGATACTATTTACTTCTGCACTGGGCTTAGATAAATCAAACCAAAGCCGGGGACTTGGTGAGCGCAACTATGTAATAATAATGGCAGTTATTACGAAAATGTAATAATCTCGCATGGAGCGTCCACCGGACCACGCGAGATTTCCTGTTCTGAGCTGCCCATTCCATAGTTATGCGCATACAATTATAAAGTGTGACTTCGCGTTACAGCTTTGCGGCTTGCGACCGGCCGTTTGCATAGTTTGCATACTTTTCGCCGTTTCAAAAATAAACACTAATTGCGGTGCAATTGAGCGTTAATATCGCGGTGTGAGAGAGTCGTGCAGCGCGCGCGACTGCGGTTGCGATAAACCGACTGGCTTGCGCCGGCGCCGAATCGCGACACAACTACCGCGCCACTTCCCGTCTATTGATTTACCTATCGAATCCGTCATCTGTGCCGTGGCGCACGACCCTCGTGATTCATTTCTTCTTTCGCGAGTGCAGCGTGTAACGTAGGCGAGCCGGTACCGACTCGGCAATGTGGCCATTGTATCTCTATTATTAATTTTAAAAATAAACCGACCGCGAGTCGGGCTCGCAACCGCTGCAGATGGCTCGCGTGCAGTGATGTGCAAGACTTGAGTAATTCTGGAGCGATTTTGGAGACTTGAGTCACATTTGCAAAGGGGCTCTATGAGATCAATAATTATAGGTTCGGAGTCTAGTCAAACGCGAGTCCTCACAGCAAAGAATCGAGTCTTCAAAAAAACTAGTCATAAAATGAACTGAATTTGTTGATAAAATGAATTTGTTTCAACTAAGTGCAACGAATTTTAGCGAGATACGTACAACCGTGAATTAATTTGAAACCAGCTACATTCGGTCCTCCATTATTACAATTGTTCAAAACTTTTAATATAATAGCATCTACCTTTAAAAAATTAAAAGACAGAAAAAGACTTGAAGACTCGTTTAAAAAGACCCGTGCGCTGAAAAAGATTCGCATGCAGAAAGAGACTTGGTCACAGAAAAAGACTCGAGCTGTAAATTTAAGCCTCTAATAGTTACTGAAGTTCGCAGTTTGCAGTCGTCTAGCATCGTTTCAAATAAAAAATCGAGCTCAAACTCGGACGACACGATACCCGCACATCACTACTCGCGAGTGCAATATTTACATAATCACCGGCACCGGTCGACCTTGAGAGCGTAGTGCTATGCTCTTCTTTATATTGTGTGAAAATAATGTATTTTCTAAATAAATAAAAACGTTTATCGGGCCCATGGTAGGTATTGTGTTTTATGTGGCGCCTGTTGTGTTTTGTCTGTTTGTGGCTTGTTTGACGCAGAACGTCACTTTCGCAAAATGTCTTCGTTTAATAATCTGTTTAGCCGCGGTCACTCTAGCATTATTTCTTAAGATATCTAATAGTAACACTGCGGAATCGGAAAAGTAATAAATTAAAAATGTTAAAAATCACCTTAAAATAATAAATATAATAACCAATTATGGAAAAAAAATATGCTGGAGTGACATCCTGCGAAAACGTACGTACTGCGAAAGTGATATTGTGCGTAAATGTCGTTTTGCAAAAGTGACATAGTGCGGAAACGACGTTCCGCGAAGGCGACCAAATTTTTAACGAATTTTTTTTTGCGAAAGCGACGTCATTCTGCGTCAAGACAAGACCGTCCTGACGAGCGGTCAGGTTCAAGTTGAGCGCGTATGGCGGTATTGGTCGTTGACTCGGAGGCGCTCGTCTATTGCAATGATGCAAGAGGTGGAGCGTGAACTATTTCACGGCCGGTCCACCGGTGACGGTGAAGGGCGCCCGCGTCAGCCTCGCACTTCCAGTCGTGAACTTGAACTTAATGCGTAATGCATGCCGCGACAGTCTTTAAATTACAATTCTCGCAGGTTCATTTTAAATTTTTGAAGAAAAAAATCTTATAAGTGCATAAACACAATATCTTACTTAATTGGTGAAACGTGGGTGTTAATTCACCGCTGCCTACCCCTTTGGGCGTCATTTATACATATGTGTATAATCGTAGCCAAATATATAAAATTTCGGACCAAATTCGAAAGCCCAATCAAGCAATTGCGATCAATAGAAAACTAACAACTGAGCTCGATCAGACTAAATGTTACTGTTCTGACGTTGAATATAGACGTAATTAGCGTCACTCGAGTGTCATGCCTCAATGACCTGAGCCGGAGTACAAAGGCCTGCGGGGCCATTATGAAGCCGCGCTCGCTTCCATCACAGTATATATCACCCAGAACAGTAGTTTATCTCCGGCATCATCATCACCAGTTTCTTTTAATGTCCCCACTGTTGGGGCACGGGCCTTCCCTATGGATAGAAGAATATAGGGAGATTGGGCTATAACCCACCACGTTGGCCCAGTGCGGGTTGGTGGGTATTAACAACTGCAGTTGCAGATGCATCCGGGACCAACGGCTTAACGTGCCTTCCGAAGCACGGAGGAACTCGAGATAACAAATTTTTGGTCACCCATCCAATGACCGGCCTTAGCGATATTGCTTAGTTTACGCAATCGCAGGCCAAGCGCGCTATGGCACTGCGCTAGCGAGCTCCTCAATGTGCCGGGCGGGAACGAGCAGTGAGCGAATTTGCAATCACCTTGTACACGCGCGATCCACCGAACGCATACGGCCCATACTGCCGCCCCCTTGTGCTCCCGTATTGTAGGTATGTCAATGTGTGCGTTAGTGAGTGCCTAGACGGCGCCGAGTACGAAAGCACACATTCTAATGGGCAGCGGCCAGTTTGTATCAAGACGTATTACTGTTCTGGGGGGTATACTGTGGTTCCATCGTAATTCATTAGGCAGGTCTGCTCTCCGCACTTTATTTATGGAGGCTTAGGTTTGTCCAAGAGCACTCTCGTTTGTGCTTTCAATGTTGCAGCTGCACAATGCGCACGCGGGCTTCGAATAATGACGATGGAAGAATAGGACGGGAAAGGTCAAGGTCCTTTGTCACACAACACCATTGCCTACCTCAAAGGTCTAGGGCTAGAAGTTCAACAAACGCGCCGACAAACTTAATGCGCGATTTTCGTTAAGATACCTTGGTCCTTCGTAAAAGAAGGTTAAAAGGGTAAAAGGTGTCGTAAAAGGGTAAAAGGGGTCGGTCGTAAAAGGGTCTAATCTGTTATGAACGCCTTGAGATATTTTTATTGAAGAAATGTTATAAATCATAGATACATACCTATCAAAACTTAGGTCATAAAGTCAAACATAAATCGCCCTCACTTCTTTACCTTTTTACTTCCCACACTTGACTTAGATCTCGAAATATCACATCTAGAATATTTCACCTCCAAGTATAAAATAAGTATTCTTTCTTCTTATTATTCGGCATTCTTATTAACCTGTTGGCTAAATATGCAAGCATTCAAATCGTCACTAAAAAAAAATCAAATAAAACCAGCGAATTTTTTTTTTCGCTTTTTGAATAGATTCCATTACTCCTAATGATCGTACGTTATGTAAATAAGTAATATTTAATATTTTTCCTCGCATTCAAAGTGAAAAGTAAAGTTAAATACACTACGCGCTACTAAACAACCACAATGAAGATCTCATTATTAGGCTTATTTTAGTCCCTTATTGAATAATCTACCTCTCCACCCTCCCGTAAAATAATTTGGTGTGTGCTGTTAAGTCATGTTGCTTTTACAATTATAATTATTTGATATTGAACTTAAAAGTTTTTCGATAAAATAATTTGCTGATAATTCAAGCTGTTCAAATTTAAGAGAGCAAATCAACTTACAACATTTTTTTATCTTGTCCTTGTTTTACATTGAATCCTTGGTAATTGTTATGCTATTTAAGCAGAAGCTTGGGTTATAAAGGGGATGGTCAGAGCAAGAATGTTTAACATTCCTGTGATCAGTCTATACGTCTTACTATAATCATTTCTTGGTCGACTGGTTTTTGTACTTCGCTTTATGTAATAGCGAAATAGCATGTTTGCTTAAATAACCCTAACACAGAGGACGTGATAATACCTAGTCAGTAAAATTAATAGCTACCTATACTTTATAGTTATATGAAACTTGCCTTGGCAGCCAGTTGAAATATACAATACAATTGTAGAATATTCACAATTTCACAGATAAAAGAAAACTTATTAAAGTTTTATGTCTAGTATTTCAGTTACGAAAGGTTTTATGTAATAATAGATAACTTATTGGCATATTATCCTTAACTGTGTATTTAATATTGCAACTTTTGTTATAAAATGTTAGTGGCTACTAAATAATCTTAACATCTTTTGATTGAAATATTAATGGATGAAATGATGAATCGAAATAAAAAAGGTCTATTTATGTTATTATCTTGATTCATTGCTGTTCCTGTACTTTTTAATTACTAATCTTCTACAGGTTTACCAAATAGTGTTATAAAAATAAATTTTCAATTTTTCATATCATGCATTTTAAAATTTTTGGTGGTGTGTTATTTTGACAGTATCATTCATGACAGTATTTTTCATGCGAATTATATCAATCATGCACATTATTCTACCAGGTTGATAGTTCAGTGCAAACTGGGTAGCTAGCTATTGGAGGAAGCAAAAGGGAAATCATAGTGGTAACTACAGTGACGATGATACAATAGTCTACGATAAGCAACTGATATATAAGATTAACTTTTTGTTAAATAATATCTAAGCGTCAATTGGTAATAGCGAAAAATAAAATAATTGTGAAATGTTTTTCAAGAAAAATAACTTCAATGTGGATGTTTGACCCGTGAAGACTCCATCTCAATTTCAAAAACACTTAGAAGAACTTCCAATCAGAGTACTTTAAAGTTCCAATAAAGTGACGATTAATTACACACCACCGAGACACCTCAGAGGAGCGGTTGTGGACGTAGATCCGTATTCAAATGAGGCACATTATGAGAGATCGCACTGTATTATTTCGCAGACGGGAGGATTGATTGATGGTCGGCGTGTCAGCGCGGGAACCAATCACGTGATTTCCCGGAAGGTTCCGGGCTATATTTAATTGCTAGGCGTCGGAGCATGTATCCTTGGTCCACATCATAACTTTTGCGGCAATCAAACGCCTAAGAACGTGAGCACGCATCGACCAGCCCCTGTATTATGTAAGTCGATTTGCTTTGGTTTACCCGTCACTCTCACACTCTGCTATTATTCTCAGTGAGTGAAAGAGACAGGTAGATGAAATCAATGGAAATTGGCTTACATAATACGGGGTCTGAAACCATTCTCGACCGTTACCAAAGTCTCATTCAAACGTTAAAACGCCAACACAATTCAAATGATTGAAGAATTGCGAAATTGCCTGCGTAAATATACAGTTCCGCTGTAAGTATTTTTTTATATACAGTGCACTTGTGGACAGTGCTGCTGATTGCGCGTACACAATCCCAAGGGAATCCGGAAACGCAACGAGTGCAACTAATTGTGCAATCGAGCTTTAGCTACGCCACCGCACTCCGCTGCACAACCCTCTGAGAACGGATGACTGCTTGCTTCGGATTCCCATACCAATTTTTTGTGACCATTGTGATAGAAGCAGACATTATCTTACTGCGTAATTCAGTCTCAGGAACGAGTCGGCCTTTAAGTATTTATGATCGAAACGCCGTATCGTGACGGCAGAGCAGAATACAATTGTGACCACACCCATCTCTCCCGCGGGTGTCGTACAAGGCGACGCGGGTTAAAACAGCAATGAGTAATGGGTCCTCTTATGCCAGCCACCTAGCAATGAACTGCGATTACCCGTGCCCGATAAATGGCAATAGACTCGCCACCTATTACATGGGACCTAACCTAATTGGCGAAACGTGGGTGTTTCACCTCTGCCTACCCCTGCGGGGTTATAGGCGTGATTTATGTATGGATGAACGTTTGATCGAAACGTTCCACAGAGGCTATTGAAGAGTCACTCTTATGAACGGAAAGCAATAGAGGGTCGCCTATATCTGTTGTTCCGCGTCAAACAAACACAACTCGAGCCAGTGTCAATATTGTCCAAGTCAACGGCGATAACAAAGACCCGTACAACTGGCTGCTAAACACAGCTCTCAAACAAAGCACTTATAACACAATAAGGAAATCTTTTTTACTTCGACCTTCCAGATAAAAAGCGAGTGTGTTCTCTAGGTTTGTGGTAATAGCGTGGCGGCGGGCGACGTCCGCTCGTGAGAAAGCCGCGGTCGCTACGTCGATGAGCCATTCGGATTGGTTTTATGATATTTCTAAATCACGTTCGTAACCTTGAACCCGTGGGAAGGACTCACACAATTATACCTAATGGCTTTTGCCAATATGCTCACATGCCACAATTTATTTTCGTTGGATCCCACTTTTGGATCCCAGTTTGATAGTTTTGGCGTTGGATCCCACAAAATATTATTTTGTTTCCATTATTGGATCTCAAATTTTAAAGAACTGTTGTCTATTATTGAAGAATTCTTCAGTTTGTGTGTGTGTGTGTGTGTGTGTATATTAATACTGCATTTATTAAATAATATCAGTAATAGCAGCCATTATTACATTAATGTTAATTAAATTTTATAGAAAAACAAGCTTTTGATATAACTTACTGCGGCTGTACTTACCATTTTCGCAGGTAACTATTATTTTAATGAGGATAATTTTCTGCGATGGAACTTAATTGTTTCATTATACAACCATGTTTATTTCTAAAAGTGGAAAAGGATAGATGTAAGACCATTTTATGTATTGGATAAAATTGGTAAGCCCCTTTGTATGTAGTTAAATGTTATCCGATCCATCTTAGTTCTTTTGGAATTTTGTGGGATAGAAAAAAATAAACTCTAAGTCCACAATAAATAGGATATTCTGAATATTTTAGAGTATATAGTACACCTGGAGGTCTACTCTGAAACTCCGAACAATTAACTGACATCTATCCGTCCTTCTCACGCCACTGCGTGTTAAAATAAGAGCGACAAAGACGCAAAGACTCGATCGAACGAAATAAACTTCCAGAGCAACGCCTCTGACCTGCTGCGGCATGTTGTTCCATGTAAGTTAGTAGAATGTCCCAGCTCTAACTCACTCCAGGGGTGTCGTATAAGTTGACTAAGGGAGATTGCCAGGTGTAGACCAAAGCACCTTGAGGTACCCCTATGTATTAGGTTTGGTGTCAGGCAGTTGGCAGTTTGTAAAGCCTAAGCCAAAACCTTGAGCAGAATGCGTTACAAGATTGTCATCCCAATCACTATTTCTATTCATCGGTCCCTCGACATGGTCCATATCATCACTTTTATGTACCCATATTCATTCCTTCATTGTGTGATGGATGATCTAAATCAAATGCAGTGGAAGGCTTGATGACGTCTGATCGATATGAATGAAAGAGGAAGCGTATTACACCGACCCCCGATAAATTGGCAGCAGGGCATGGAGATGACAATAATAAGTAATTCTGTAGGTACTAAATCACGCATTATATCCGAGAAAATAAAAAATGTTGAGTCACAAGTTTTAGTAAACTAAAGATGGAGAGCAATCTCTCCGCATTTATAAACGCATGAAACCTATTAGAGCTGGCGCGCACTGGTGACTTTTGTCACGGTGACTGTTCCGTCACTCTTATCAAGTCCGTGAATATGTATGGAGATGCCACTGACCTCTGAGGTCAGTGGGAGATGCGCGCATGTTACGACGTGACAATCCAGTTGTCACATTTGTGCATCTACAATAAAAATCCACAGAGTGACGTGACGAAACCGTCATCGTGACAAAAGTCACCAGTGCACGCTAACTCTTTAGTGTCCACCGGTGGCCAATGATGTAGTCTATCTAAAATCGATAATAGATTCCGGGTGTGTTACCGCGTGGATCGAGAGCAGATTACCGCGGCTTGTCTCGGGAATACCGATCTAGCTAAACACATACGCGATGAGTGGTTGCCAGGATGGACTGGACACGGGGGAAATTATAGGGTGCGTGTTCGGCGCAGCTCGGGCTCGATCGCTCGACACCTCCGCACACTCGGCACATGAGTAGATAAACCGAACAGAGTAAAAGCTTCCTGAGAACGCCGTCGCACTAACCCTGACATTATGCAACTGGCAGTGCGTCATAAACCGGTATTTTCCAGTCTCGCCGCGTGCGCGACAGCGGCCAGTGGCAACGCAACATGCCCCGCGTGCTTGTAGTAGTGCAAGCGATTCGCGAGGTTGTATGAAGGTTATTCTCTGTTCCGTTAATTTACTCATGTGCACTCGGCGTGTTCCGGCGTCGGTATAACGGGACATGTGGTCGGGGGTGCTCCGGCGACGGCCAGTAATTGCTTAAACACATAACCACCAGCGTATCGCGGGGTAGTGTTGCTGATAAATCGATTTTCGACTAATCGACACCTCTCTCCAGAAAACTACTCTAGCCCGGCTATGTATGCTATGCTTTTGATGCGGGAAGGCTACAATTTTTCGAACTTTTTCTAACCACCAAAATCTTTGTACTGATTTTTCTAACATTTATATAATGTTGAAATTTAAATCGAATACTTTAACCAAGATTACTTTTGAAAGTTTGCGTCAGTGCATTCCAGCATTTATTTTACAAAAACAGGCACACCATTTTACAATTCACTGCGAAATTATAAGATGCAGTAGCGGTAGGTAACCAGTTCTTGAATAATTTGAGGGCCTTAATTATATGGCTCCAGATACTATCGATAGACGTAGGGCAACACTATCTCGGGTACCGAGGAGAATCAATAACACATTCCCGTATCGGCGACGATCGAAACTATTAGCTGCCGTGTTCAACTCGACAATGACTTTGATGGATGATGGCAGGGCCGCGAGTTTCCTTAATGCACCTCGCAAATGAAACGTTTCGTTTGCATTCACGCTTCCGGGGAAACTCCCTTTAATATTTCAAGTAGCTTAACGAAACGATAGAGGTCTTATAACAAACTCAAATGTACCAACTAAAAGGATTTATAAATTTGAATTTGGTACCTGAGAGCACACGAGTAAAGAAAATTGGCTAAGAGGAGATATTTCAAGTCAAAGTGGCCACTACGACAAAACGTCAATTTCAAGGGGAGGTAAAATATTAGGTAACAAGCAATAGAGAGTAAGCCTATTGCCATCTACCAGACACGTTTATTGCAGCAGCATTGGACACATCTATTACACCAGTGGCCAATCGATTGCGTCAAACGTATATATGTAATGTATGTATGTTAGAAAAAAAAATATGAAAAGAATGATATAACGAAAAAAAATTATGTATGAAATTGACTTTCTCATCGCTATCTTTAATCTTAGTCGCCTTGTACGACACCGGCGGGAGAGATGGTGGTTGGTGGCGATTGTATTCAGCTCTATCTGCAGCCGTTACCACACATCATCAGCCCATAGGTAATGTCCCCACTGCTGGGGTACGGGCCTTCCCTATGGATGGAAGAATACAGGGAGATTGGGCCATAAACCACACCACTGGCCCAGTGCGGGTTGGTGGGTATTAACAACTGCAGATGCAGCCAGGACAAATGGCTTAACGTGCCTTCTGAAGCACGGAGGTACTCGAGATAATACATTTTTGGTCACCCATCTAAAGACCGACCTTTGCTTAGTTTACGCAATCGCAGGCCAAGCGCGCTATGCCGCTGCGCTATTGAACTCCTCGTCAGTAATCCCCCGGGACTTTATAAGAAGAGATGAAGCTCCCTAATGCAGCCTCGTCCGTCAATTTCCATAGAGATGGTCACGATCAGCGCCATAGGGAAATCGATTTTCTTTCGAAAATAATATACAACGGTGCGCGGGCCACGACCCGGATTCGTGACATTTTGATCCGCGCAAATGCTCACAGTTATCTAAACAAACAATCGCGTTAGCCACGGCGGCGATGCAAAGTAAAACTGACGGCTGGTACACGGCAAACAGAACACGGAAGGTCCATTTTCAATTTTCAAATCAAATAATAATAGTTCACTGTCTTATCAGCCGGCACTCTTGCTAGTGTATTGGTGGACCAGGGGAACAATTTTGTAGACAAACCAACAGACAATTCTTGCGTTTAAACTATCCCTTAGATCTTTATTATTATTCCTTGATAACCCCCAAGGGATAGGTGTATGACCTCCTGCTTAGCCACTGTTCTAATAGTGACGGCTGGTTTCGTCAACTGGTCAGGTCGCCGGCTAGGCCAAGAGATCCCGGGTTCGAATCTTGGTAGTGGCAAATGTTTGTGATAAACATTTATAACAAACATATTTTGTTTTAGAGTTATATTTGTATTTGTTTTTTTGCCTGGTTCTTAACCTAATGTAATAGAGCGCTCTTATAGTGTTCTAGTACTGAGATTTTGTACCTATGGTCTATGGTGGCGGTATGATGTATGGTGGTATGATGGCAATAAGCTCGCCCCCTATTCATGGGACCCAGGATAATTGGCGAAACGTGGGTGTTAATTCAACTCTGCCTTCAGGGATATATATAACGTATGTTAGTTAGTTCTAAGATTTGATTATAATGTTTTGTAAAACTAAAAACAAAAACGATATTGTGCAATAAAATAAATGGACAATTTACCTGGGTGATATGGCGTCGATGCAACAACAAAAAAAAAACTTCAGAGGAAGCCATCAACGGGTAAATTACTTAATAAATACGCAACGTTCTTTGGTCACGCACATTCCAAATTTGAAAGAACAGTAACGGCTCTTTTTTCTCGTCACACCGGGAGCCCCCCCGTGACCACGATCGCAAAGTGATCTTACAATGTTAATCCTTTAATAAACTATACTCTTTTACACGCGATTTAAGACCCTCTAAGATGCTACCAACAATGAGTTTAAATCAGTCAAGTACTCTGCCTGAAATATGTAGTATATAAAGAAGAGAATAATGGCGTCGATGGCGACCCTTAATTTTATAATATTTATTAATTTTGTTTTTGGACAATGCCTACACACTGGGCCTGTGTAGTGGGTTATGTTCTATTTTCTCTGCATTCTCTCATCAAGAATATAAGAAAAGATAACTTTGAATCTTAAACATGTCGAATTTTGACTCTAGACATACACCCACCTTGCAACACTATCGTATCAATGCAATATGTTTATCAAGACATGGGAAGATAAAATCAGCCCCTCTCACCAATCTTGATCAAAAATTATATTCAACCAACTGCTATCATATAATATTAATGTGGCCGACCTGGATAATTTCAGAGCGACTTTTTGGAACTGTACATTACCTGGAATCCGTAATAAGATTTAAATCTGAACAAAATGAACACCCCGAATCTTACAGCGCGCAACTTTTCCTCGTGTTTGGATAAATCGTTATCATTAGTAGGCACTTAGTACGGTCAGGCTCATTAGTCTACTCTGTCATACCAAAGATAGTGAAGTAAGTGTATCCAGACTTAATAATGATAAAAATAATCTGAGTGCTTACTTGTTGTTATGCACAATAGTCAGAATCAATTCTGATCTAATTTTCTCAAATAAATTTAAAAATTAAAACTATCAAAAAAGACATATATCATAACAGAGAAGTCTTCTTTTTAAAATTACGCAATTCTGCAAGAACCTGTTTGATCTGTTACTAACAAAAGAACATTTTAATTGAATCGAACATTTTCATGTCGACTCCAACGCACCACCGAGTTGCGCACTAGCATAGTAAAATAAATCAAAATGAACACACTAACAAGAAAAAGTAAAAAGGTGCAATTTAATCGCCTACCATGCATCCTACTGCATGCTTTTATGCGACCCTAATGGCATTGCCGGCTGTCCGAAAAACTGAGGCTTAATTTGGAGCGGCATAAACCTGTCTGGCGACTGTGAAAAATACATCTACGCCGCCATGTGACTTTCAAACTTAGAAAGGACGATGCGGCGAGCCTGATTGCTTTATATTATGGCAATTTATTTGGTAAAGTTTAATGTATTCGATTTTAATTTTAACATTATATCACTACCCCAAATCTCTCCTGTGGGTGTCGTACAAGGCGACTATGGATAAATCAGTCATGAGGAATGGGCAGCAGCGTTCCTCTTATGCCACCTAGCAATGTACCTACTGAGACTTTTGTACCCGATAAATGGCAATATTACACCTATTACATGGGACCTATCATAACTGGCGAAACGTGGGTGCTAGTTCACCTCTGCCTACCCCTTCGGGGATATAGGCGTGATTTATGTATGTATGTGTAGAAAAATTTGTACAAAGATTTTGGTGGTTAGAAAAAGAATTTCGAAAAATTATGATCTTGAGGCGGGAATCGAACCAGCAGCGGACGCGGGTTCGATTTCCGCCTCAAGATCATAACGTTTAATCCTTTCTAAAGCATAAACATTTTTAACCCTGATAGTTATATATAGATATTGTTAGCTAGTTATATATAAATATTGAAAATATACTTACATAAACATATATTACCAACCATGACTCGATAAAAACGACTGTGTTTTTCACACAAAAATTTGCCCCTACCAGGATTCGAACCTATTGGCTAAGTCAATAGCCAACGATCTGATCATTCGGTAAACAAGTTAAGAGATATTACCATTTATAGTTTTAATGTTATATTATATGCCTTCTTTGTGTTTAAAACTATTGATGGAACCACTTCATAATAAAAACCAAAATTAGTTTTACATCACTATTTAAACAAAATCACTTAATTTACATATTTCTTTTCAACAATGTTTGACAAAAAAGAGACGTAGTTTAAGTAAAACCAGTAATGACTTATATAAAGGGGATAAGTAGTAAATACAATACATTTTGTATTCAAGATGTGTGGCGTTCTTATAAGACCTAGAAAGGAAATTAAAATGCAGATTACCAAGCAATCTTCGTGACATCAATGTAATAGAAAACGTAAAATCTGAGATTTAGCGCAGGCATCGAAGAAATTACACATAATATTTAAAATTGATTACGGAAACATAGTTTCTTTACGTTCTTTTGGCGCCTGTTAATATGATTTGTTACGGAGATTTTATCGTTCCATCGATACATTTTATAGTTTAGCGTGAAATTTACTATATTTACGAATAAAAAGGTAATTTAGGCATACAAACATTATGTAACTTAAGAAAGTTATGGACATGAATGTTGATGGATTTCGAAGTAGAGGAAGACCACTGAAAAGATGGATGGATTGCGTGAGGTGTGATATGAAGGTGATGGATGTGAATGAGGAGATGACGAGTGACAGAAGAGAATGGAAAAAGAGGACATACTGCGCCGACCCCAAATAGGATGGGATAAGGGCAGGGCGATGAGAAACATTGTGTAATTAAATTACTTCTACCATAGGTGGAGGTGGCACCCACATGCTCTGTTATGTCCCCCCAACTGACCTCAAAGGGTTACAGAAGCATGGGGTCCGAAATTAACCTATGGAATAAGGGTAAGCCTATATACCGGGCATGTTGATTGCAATATTGCTAGGTACAGGTAACCAGGAACGTTGCTGCCCATGCTCAATTATAATTAGATTAAATCTTAAGTAGTGGTGACAAATAAATGTCCACTTCTCTAACGCCAACACATGACAAAAAAAGTTTGTAAGAACGAACGAAGGAACGAACGAAAATAGTTAAAAAATTATAAGCTAGCAAAAAAATTTCATTTAGCCAAGCTCGCAAATAATTTGAAACAAGCGACGTCGATGTCTTTTGGCGTTTGATTTGATACAGACCTTTGGGTGCATTCAAGAGGAACGCAACCACAATGAAATTAAGGGCCATCATTGAAACAAACCGATTTATTTTTACAACAATTGTGCCCATTTAACGACATACCCTATTACTATTAGGGACATATTTTATCGTGAGAATCGGCGGACGCAAACGGACTTCGCTACCACAGGAGTAAATAAACGGAACAGAGAATAACTTTTATACCACCGCGCGAATCGGTTGCACTACTACAAGCACACGGGGCGTGTTTGCGTTACCACTGGCCGCTGTCGCGCACGCGGCGAGTCTGGAATAAACCGGTTTATGACAGACAGCCAGTTGCATAATGGGTTAGTGTGACGGCATTCTTTAGTGTCTCATACACGGATAGTTTTGCCTTCAGTTCTACCTGACCGGATCCAAATCCGTATCGTGTGTGTGTAATCTGACCTGTGGGCCTACCGCCTAACTCGATTGCTGATGATAGCTCTATAGCAATGCACTGTTTATCCGAGCGACCGCCTACAATTGTATCAACAATAAGCACAGAGAATAACACCAACTGCTAACGTGAACGAACGATATAGTTCTTTTGGCATAAGATGAGCTTTGCGTTTGTGTGAGTGATCGCAAAAGTAGGGTAACTGAAAAAATAATATAATTAAATATTTTAAAAGAAAATAATAAATATTTTTTTAGAAAGCAAGTTATTCAGTAGTTACGAACGTATATATAGTAACGGATATACACACAATCAAATACTTAACCATCCGCCGACTTCACCGAAGTCGGATAAAGTACTATTTATGTCCATAACTTGATTTAAAAAAATATTATCAATCTTCTACATCGATAATTGAAACTTCACTATCTTCATCTTCAATTTTATTTGATAACACATCAGAGCATCTGCGATGATGTAGCGCTCCGTAAAACCATCAATAGCGGCGTCGCGACCATCAAATGCTTTTTCTTCTTTTACTGCATGGTCACAATCATTGCGCATATATGTTTAATGAGATTAAAAATTTTACTAATACTTAATTAAAACAGCGAATTATTATTAACATACTTAGCTGCTAGCAGTACTAACATTAGTATTAACAGTATTAACAGTAGACGGACGCACCGAGCAGTAGGCCTAGCACGGGACGTGGAAAAATGACAGTGTTTTCTCTCGGGATTTAGTGGGAGTTAGAGCGAGAGGAAAAGATTTTATTTCCCCCGAAAGAGATGTGTCCACGTCCTGTGCTACGGGGACTGCAGTATTGACAGCTATCAATTTAGCTAGCAGTCATCTTGAATTTTTAGGCGGTACGGATGTTCTGCCAAATTCATACAAAATCAAAAGCTATAGCTGATAGTGACAGCATGACGTCATGAATTAAAGCTTTTGCTTTAGCAATAGAATTAGGCGGTAGGCCCGCTGAAGGAAAGATCGCATCAGACGGCCGGATGGACTGAAGCAATTCGTTCACATCGGCCTGACCGGAAGATCTGAACGCATCGTGTATGACAAATAAATAAATAAATTACACACATACGATACAGATTTGAATCCGGTCTGGTAGAACTGAAGGCAAAACTGCCCGTGTATGAGTCCCATATATGTACAAATCCGTTCAGGCCGAACTGAGTCAGTTTGGCCTGATCCGACGGGCTTCTCCGTGTAGACTTTAGGAAGCTTTTACTCTGTTCGGATTATCTACTCATGTGCTGCTACCGCTCGGGCCGGGCGGAGATGAGCCACGCAATAATTTATTTAATGCGGGCAAGAGTCGTATAATTATTGACCGCTCGATTTGCCAGAGCAATTGCTCTATTCAATTTGCCGATGCGTACCGTAATGCGAATCGTTCGGTCCCCTTAATGCGATAACAATTATAGTATTATCGACTTACTTATAAAAATTGTGAAGACGTGAGTGAACCATCGCCGCCACCACACGTCTGAAACTGTAACTGAGTTTTTTTACTCAATAAATAAATATTTCATATTCGTGTCCTCGTATATTCAAGAAGCTATATAGACAACCATTCAACCATGACCTGTGAACAAATGTGTTCAACGCACAAAAATTTACCTCTACCAGGATTCAAACCCAGACCTCTTGGCCGATAGCCAGCTATCTACTATTCAACCAAATCTAAATCGAATCATATTGATTTAACTAGATATTCAACCGAGAGTCTTAACAAGCCCTATGATAATTCTGGTATATCTCGTCGCGCAATCCTAAGTTAAGAGACTGTTTTACATGAAGCGCAATCTTTACGCTCAAAATCAAATTTAAATCTGTCCGTGCGCTCTCGCCGCATAGGGCATTCAGCCATCAATATCTTGCGGTCGCTAGTATTTAGAAACAAATGTAAATCGGTGGACGATTTAATAGTTGGCCCTATGGAGATGCCAAAGCGGTTCGCATCGTAATGACCGGGCAATATTCCGAATGTCGCTCGGGCTGACTAAGGCGGTGTCTACACGGGGTTTTTATTTTTAGTGCCATTATACTATTGCGGTTGACTATTACGCGGTTATTTTTAAAGCGGCATTAAAACGATAGCGGGGTGCATTTTTATCGTAATCGTGGCAATCAGAGACCACCGACGTGACGCCGGCGAGCGAAGGCTTCTCACGCACCTCCTGCAGCGTTATATCACTAACTATTAACCGCTAACATAATCAGCAGACGGATGTGATCGATAGCGCAGTGGTGAGCCCTTAGTCTGCTTTGGCGTACGTGAACGGTAGTCGTAGGGTGGGTGAACAAAAATATACACACTCGATTATTACCAGTTGCATCTGCTCTGCAGTCAATAGTACCGACGCCTAACAGCCGCATGGGTGGACCCTTTCTCTTTACGAATTTCCCTATTTATAGGGAAGACCTGGTATGAAGAAGAAGATCCTGGAAGGACTCTGAATATGGGATGGTTATCATCGACCTGGCATACCTATAGTTCGTATCACGCAGGCGGCTGTAAAATCTAAGTCAAAACATGGGGACGCTGTCATCAATCACTCTCTGCGTTTACCGGTTTCTGTCCTTTTCATCACATACATTCACCCCCGAATACAAAAACGCTACTCAAATTTTGGGAACTGCTTATCAAGTTAAGCGGACAGTACCCGTCATAATTTGTATGGAAAAACGTCAATTTTGACAACATTTAAATGTTAAGCAAGACTCAAACTTTGATTAGCGTTTCTGTATTCGGGGGTCATTCTCCTTTCTGATGTGACGGATGACATGAATCAAAAGGGAGTGAATAGCTCTATGACATCTGACCGATAAGAATGGAAGAGTAAAACATATTGATTTGGACCCCAGCCCGCGTAGCATGACCACCGAAATACGACATGGTATAGCAATTTGTCGCGTTGAACTGTCAAACTCCATATATTTTTGACAGTTCAAAGCGATAAATGTCTCATATCGTGTTTCATTGGTCATGCTAGCCGGGCAGATAACATTATTATTTGTTGCCATGACATTTTTTCTTCTGTGTAAAGTTTTTGTCCTTTGTCTCTTTTCCTAACACTTATCAAGTTTAATTGAAAAATCGCGTCCGCATAAAAGTAAGTTGTTAAAAGGGACACTTAACACAAATGTTTATGACGCCAAAAAGATAAATGCGATCAAATAGAGTATTATATGTTCAACAGCTTGGTTTACGCGATACAGAAGATAGGCCATGTAATATAAGAACGAGCGCAATTTATTCCACGTCGTCCGTAGCAGATACAAGGCATTCACAACAGCGCTCGCTGAGTACTATAGTTTGTTTGGGTGGCCTCTGTATTATTGCTGTTGTATTAAAAACACCGAGTCATGCACCCGCTCAATTAAACGCTCGCCGAGGGAACATCTTCAGAAAAAAAATATGTTTGTATCGTTCGAATCTCCCTGCGCCTTTGCTCCTTTTGCAGCTATTAAAGTAATACTTTGGTTGTTTTGTGGAAATAAAACGGTGAATTTCATTTTATCGGTACGCATACGCAACGCCGATGTACAACGTAACTCATCGTATGTAAAACAATACTGATAGGCATCGAGATTAAAAAAGAAATGTTTAAATTCGTTCCAGCTAGGGCTCGGTACGATTCAAAAGCTGAAATTAAGTATAGATTATGTGGGCCATTTTAAGTGCAGTGTGTTGTATTGAAAGTTCAATGGCGCAGTAAATGTCTATGCGGCCTTTTTATATGTAATTGCAGGGATTCCGTAGAAAATATTTATAAAATGCTTTTAGGATTGCCCACTATGTTACAATTAGTTTGCTGAGAACTTATAAAATATTACGCTTAAATAAGGTACTATTAATAGTACAAAACCCACAGCCAATAAAGTTAGAAGTACATACATTAAAAAATCAGAAGTATTTTTTCCCGAAGGGTATAGTGTACACCCACGTTTCGACATGCAATATGGTACCTTAATCTGAGTATTTTGTGAATGACAATAATGCTGTTGCCCATTCCTCATAACTGTTTTAACCCTGAGTCGCCTTGTGGGACACCCTCGGGAGAGATTGGGAGTGATAACAGTTGTATTCGTCAATGCCGTCACTACATACAATTAGAATTATTTAACCAATAAAAACGTCAGAAAAGATTAAAAAAACTGCACACTGTTTAAAAAAATTGTGAAAACAGTTCAAAGTGCCAAGGACCGGTGCCTACAAACAAACGTGCGCCCGCGCAGCGTGTGTGATCAAACACATTGGGCACCAATTACAGCGGCCCTCAAAAGCCACAAGCTCATGCTTGGCCGGTGGGCGGCGCGCTTTGACTCTCCAATACCATACTTGTTCTTATTTCAACTGCATCCATTAGAAGAGGAGCTAAAAGGTCACGTTTGTTAACATTTTACCAGTTTGGAACTGGGGCTAGCTCAATAAATTCAGTTGCCCACGCTCCGAGCCTTAACATTATCCAAATTCTGCGTTGAAATGCTGTGTAAATTTACCAAGGGTTGCCATACATAAAGCAATCTTTATTTGTTTCTTGTAGAATTAATGTGTAACTCACAACGAATGTAACGCTAATGTTTACATTGTGTATAAAAAAAATTATCAATTGCCATTAGCATAGTAAGCTTTCAAATGTAAGAATGAATTTCAAGAATAGAACGAATTTCAAGTAAGAATGAAATGCCCAATAGAAGAGATAAACGCAATTTATAAACGTGCATGCCTACGACAAATTTACTACTTAGAGCTTACTTAAGTAATCTTAATTGAATATCGCTACCGGGCAAATTAACACAGCGCAGAGCTAAACCGACGCAAAGTAATAGATGTTGCTTGATTGGCGCCGATTTATGACACCGCAAACGTTCCCATCTTATTTTTATTCACGCATGTGGAGTTGTAAGTATAAATTAGTACGCTCGCAATAATTGCAGACGGGTTGCGTGTCCGATCCTCAATGGGAGATATAACAAAGGTACACCCTTGAGCACGCCGCGTCGAGCCGTTCGTGGGCCGAGAAAAAACTACGACAACCCTTTCGGACAAGCGAAGAATTCGCGTCGACCGCAACAAGAACAAATTGAGCGCGAACTATTGTGCGGTACGATTCGCTGAGATAACTCCTGTGCCGAGGCACGCGGGCGCCGAGCGTCCGCCCGCCGCCGGACGTCCGCGGCCGAGAGCTCTTCTCACCACCGCGTCTCCCGACGGCTCTTCGGTTTACCACCGCTTCATCGCCGCTCAGAAACCGAAGAAGCTCCACACCGGTGGGTTAGACTGAGCGATGTATATTACGCAACGGGCGACGACCTCAGCTATGACCGCTGTTGTGATTAAACGGTGGTGCGAGCGGGATGCTAGTCAGTTATAAGGGGGACTCCAGACCAGCGCGCGCTCAGTGTGCCCGAGTGTCCCGTGTTGCGTGTGCGCACTCCCGCGTGTATAATATAATAACCCGCAGATACCCGCCAAACTTATTCAATATGCAAGTTGTTCTGGCTAGTTGTCTTCTGCTGTTCGCAGCCACCTTCGTTCCTTCTGCAGGTACGTAATAGTATTTTATTCTGTCGTTAACAAGCAGCACAATTAAAAAAATAAATTTGTTCAATGAATAACAGACGCAAACATCTAAGCTATTTACTGCCGCATCTGTTAGAGATGTCAATTATTTTATATCTAAAGTCTATCTTAACATCTTCCTGTACCTAAAGTCTCTAACCGTGTCATAAATTTTCGTAGAGTTACAGTGTTATGATCAAGTTTGAAATAAAAATCTTTCTTATCGAATTGATCTTTTTACTGAAATATGATCAAATCAAATTGTCCCATCTCATCAAAGGTAAAATGAGATATAAAGACGATCTTCACGCTCACGAAGTAGAATATTCACCATTCACTGCCTCGACTCTACAATTGGACCGTTCTGTATATTTATTTCCATTTTTAAAAAAAAATCCATTTAGTTGGCCGGTTTGGTCGAATGATGATCGCTAGCTATCGGCCAAGAGGCCCATGGTTCGAGTTCTGGTAGGGACAAATACTTGTGTCACGAACACAGACATTTGTTTTCGAGTCAAGTTTCATTTTTTCTTATGTTTATATAGTATATTTTCAATATTAAATATAATTATTATGTACTTACTTCCTTACTTTTGGCTAGATAATAGATGTGAGTGTAAGAAAATATATTAATACAGTTTTAAATATTGTAAATCATCAACACTAATGTGAAAAGATTTTGGTGGTTAGATACCCATATCATTTCATTTTGGTAGTAAACAATTACAATATATGAATAAGTGACTAGGTACTCTGTTTTATTTTATAAATTGTGGAAACATTAGGTTTATTCGTAATAGCATAGTGGGACAAATAATGTTATATGGCTATATTTATGATTCTTGAATAAAGTTTTTGACTAGTCTCAATCGTAAATAGGTAATATTGTTTCAATTCAAATCAACAAAAAGGAAATTATCCACATGATCAATTAATTCTAGTCTAACTCTAAATATTTGCCGATAAAATGGTAAAGTAATCAGGAAAGACTAATAAATCTAAATATATATAAAAAAACCTTTAACACTTAATTTATGATTAATAAACATAACACTGGTGAGGTCTAAAAAAAATACGCACGCGACTGTTCTCAGTACGAAGAATTTAGATCACGTGAAACCTTAAACGGTCGGTTTCAAGATCAGTATACAATAATAATTAGTAAGTGTATTTTAGGGATATTAATAAAAGTACAAAAAACGTGAATTTCGTCAAAAGTAATATATCTGAACGCGCATTAATCATAATGTCTTTTGTAATTTGGTTGCTAAGGGCCTCAATATACTTAATATGGATTTGAAGAGCCTGATTATCTGAAGCATCTAATGGATCTATAATGAGAGGAAGGCGGGTGGACAAATTACGTAGATGATTATAAGAAAATATGCCAAGCGTGATAGAAAAGAATGAAAGAGAAAATCTTTTTGAATCCCTCTAAGGGATAAGGAAGATTAAATAAAATATATCTCGGGCTTCTTACGTAAGGTATCTTTTAGATAAATTTATACGAGACTGTCAATCTGGAATATCTCCGAAGATGAGATAGGAAATGTATATGGATGATATCTCCAGTAACGAATAATTTGATGAATCAGAGTAGTCTCTTTACTCTTTTCTCATTTCCTGTATTATCGTGTTGTATCTAACGTGTAAGCGATTGTTTCGAGTTCTAAAATATTATTGTTTCAGTCTTACATAAACGTGGACGACAGCGGCCAATGTTTCATTATATAATCATTATTATACATTTTTATGCACATGCAAGAATTTGTTTAACTAATAGAGAAGCCGTTATTTATAATTTCCCTATAAAAAATGACACTACCGTTGCTTCATAATTATATTCAATACAGAGTAACTATTATAATTTTAGTTTAGAATCTGGTCAATACCAAATGGTTGGTGGCGCCAAGTCCACGGCAGCATTGTTCAGTGTCTAGTTCATTGACTGGATGTGGAACAATGACTTTCAATGACTCCCAGAAATGTCACTTGAGTAGGTAACGTAAGGTCAACAGCACATCATACTATACAAAACGTCAAAATTTCATCAAACGATTATTATTAATAAATGTTCAATGTAGAGCAGAGCATCTTTGACTATTTTTATATCATAATATTTCTTCGTAGAAAGACAACCAAATGACGACTAACAATAGATTTTAAAATCTGTTGTTACCGTCGTTAAATTCTTCCCAGTGCGAAAAAACCCATTTTCATAGCAGGTAATAAGAAATGGTACCACCATGAGCAATTTGAGGGTAATGAGCCAAATTCTGACTCACTAGACCAACAATCCCAACAAGCAAAAAAACAAAACAATTTAAGAAGATTTCCTGTTGAAACTCATTCAGCTATAACTATTTGTAGACATTGTTTTATAAAGTAATTTCGGCGACATTCTGAAACATAATTAATTGAGCTTAACTTGAAATCGCGTTTGAATATTGCCAATTAAAGCAATAAAATCAAAATGCTAATAATCAATCTTTTTCTCGACCGTTTATCCAATAGTCCCTTCGGTGCTTACGTTCCACCCTATAAACTTCCAACTCCTTGTAAGTCTCACGTAATATCAACAAAACGGAGGTCGTGACATCGAGAACCAAGCCATAAAGTACACTTAGTTTGGTTTCGCGTGTTGACTCAAGTGGCGAACGGTGCCGGGTATGTAGCCAAGCCAGCAGACAAAACAATGCGTTGCCCCGACCAGCGAGACTACACAACCCTGTCCGTGGCATTAGATTACAAAGGTTACAAGTTCAATCAGGAAGCCGACAATTTGCGGGACAAATTTTCAGACATTACGGTCGCACGAATTCCACCACATTAACACGTAGATATAGCTCGTTTTAGGATGCGATTACCTCATCTACTGGCTGGCGCGGCTCTAAGACAGCTTGCCTATTTATTGCAATCAACGTGACAGGCAGCGATTCCGCTAATGAGCCATGTCCGCGGTTATCTGACGGGTTATCGACAGGTCGGCAAAAACACTAGAACGGAAGCTGTCGTTGGGAAAAAATAGAGAGGGGGTGAGGAGGGAGGAACAGGTGCGGGGTTCATCGGCCTAGCGCCCGCGCAGCACGCCGAGCCGAGACGCTCGCTGCATACAACGCTAACATTTGTAAGCCGATATGGAGTCGCGGCAAACACGGCAAATCGCAATACGTCCGGTATGCGGTACGCTCGGTATCGAATGGAAATGTTAGTAGATCTATCGATAAAATAAGGGATCTTGGAGTTAAAAAACTTTTGAGATTATTTTTATGGACATGTTTGCGTCACCTGCTTCGCTATAAATTATTGCGTTAGCAAATGTATGCATTAAACGTACTATAAAATAGGAGCAAACAATTTAGAAGTTACCTATGGTATTAGTGGTCGGATACTTGATGTCTTATGCGTTATGACATCAGCGTGTCAATTACCGCACGGTCCAGTAGACGAGTGTTCTATTTGCAAATACATTCGGTCAATGTTATGGTCTAGACCGCGATTTACATAACTTCGCGTAATGTAATCATGACATAACGTGAGTCAATGGCCCATTATTCACGTAGCGAGTTCTATTTCTTGTCATTTTGAAGATAGTTTAAATAGCTTGAAATTATTATTTAAATAAAAAACCTTTTTAACAATAAATGCTCTTGAACTCCTTATATCATTTTTACGGGCACATAACTTTGGATCAACGTTAAAGGATTATATTATAGTGCCACCGGGTCCACAGGACGTTGGGAAAGGACATTAAATCGTATTGGCATTACCAGGAGCAATTTATTGAAGGGTCTGGTGCTTAGCGTTTTTTGCTTCGAACGTAATGCTCTTAGAGCAACAGGTGGCGTGCTCGCTTGCTGGTATCAATTTACAATCGAGTAAGACTTCAGAATCGAGTTTGTACCATCGGATGTCACAACATAATTAGAGTCTGTGAAGGATAACAGATGGTGTTATGGATGGTGTCGTGTTTGTGAAATAGTGAACTACGTAATAGCGCAAGGTGAAACGTTAAGTTTCAATTTTCATCAACGGGTATAACATTGCAAGTGCGTTCACGAGAGTCAGTTATTTGAGGTGGTTCTTTAATATTTGGAAAGTGCACATCAAATAATGACTTTTTAAGGCAAATTTTTTGATATCTTGGGTTACATTATTATCATTTTCGTTATAATTCCTATTTAAATCGTATAATCTGTAATTAATCCTTATTATTCAATTCTTATAAAATCCTTATATGCCACCCTAGCAATATACTGCGAATTACGTGCCCATTAGGTGACAGACAATAAGGCTCGCCCCCTATTACTTGGGACTTGACATAATTGGCGAAACCCGAGTGTTAATTCACATCTGCATACTTTTTCGGTGATAAATACGCGTGATTTATGTATATTTTTAATTGTTTTTTTTTTTATATTTTTTTTTATTGATAGAGGTCGCTATTTGCAGACGTTTGTTTGGCCCGCAGGATCGGGTCGGCATCGGGCTTGATAACTAAAAATAGTTCGGCGGGTGCATTCCGCGGGGCGCGGGCGCCGGCCCGTCCTTGGGCGCGCTCCGTCGGCTGGTTATTATCTTTCGATCCCTTTTTTGCGTTACGATCGTTATCCGACCGCGAACAATCCGATCGTTGTTCTCACGGGCGAGGGCAATCAAGAATTAAGTTTCGATGGACGTTCAAATTGCACATTTTTCACGGTACATTTAGCTCAGACAGACTGTGATGAGTGTCCTGCGCCTCGGGAGATAGATAGATCTACACCACCAGTGAATCATCTGATTAGATTAAAATACGATATCGGTGCGTCTTTGACTGAGCCGCGTTGGCTGTAGTTCAACGACTTGTTCATTACCAAGACACGGGCGTGTAAGTAATGGGGCTTTATCGCGTTACGAGTTATTGTTATTTGGCGGAGCGTTGTTTGGAGCGGCTGGCTGCGCGGCCGCGAGTGGCGTGTGGCGGGCGACGGGCGGCGCGCGCTCATGTATCTTCAGGGGCGGGCTGTTCCACTGCGTTATGGAACACAGTGATATGCTATACTGTAGCTCAAACTATTTCTTATGAAGTTAGTTTAGCTTTAATTTTAATATCTAGCATAATAATAATTATAGATTTTAATTTAATTAAATTTTCTTATTATTAAATTTTTATTTGGTATGTTTTTTTAATGTTTCCTTTAGTGATTTGTATGTATTCTTCAATATTGGCTGAAACTAATGGGCCTGTTTCACAATCAACGGGTAAGTTCTGGATAGCTTCCTTGGCAAATCATTTGATAGTTGCAATATGAAATATATGCCAATTGAACTGCCAAGTAAGCTACCCAGAACTTACCCGTCGATTGTGAAACAGGCCCTTATAATCTTATTCACACACTTCTTAATCTTATTTATATAATACTAGCTGACCCGGCATACGCTGTTATGCCATATACATTATCCCGTAGCCATAGTTACAATTTTGTGTTTTCATGCCCAAACACCGTACTGAAGGGACGAACGTCAAATGTTTGACAGGAAAGCTGTTTAAATGGAAAAATTAAATTGTTGTTTTTACTATTTTACTCGCAATTTTTCCATATTTTCTTACTTTTTATGCCTTGCCTATCCTGCTAGCATGACCACCCAAACACGATATGATATAGGCATTTATCGCGTTGAACTTACAAAATTCATTAGATTTTCGATAGTTCAAAGCGATAAATGGCTATATATTTATGATATACCCGTAGAGGCTTATTCAATTATTCAATACAGGCTTATTCAAGTGTTAAAATCCAATGATTTTTGATTGGTCAACGCGATAAATGGATATATTATATCGTGTTTCGGTGGTCATGCTAGGCTTACTGGCCCAAGACAATCATTTCATAACCAAAATAAGCTAAATCGGCCGAGCAGTTCTCGAGTTTTAGCGAGACGAACGCATAGCAAATCATTTTTTATTTACGTAAGAAGATTTCAACATTATGTAAAAGTGTAAATGGTGGAAAAATTATAAAGAAAAATATTATTCTCATGACGAACCGCGTCTTATTTCTTTTTTGACACCTATGTAGTGGAATTAATAACGATATTGGTAACACGAGTTATTACATTTTCATTTCCTCAATTTAATATCATATTAGTTATTGTAAATGCCGTGTGGTGACGGCAGAGTAGAATACAATTGTCACCACCCCAAATTTCTCCCGTGGGTGTCGTACAAGGCGACTGAGGATAAATCAATGATGAGGAATGGGCAGCAGCGTTCCTCTTATACCACCTACCAATAGCAATGCACTGCGACTTTTTACATGGGACCTATCATAATTGGCGAAACGTGGGTGCTAGTTCACCTCTGCCTACCCCTTCGGGGATATAGGCGTGATTTATGTATGTATGTATGTTAAGTAATTGACTGGATCCTGAACACAAATTTAACTTCAAATAATATATACGCAGCAAGATTCACCAACACGTAACAATCTCAAAAGAAGGTATACGTAAGGGAAAAACTCAACAATAATGTATTCTGTATTAGTGTATAAACAAACGAGTTAAGTGCTCTGTCCGGACAAGCTATGTTTGTTAGCTTTGAAAGACTGTCCTAATAAAAGCAAGACAGCCCAGCGGGACTCATAGTCGCGACATGCGAAATAATGGCCAGGAATGTGAACACAAAACACTCGTCCATTACATTTAACAAAAACGTGACTGTTGGTATAAGAGAGCAAATAAAACAAAATTCTGAAACGTGTCTTCGCGAAGAATGTTTTCAAATAAAGCACGACTCGCTTTTGAATAAAACTATTTGTGAAAAATCGTGATGCAATACGCCATTGAAGCGGAACAAAGTATTTTGAATGACCAACAAGAAGCTTTTTATACAATTGTATGAAAAAATAAGAAAAAGTGTTATATACATATTATAATAATAAAAATTATAAATAAATATTTCTTCCACTCAAACCTACCATATAACCTACCTAAAAAATGCACGCACTTACAGTAGGTGACGGTAATTTTTTAAATATGTACACTCTAACTATAAATATTGAAATATATACTATGATAATGAAACTTATCTGGTTCCTGTCTTGCTAAATATTTTTTTAGATTTATTTTAATTATATTGACTAAAAATACGAAAATACACTTTAGGTATAAATGGAACTCAACAAAGAAAGAAGACGCAAAATAAAAATACATTATCATTTCCATTGTCAAAGCGATGCGTTCCAATCTCCAATTATAATAAGTAAACACAGATTCGAAATTAAATCAAAGAGAGGTCTGTCTGGACGTCCAGTTTGAATGCAAGAGTACTACGAAATGTATGCGCGTAGGGCGCTAGGGCGATATAAGAGGTATCTTTCACAAAATGTATTCTTGGAACTTTATGTTATGCTTATATGACGCAACGGCTTAAAGTCCTATTTTTAGAGCCGCTAGCAGCACTGCAGTTGTCGACCGGTTCCTTAATCCAGTTTGATTTATCAGCAAAATGCCATAATGATACTTATAAAATTTCTCAGGGGTTTACGAACCTAGACGCGCGATAAAGTGCGCGTATTATTCAGAAAAAGATACACAACTTTATAAGCAAATTTTTATGCACGGCAAAAATAAAACTATAAATAGATAAACGTTTTCCGCACTAACAATGTATTAGAATTAAATTAAACGATTTTAATCGATATAAATAAGCACACAGATTTTGTTCCTAAATAAGTATTATGTGACGTCCAAAATCTATGGAGAAAATATAATTGTGATAAAATTTGTGTTCCCCGAAACCATGTTTTATCTTATTTTTCATGCCAGGTTACGTGTTGGTAGAAAATTACTGACAACTATATTGTCTTTTCCTGTCGACTTAATTGTTTTCAATTGCGTAGAGATTTTAATTCCGAGAGTTTTATTGAAGTGGAATATGGAACGGCAAACATAAAAATCGCTGCATATTACGTGTACAGTGAAACCGCCAATTTCTTCAATAGGTTTCAACCTTAAGCTTTTTGTTATACGGTTTAAGAAGCATATAGCATATTTGACACAGCCCGGGTGATGTGGACTGTGCCTGACACAAAGGTTGTGTCCGCACACGCACTCTATCTAGTTTTTATAACACATGGGGTTGAATAACCCTTGTAGACATTTTTTCTATGCGCATTCTTTAAATTGCATCCAGCCTTCTTACGGTCGCTAACAACAATGTTAATTGCAGTAATTACTCTGGGCCCTGCAGCTCGGGCGTGATAGAGCAATGTCTATTACGAACTAGCATTCGCTACATTGTCTATTTTAGTTTTTTTTATCTCTTGTCTTAATACAACCTAAGGTTTTAATTGTTATACGATCGCTATGGAACGTACGTTAGTAAAGGTGCATATATTTTTAATACTTTGATCTATTTTTATTAAATACTTTTAACATAAGGGGTATCTTTGGTGTTATATAATAGCTCCTAGATAATTAAAAAAAGCGTTTTACAGACAAAACCTACTATTGGACATATGAAATTGTGAAATTTTATAGCACCCTAGCAGGAGACGCAGTTTACAATTTCTTGTTTAGTATTTGAGATACTTCATTCTTTCGAGTTAGCTATTTATTGACTGCTGATTTATAAAATTGTGAGATACACTAACACAAGAATTGTATAGGAAGGTCCTCAAGGTTCAAAATGTATAAGAATTCTTGTAAATTCCCATCACGAAAGTAAACGATTTTCAATTAGTAAAGCTTGAATGAATGGAAGGAAGTTGTTTTATGTCGTTTTAGACGTGAGATTGTCAGGCGCGATAACGCGGTATTGAATTAAATACACATTCAGTATCCTTGTTGAATAGACATGATTTTACTGATAGCTATTACTGTTGAATTACTAATTTGTTATATAGGACGTAGGATATCTTTGTATAGATTTTTTGTTTGCTTCTTTAAGGAGTATAGTAATGTAGGCGACGACTCCGGTTCCGTACCTATACATTATGTGTAACTTTTCATTAAAATAACGATTTGGTAGAGCCGCTGGATGCGGGCAACGCAGGATCGATAGGTTTGGAGATCCTTGAGGGAGGCCTATACCCAACAGTGGGCACAACAGTGGACACAAATAACTTATGTGTGTGTGTGTGTGTATCACGCTAATAAAATTTGCATGCTATGGCTCACATTGGCAAAACATGTGGACATATTTATTTTGTAAGGCCTGTATATACCATGTTTTAAGCAAATAAATAAATATCAAAAATATAAAAAAAAACATTTATTACCGAAGGGGTAGGAAATTTTAAATTGTATCTCTTTTATATGTTTAAGCAGCAATATAAACCCTTAACCCAGAAGATGTTGAGTGCTCATGGTTGTGAGGTAGTATATAGTCCAAAATCGGAGAAGTAGGCGGGGTGCGTTCTCGATTTTGGCTCTGGCACAGCTATCCACATCCGGTGGATAAGCGCGGCAGCCGGATATGCACAGGGCGCCGACTGCAAGTGGTTGTCTAGTTTGACAGCTACTTACAATATTGCGACGTTATTACCACCGTGAACATGGATTGTAAAGAGCGCGTGGCCGATTTTTGCACCGGAACAATTATTTTTCGAAAAAATTTCACCTCATTTTCTTTGAAATACTTTTTCATATATATTTATATAATGTTCAAATAAAAATTAAATAACAGTAATAACTATATCCGCATGATCGGGACAGTATATTGTGCCGCAATAGTGCTGATATACGAAGAACAGCAGTAGGTACACCGCGTATCGAAGATGACATTCCAGTGAATATTTGCCTTGCTCGACCCTTGCTGAGATATTTGAAAAACGAGAGATTACTTCAAGTTCCTGCCTAAGGCGTTGTCGTAATAGAACGCGATTGCGGTTAAACGCGCGAGTCACTCGTACAAAACGCGAGATCAAACCTATTGAACTCTAATAAGTGTCCTAACTAACAATCGCGTGACGCGCGATCGCGTTCTATTAGGACAATGCCAAAATCATGCACACAAGGGTCGCGCGCGTCGTTCGGAAGCACAGCCAGGCGAGGCGCGCGGGCGCACATCAGTATGCAGTACGCGCTCATGACTCACGCGACGTGACCCGCCTCCAGAGCCTCACCGCTCATTGTGCCCCGACGCGCGTACAATCGTCTCGGTGTCAACCACCACTTTCTTAGCGACTTACGATGGCCTCTCAATACAAATAAATATTTCTCTCTCTAATCATACTTCTTCGAATCAGAACGATACCTATGCGATGCAATTTTTTGCGTCAACTGCTAACGACGTGCCACCCATCTAAAGATATCGCAGAGATCTGATACGAAACATAGTTGTAAAGCTAGTTCTAAATAAGATGAAAGATATAATATTTTCTCACACCAAACGGACATAGCATTGACATAGACACAGAGTGGACAACATAAATCTGTCGCTGGCGACAGTTTTGTGATTAAAGCTTCCACAACTTGGAAGTAATTGTTGGAATTCCGCACAGAAAGACAGCAGGCAGGCCTTGCAAGATAAATGGCCGATGCCATTAAACCGACTTCAGAATAGGCAGGCACAGTATTCACCGGTGAAAAACGTAAAATAGAAGTACGCGAGTAATGCGCGACATCGTTTATGCATGAGGCAACATTATGCATGGATTCCAATCGTGGTCCTCTAATAGCCGAGCAAAGCCCAGATGTAGCCCACGCCTCCTAACGACGTACGCCGTATCTTATACAATTGACTCGCAGCCAGTCCACCGTAGGCAGTGTCGCCTTTAAAAGGATATGTTCTTGTATCGCCTATTTATTTTAGTGAAACGGGCGCTTTGAGTCATATATACAAGTACCTACCCAATACCATGCCAGAGAAAGAGTGAATACATAGATTAAAGCCAAGCTTTAGATCGGAAACAGTGAGTTTAGGTAAAATTGTTTTTCGAGGAGATGACAGGTATATTTAAAAAGTGAATAGAAGAATATACTGCGCTGACCCGAAATGAAATGTGATAAGGGCAGATGGATGATGAGGTAGACGCAGACATTCACTATACCGACTGAAATTCTAGCCTCCACTATAGCCTAGCCTAGCCTCCACCTAAGTTGTTACTGAATACAGGAAATTTATATGCGTAATTTAACGTTTCTTTGGGAATTTGCAATTAATGTCTAAGTTCTTTTAAAATTCTACTAAATATTGGAGCGTTGTATAATCCCCGACGCGCCGTTGATATTAAAGGCTGATGAATATGGTGACGTTCATTCCAAGGCATTTTTTTTAAGACAAACTAAGCCGATTCAAATCAGTATTCGGATGTAAAGTAATCAGTTATATGTTATTTTAACTCGCTCATTCTTTAAATTGTTTTATGTATATTGTCATGTTGTGTTTGCCTATAATTGTTGTTGCATTGTAACCCTGTGGTGTAAATATTTTTTAAGTGTATGTACATGCTGTAATGTAACAATGTTGGCAGACCTAATTAAATAAATAAAAATAAAATAAAAATAAACGGTTGAATACAAACTTACTCTGTCAGCCAGAGATTCATTGCCTATTCAGACGTAAGTACGTAATAATACGACACTATTCCAACTATCCGAAGCAAGTCAGAATTTAAATACCATGCCTAGATAATTGAGATTTACAGACACGATTGACTTCATACCACGCAGTTTCCTAACTAGTGATATAAGTATCTTCACAATCTCGTCAGATCTACCTACGAGTGTGGAGGATGGACAGGAAGGAGCAAATTACATAAATATATTGCACCTAGTACCCATATAAATTGGATCAAATGAGCAACTTATGTTGTCTAAATAAATGTTAATTCTAATGCCTAGGAGCTGGGCAGGATACGTTTAATTACTATTATTAATGATCGACATGATAGCTATAAAGCTTGTTCGTGTTCATACCTATACAGGATATTAATTTTCATTTCCTCCAAGAGTTGTCCGTATTAATCATTCTTCTTATAATGCATTCGAGTTGGCTTATATTTATGGGATTAATGCATTTACCTATATCAACATGTTTCTTATCAATATTTGAAACTAGTGGTCACCCGCGGCTTCGCTCGCGTTACTGTCGGTTATTATATGGCCTATAATAGCCTTCCTCGATAAATGGACTGTCCAACACAAAAGTATTTTTCAATTTGAGTAAGTAGTTTCTGGGACTAACGCGTTCAACTAAACAAAAAACAAACTCTTCAGCTTTATAATATTAGTAGATTGTACAACTAACACCGTTGTGGTGGGTAGGTTAACAGCTCAACAGTTTCGCGAAATAGTTCTGACAGAAATACGCAAAATTAGAATCCTTTTCAAAGTGTGGTGGTCGTGCAAATAAGAATATGACTATTCAAAATTATAAGGCGCAGCCGAGCTTAAAGCGTCGTTTCGCAGGTATTCTTTGTCCTGAGCGACGTAAACTACATACTTGTGTGCCCAAGCGCAACAAGTCAGCTAACAGTGCTTTTTTAAGTGGATGACACTGCAGTACCACTCCGTCTTGGATTTGATTCACCGTTGCTTTGTGCCCATAAACTTATCTTCCTGACACTTCATGCCAAAGTAGGGCTTTCATTGCGACGCAATATTACAATGATTACACCACAGACAGGATTGAGTCATGCAATTTCTATAGCCACGCTACGACATTGTAAATAAGTAATGTTTATCTCAGAGTCACTGCACGGATTTAATGTTATTATTTGGGCTCAATTCGAACTTATCGTTTCATTTAATTAAGACATAAGACAAGACGAGATTCACAATTGCAACTGTGTCGCTTTCATTGCATTACCAAATTAGGCGGCAATAAAGTTTGTGGTCAGCCTCTACAAGACTTGGACATTATGGACATTGCATTTAATTAAGCACGCTATAACCGGGCGGTGGTGGGCCGACCGCGAACATAGCCCGTATGTAATTCACGTGGGTGCGTTTATGCAGAAGTGGTGCTTTGAAAAAGTGCGATTTTATGGGTGGCCGCGTGCGACGTTGAATGAATGCAGAACACCAAAATTAGTAGGCCAGATCGAAATTAGATTGGTGGTGCCGCGTACGCGACTGAATTGAGGTCTCTGCATACGTAACGGGAATATACCCCAGACGGGACGGGGCGGGGGCCCCTCTCGTTCAGAACGCCCTGTCCACGTCCCGTCCGTGACTCCGTGACATAATTATGTTCTTCGTGTACATTTTGTATGAAACGATATTTCTGCAGTCACGTCCCCGTCCCGTCCACGTTCCGGCCGGGGTATTTTCCCGTTACGTATGCAGAGACCTTTAGCAAAAGGCACGGAGCGCTCCACGGAAAACTGTTCTGTGGCCGTATCATGAAGTATTATTGCGATCCAAACGCGGGTAACAAAACGGGACGCCGCTCGGCGCTCTACTCGGCTTATAGCGTTGCCTCACTTGAACAGTGGAAATTGAGTCGCGTTTAGAGTTGGTGGTGAGGCCCCTGATGCAACAAATAAATAGGACAGATTCGTCGAAGCGCCGCGCCGACACAAAGCGATTCGAATTGTTGTCGCCTCACGTCGTCGGGGTCATATTAATATTAATTTAAGACAGCTCCATTGTCACCTCCCCCGCGGAGAGGCGGATCTCGAGTACACATTCCTTAACGAACGACTTCTTTTGTTCATTAGTCAACAGAAAATGATTCTCAACTCGATAGATCATCAATATCAAAACAATTTTGTGATTTAAACAATTTGTATCTGTCAAAATACGCTACACATGTAGGTACAGACTAGCAAAACAAAATTTGGAGAGTTATACGATGGTTTTAATTAGTTACATTTTGGAAAGAAAGTTAAAATTAAAATCGAACACCCGTAGGTGTTTAACAATACCTACTGTCGCTTTGATATTCAAGTATGCGGACTTTAGAAAAGAATACTCGTAGCTAGATATGGGCAAAATTATCGCAATCTGTTATCTATTTATGTGTTGATAAGGATTGAACTACTATATATATACCTTAAGTAATATTTTAAACTTTCGCGCTTTACCCAGATTAACCAGTTTTAACCAGACTAATATTACTAACTTATAACTCAATGTTAACAGACTTTTTTTTTGTTGCAGCCCAGAGGATAACGACCATCCAGTTAGATGGCGTGCAGTACTTCATCTCTCGGATGAACCCGTACAGCCCCGAGCTCAACTACTTCCTAGCTTATCAGTATTGCAGGTACGTGCGTTTTCCACGGAGTGTGTACGTAGTAGGGCATGCGCGAAATACCGGTACCAATTTTCCCGGTAAAATTACCCTTCACACAGTACCGGTACTGAGAATTCGTCTCCCGGGAAAATTCGGTAAAGAAAGTTTTGCAAAAGTACCGAAGTACCGAAAATGCAGCTCCGTATTGCGTTATAGTATACCTTTATTTTAAAAATGCCGCCATTTTGACACACTTATTAAATAAATGAATAATAACTTAGTAGACTTACTACTCGTAAGTAGTAAGTCGAGTTGAAGTAAGCTGGCAAACGCCGAGCTAGCTAATACGCGCGGAGGTTGTGCCGAATAAGTCAGATTATTATGACTGAAACTGATTTATTTACGATATATACCTAGTAAAATAAATCCACATTAGGTACCGAAAAGTACCGATTTTCCCGGTTCCAGAGTTGGCACAGTACCGGGAATTCAGTTTTGTCTACAGTACCGGTACTGCAACCCCTAGTACGTAGGTAAGTACATGAAAAAAGTCCGTTAGTACACAACACGCCAGTTTCGTGCAACAGATAAACTTGGCATCGTGACTAGCATTAGCCTTATCTGTGGTGTCGTGTTCCCAGTTTCTATTCCTGTTCGAGTCCAGGCGTTAACTAGCGTATATTGGTTCGTTTCGACGCCTTACGACGACCAGGAAGTGTGCCCAACAGGGACATTTGCATTACCGTTAAGGGTTCTGGGAAAACACAAGAACAATATGGGCTGGGCTTCGTTCGGTGAGCTACTTCCGTGAGCTACTCGCCCCCTAACCACAAAAGGGTCTGCTAAAATGCAATCGAGAATACGAGAGATATGATTTATCGTCGGCGTATTCTCACGAGAAGCTATATTCCATTGTGGCTAATGTGGTTCCAGTTGTGGACGCTAAACTCCGTTTAAATAATGACTTCGATCGCACAACGACTTGACTGCAAATAACTAATGTTACTTTACCGTGTGGTGAGGGCAATATTTATTTAGAAGTCTCCGAAGGCAGCCATTAAAAAGGACGGGTAAAGGAAGTCTCTTGTTTAATTACGTTATAATAATATATACGGCGAGCGCGATTTGATTTGGCTAGTATTGTATTACGGGCACTAAAGTCAATTTATACATTACGTCGGCCGTAACGCGTGAATTTAAAGCTAAATTCACGCGCTTTAAGTTTATACGCCTAGAAGTGTAAGCTTTAACAAATAATTTACTTTAAAGTTTATCAGTTTATTATTATCATGATAAAGTTTGGGTTATAAAATGGATAAGTGGAGTTCAGAAAGAATTATAGTTTAAAAAATATTTGGTATTCTGGATTTGAATACTGGCAGTCAGACGTGGGATAAAATTTTGCGTCTTTGCTACTGGCGCATCTTAACTTCATCATTTAAGAGTTCAGATGCACCCGGGACCAATAGCGTTCCTTCCGGATCAAGGAGGAACTCGGGAGAATATATTTTTAGTCATCCATTCAATGCATAGTCAACATTGTTTATTTTATGCAATCACAGTCCGGCTTCGCTACAAGTTGATGTTACAAGGGTTCAAAAATAAGCTTGTACAACGTTTCTTGCATCGAAATGTCTATTAAGCTTGCTGTACAAAGACACGTGTGTAACTTTCGGTTAACAGTTCAATTGATGGACTGTTTCGTAGTCACGACATCCTTCCATTTTGTCACGACCCATTTACAGTTCCAATCGTCATCGCTGGGAACTTCGTATTTCAAATTAAGCACAGTTATGTTTGGTGGTTACAAGGATTGGTTGATTGCTTGAAGTAGCGTTGTCTTAAAACTTTGATACAGCTTTCATAGATATAACACAATATTTACTATCTTGGGTACTCGACAGGATTTTGTTTTGTTCAAGTGCCCGAGTTTGAATGTGGCATGTAATATGGTACTTGTATTAAATTATTGAGTAAAGCAATCTTACTACATAATATAACCAATCAAGTCAAATTATCCAAAAACTTATACACAATAAAAAATATTACCTTATTATTTAAAATAAAATAAATAGATAGGGTACTTATTAGGCGAGTTTTCCCGACCGACGCACAACTAGTTCCTTCTTCTTCTTCCTGCCCCTATCCCGCTCTAGGCGGGGTCGGCACAACATGTTTTCTTCTTCCACTCCTCTCTATCCTTCACCAATTTCTCATCCACCCCTCTCGCTATCATATCCTCCTCCATTGTTTCTAAAAAACTGGACTGGATCTATAATCAAGTACAAAACTCCTGACTACATGCCATATTTTACGTGTTCCGCCTAGGTATAGTTTAGACATCATAATTATATTATATTGTTTATAAGATAAAAAAACAGACCGAATCTCGAAATTAGTCAATCGACCAAGTGGAGACTTCCGTCTCTTCTTGGTCCTCTCACTAACCGATTCGATGTCGTTGCGCCACATTCCGCGGTTGCATGTCACAATTGGGCTCCGAATCGATTGAGGTCGGGAATCGCCGGCGCCACTTGGCCACATGTGTAAACAAACGGAACAGAGTAAAAGCTTGTCAACTGGGATGTGCGAGCGAAACAGGTTTTTTACAGTCACGCCTAGCGGCCAGTGGCCAATCTTATTCTTAGTTCCGTTTATTTACTCATGTGACTTGACGGCACGTAAAAAACGAGCCCAAGAGTCGTTCGACAACCGCGACCAAACGGAATCTTTTCAGAATGATGTATGACTGTCGACTGTCTTCCTTATTTAATGCTGTTATAATAACTGCAGTTTGCTGTAATCTGTCGGAACATCTGTCTCTTCTCTCATTATAAAGTATTATAATATCCACGTTTCACCCGCGTTGTGGGGAGCGAGCCTTTTGCCATTCACCTGGAACTTTAATCACAGAACGCTGCTGCCAATTCCTCGTCATATTATAACTTTTAGTCACCGTGCACGACACTGACGAGAGAGGCTGGGACTAAGGGCTGGTTAGTGACGACGAGGAATGGGCAGCAGTATTCCTGTTATAAAATCTACTATTATTCTGAGATTTACGTGCCCGATAGATGGCAATACATAATTGAACTAACAAAATTTGCGAAACGTGGGTACTAATTTACCTTCAGAGTTAAGTGGGCTTGATTATGTGTGTATGTATGGTTGTTAGTATAATAAAGGAATATCTGATAATGCGAAAATTAATAAGGGCATCGTTACAGGTAAACATGCTTTTATAAATATCGCGAACCCACAATTATCCAAAACGCAAATAACAAGGTACGAGATTAAAACGGACATAGTAAGAACATCCATTTTTACGACTCCCCTTTAACAGGCCACGGTAAGAATTTGAGCGTCATCAATTTAGGCACTGTGTGGGTGCATCGAGAAATTGCCGGTTGTTAAATATAAATTTAACAATAACTGCGTAAGGCCGTACGCTAAAAAGTGAAATTACATGGAACGATAAAATATGGATGCGCCGATGGAAAAAAAGCAAAAAACACCGCGACCGTTATGGCGGCGCCTCAGTGTGACCGCAGTAAAGGCTTTATGGAATTTCATGGGAGTATTACTTATGATGCTCCAGCGCAAAACAAAAGCGAAGCTAGACGTGATCAGCTCAACAGCGAGTTAATGTGGCAACTAATAAAGATAAATAAACCATGGAATTATCAATAACTCCATGAAAGAAACAAACTCATCGCCTTCAAACTCTTAGAATAATAGCTGTGTTCGTCGTGAAAGCCGCATCCATCACTGATTTACGATTTGACATATCTATAGCGACGTCTTTATCTGTCTTATAAGCTGCACATAAATAAATTCATTTAAGTCAGAAAATGCAACTATAATAAGCTGGGATAGGCTGGCTATAGGCTTTAAGTCCATGCAGACCAAAGTCTTAGTAAAAACACCGAAACGTGAGTTTGCTTTACACGAAACAATATTTTAGCCTCTCGCACATAAATCGAGGTGCAGTTTTTTGCTTGCTTCGTCTAAATAAAGTCCAGACGGCGCGAGTTCGGCGTCGAAGCCAGTTTAACGCTCGCCAGACATGTT
Organism: Cataclysta lemnata; assembly: GCA_963931975.1. Classification (NCBI taxonomy): domain Eukaryota; kingdom Metazoa; phylum Arthropoda; class Insecta; order Lepidoptera; family Crambidae; genus Cataclysta; species Cataclysta lemnata. Next base: position 13,321,456 of record OZ008340.1, on the reverse strand, counting down.
AATGGAATCATGTAAATCGCTTTTTGATGAGAAATAATCAAATTTTTCAAAACGATATTGAAACGATGTCCGTAATTGAAAATTATAGGCGAGTAATAACGATTCGCATGTAAATTTTAGGACACCTGAAGTATAATTTAATTCAAATTCATAATGGTTATATGTATATTGTATTACGTTCCCGGTTATAACATTTAGGTTGGGGGTTGTTAATCTTAAGGAGTTTTCTGAACTTGTCTGGAATGCAGCCCGGTCGTTACAAGGCCGCAGCCTGTCTTTAGCGAATAAATGGCTTACATCGAACAGGATTCAGCGTATACTATCCACGCCGCTTATTACTGAATAAAACTAGCTAGTGCACTTATTTAGCTAAGCACCTGTGGAATTATTGCATAGATTACTGTCAACATGGTTGTATAATATGTGATTAGGTTCCGGAGACCATGTATCATAGCCTAAAACATACTGCGCACAACCCCAGTTTCCCTTGGGGGTCCAAGACCGGGCTTCAAAGTCTAGCGCCTTGACGATTTACAATTGTATTGTCATCATACAACAATTACTAAATTAATTTGGTATACGGGTAAACGAATTTAAATATGGCCCATTTACCGAATCCTTAATTAATGAGACCAATTCATATTATGTGTGGGTTTTTGAACTAAAAACGGGACAATAATCATTAGAGTATATATAATATAATAACCTTTAATTCCGGTTCACTGACGTACTTAACGGACATTATTTTGGCTATGATCAATATTTTTTTTGGGTATTTTTGTAACAACAAATTTTAATGGTCGTGTTGATTGCTCAACAGCCAGGATTCGAACCCGGGGATTTTCTGGCCGACAGCTAGCGATCTGACCATTCACCCAAACCAGCCGTCTTAGAATAGCTGTATCCATCTGGGTCGCCCTTCCCCTCCTCATGTTATTATGAAGTTTTGAGCATTTTTTGTTCTCTTATATTATTTTTATGAAATATAATAATGTGTGTGACCGATCATGTTTCAAATGTATCTAATTTCCTTCCAGATCATTAGGCCTTCAGCTGGCGTCATTCGAGACTAAGGAAAAAGCAGACTCCATTACGACGTATCTCACTAATGCAGGTAGATAAGCGTTATGTTTTCTTTCAATATTAAATTAAACTAGCTTTGAGCATAATTATTTGAATATTACCGACCTACTTACATTACAAGCATTTTTTATGACTTCTTATTTTACAATGCATTATTACAATCTACAGTCCCATCTATGAAATATTGTAGATACGGTCGGTCTTAGAAGTACATACACAAAGTTTCTATACAAAAAGAACTTTGACACATTTAATTATAATATCGCTTCCTAAATACTACAGAAACATATTTTTAAAACCATCGTTTTAATGACAGAATATTTAAGATACACGATGATTGTGCCTTTTTAGACCGTGGTGTTTTATTATTTAGTGATGTGACAGTTACATTAATAACTGCACAATTACTATTGTTTAAAACAAAGTGAAACTACTATGTTTATCTGCTTATAACACATGAGTAAATAAACGGAACAGAATAAGCTTGTCAACTGGCCGCTAGGCAAGACTGGAAAAAACCGGTTTACGCTCGCACAGCCAGTTGACAAGCTTTTACCCCTTCCGTTTATTTACTCATGTGCTTATAACATGGCACATCGTACCATAAACAAATACAGGTTAAAACAGAAGAATGTCAATTACTTAGCTAAACAACAACCCGTCATCTGTTTCAGGCTACAACAAATACGACTTTTGGACGTCGGGCAACAATTTGGGCACCGACATGTACCTGTGGATGAGCACGGGGCTCCCGTTCAACGCGACCTTCAACTACATGCGGCGGGTGGCGATGGATGCGCCTGCGCAGCCCGCCGACGACAGCATCGATCCCCTTGATGTGCCGCAAGGCAGCACCGCGCCGCAACGCACCGCCAGGCATGGGTACGCCAGCTTTATAGTTTTTTTTTTACAATTTTTTGCAGTGTTTCGTGCGATTTCTTTATAATTATTTCTAGTTTTTCGTGCGATACCGCATTATGCTGGTAAAGGCACTGCAATTATTTAGCTTAGGTAAAGAGTTTCTCGGAGAGAAACTATGTTCTAATTTTTATTGAAATTTGTATTGCATTTATTTGTTTACATATTAAGAAACCATATTATACGAAAACGAAAACATATATTTTAGTTTAACTATCAAAATAATGAATGTCAGATAGATATTAAAACTTATTTGATTTCTAATGAAAAGATAAGAGAGATCGTGGCTTATACGAGTACATGCCATAGGGCTAAGCAATATCCTATTTAAGGTTTTGAAATAATTAATATTTCAATTAGGCAATTGCCTCTAAGCCTCAAATATGTAGTGAAATAACACGTTTCTCCAATCACATTTATTATCATGGTTATTAAATAGTAAAATTGCAAATTTTTGGATGTTTGTTCCGCTTGAAGGTTAACAAGTTAAAAAGTTTTCATATGCGCACCGCTTCGATATTTGCTCGAGCGTTACGAAGTGATAATGTTTATACAGTTATTTTAAAAGGGCAATGAACTTTCAACTAATAAATCTATTTGCAAGATTCCACACATTTACGTTCCCATATTAGAAACAGGTTTCAATATGTATTAGTGTTGTTTTTTCTTGAAAAATTGCTAGTTACAAGATTTCCCACGATGCACCGGGAGTCTTCCTATACTTATTCATCTCCGTTTGCGATGGCGCTCGTAAATTAAATATCACGCTATGTAATGAGAAACAGTTCATTGCAATATATTAGGCATCAACAGGAATTAAAATTATTGGATTAACCCACGACAGAACTCTTCAAATTGTAATCGAAAGGAAAAAATTGCAGCAGTAGTTTTAAGAATAGGGTTATTTAGTTAGATTGTATCTATTAACTTTTCCGTGGAAATTGTTTGTTTAAATTCTAACACATTTACATTTATTTGAACAGATACAAATACGGGTGGCTTATGATATATACATTTTATATTGTTAAACATAGCGTGAATTCTTATAAAATTAAATTTTTCAGATTTTTCTTTGCTTTTTTTAAGGTTCTCACTTTACTATTATTATTGCTTTAAAAATCGTTACATTGTAATTCAAACTCATTTTTCACGGAATCTTTCCATTTCATTACGTGCAGTGACGGCAGAGCAGAATACATAATCGTCTCTCACGGGTCCCTTACAAGGCGACTAAAGTTTAAATAGTAATGCTGTAATTTTCGTGGCCGCATGGTGAAAATAGCCCCCTATTACATGAGACCTACCTTTGTATAGTATCTAATAATATGAATAAATATCATCATATCGTCAATCAAAATCATCCATCGTTCCCAGTTTATCTGGGTCGGGCCAAAATGTGTCCTCTTCCATTGATATCGGTCTGAGATCATCATTGTATCCCTTTGATTCACTTTTGTGAATCACCATTCAAGTTAATGCATGGCAAAAGTGACGGAAAGGAGTCCTCCACATCCACTCTGTCCAGAGACCGATAAACATAGAGGGGGATCGGGATGACAACATTCAAATCCATAGTGCTCTAGGTTTTGACTTAGGTTTTAAAGATTGTTGTCTGTCTGACATCGCGACATCAACCCTTTTTGGGTATGAATAAATTTTATTGAAATAAGATAAGAAAACAAAGATTCTAAGCAATATAAAGTGTTCTAGCGCACTTTTTATTTCTGTTTCAACCTAAATAGGCTTCATCATAACTAAAAATATATTTGGATTCATGTCACACTCATTAGCTGGTTCAATGTGAACCACATAATAGTATCGTACATAAATCACGCCTATATTTGGAAAATATAGGGCAGAGGTGAATTAACACCCACTTTTCGCCAATTAAGTTAGGTCCTATGTAAGGGGTGGCGAGCCTATTGCCATACTTATATCGGGCACATAAATTGCAGTATATCGCTAGGTGGTATGAGAGGAACGTTGCTGTCTTATCCCTTAGTCGCCTTGTACGACACCCACGGAGAGATGGGGTGCTGTAAAATTGTATTCTGCTCTGCCGTCAACACAGGGCATAGAATAGAAAAGTATATATGCATGCATAGTATCGGCATTGAATAGTATTATCAGCTTTGGACAATTGCGTATTTCACAAAAACTAGTCGGTATTCCAGGACGGAGCACGTAATGACAAACGGCTGCGTGGCCCTCAAGGCGCCCACCTTCCACTGGGAGCCGCAACACTGCGGCGAGATCAAGGACTTCATCTGCGAGCAGACCCGCTGCTACTACTACAACTACGGGTCCATCCCCGTTTCCTCGGCGCAGGGGTAATGCCAGGTGAGATGCCAGCCGTCTCCGGAGGCCCGCTCCCCGACTAGCCGCGCGCTCGTGTGCAGGCTGAAGTAGTCGGTGTGCCCAGTGTGCCAAGTCAGCTAGTCCTGTGACAGGCCATGAAGCGCGCGGGCCCGTGGGACTAGGCCTCTGCGCCAACCCAACCACCAAACAAGAGCCCTAACACCCAGCAGACATTCGGCCAGTACCTGCTGTTCAAACAGCTCTCTCAGAATCCCTATACTTTTTCAAAATTCACTATTTGGTGGGTGGGTGAAGGGGGCTTTGCTTGGTATCTCTAGTTATTGTCATGCTAATATTATGTGATAACATTTAGCTTTGTTTAAATGGAGGCTTCCTAATTAACAGTCTATAATTTTACTGATTTTTTTTTCAATACTGTTTCTAATATCTATCAAATAGATGTGGTAAATGAATGTTTGAAAAATGAATATCGTTAAGTAAAAACTTTACTCTATTCTCCTTGCTGTTATTATGTTGCTGAATTGTCAGCTAATGATGTACGAGCGCACAGATGAGCCTCCCTTTTCCTCGACAGGAAGCCGCTATCTCTGACGACCACGACCACCGCGCACCCACTCACGTCGTCGTCGCCGCCTCCGCCAATCAACGAGCACCTGCCTACCCACTTCACCCTCAACGACCTCATCGGAAAAATGCGCCCCTCATCTTTGGACGGCTTGGAGTCTCCCCATTTGAAGACCAGTGCGCTGCTCAAGTCGCCGCCGCAGATAGATTCCCATTACTCAAGAGCGGCTGACGCTCATCCCAGAGAGCATGACCAGGAGAAAGAGGAGCCTACTCAAGGCCCGTATGAGGATGACGAGGGCATGGTCGGGGACGACCCTGCCGCTTACCTGACGCATGAGGCTCGCGCGGCGCCTGTCGCTGAGGACTCCCCTTCCACCGCCGAGCCGGACGCCACTGAACGTTCCGTCCACGCCAGCGGCATGCTGGCACCCCCCAAATACTAGCGTCCGACTCAAACGTCCAATTTAATGTATACTCTTCTTTATATTTAGCGACTGCGTCTACCAAAAGTATTATTTTTCTTCTCACTTGGCCACAGAGGGTGCTTAAGCTTGTAGCGGGTACAACGTACGCTTTGGTTTAATCGATACTTCATGAAATCATAATAGTGTTTTGAAATTACAGACGAAATGTTATGATGATTTTGAGTTCTCTATGGGGCAATAATTAATATGAAGGTGCTGGCGACTCACAAATGGTGACTTGCCTCCGTCTTCCGAAGTGAATATCACAAAATGAGTATTCCACAAAATATAGGTACCTAAACTTCGCTAGGATAGTTAAGCTGTTTTAAGATCTCTGGTGTTTCCGTTTAAACCGTATTGTATTAATTTAATTTAAGAAAATTAAGCGGATATAATTTGTCAGGACATATCATTCGAAATAGAACTATAAGATAGTGTTTATATACGTGACGTACCTAGTTAAGTGTATTAAGTTGAATCTCAAGAATTTAAAGAGTAGTGATATAGCGAAGGAAATAAAGTTTAAACTTTTTAATACTTAATTGTTTGATTTCTATCTAGAAACTTAATAAATTAGTTCGGATAATCCTCTAACCCAAATTTCCTAACCTTCTTTAAATTGATGAAGTTGGCTAGATAACTATTTTGATCTTAATTTGAACATTATATAAATGTTAGAAACAAAGAATATTGCGGTTAGAAAAAGTTCGATAAATTATAGTTTTGATGCGGGAATTGAACCCGCATCTACTGCAATCCGGGCAGGTGCCTAATGATTACAGTGGACGCGGGTTCGATTCCCGCATCAAAATTAAAAATTTTCGAACTTTTTCTATCCATAATATTCTTTGAATTCGGCTAGAATTTTTGAGAGAATAATCTAAATCGTAAAAATTGTAAATTGATGTTTAATATGACTGTCATCTACAAACAATATTCTGATAATGTAATACAAAACATTACCGTGTCCGCTTAAACAAAATGAAACTCACCAGCCGTTGATGACGCCTTCCACATTGAGCATAGGCACAATCTTGAAGACGTACTTCGCCCGGAGGCTGGCCGCAGCGGCAGTGCTGCCCAGCAGGCACGCCAGGGTCCCATCCATCACCCACGACGCGTTGCTTTCGCCTGGATGCACTCGCGCAGTCAGGAACACTATTTCTCTGTCCTGTTAACGGAGGTTGAATCATTCATTTTGGACAGTCATAATTTTATTTATGTTAGCCAGGGAAGCTCTTTCGTTCCCGATAAAATAGGCTCGCCACCTATATATATTTTAAGGGACCTAACATAGTTGGCGAAACGTGGGTGTTGTTCGCCTCTGCCTCGGGGATATAGGCGTGATTTTATGTATGTATCAATATTATTTGGCTGCTTATTTATTATGGTACAGCAACAGCTTAGGTGCGGGAGCTCACATAATGAAAAATTTTCACAATCGACTTTGTGCTGTACGACAAACAAGTTGAAATTGACAATTGAACAAATTTGACATTTTTGGGTAGCCTGAAGTGCCGTTGACCGTTGTAAGTATCTAAAATTATTTGCTGTTAGGTACTTTAAAAGTCATATTCTCGTATTGTGATCGCAGCAATATTTCCGCTCATCATCAGCGTAAAAATGTTCACTATTTCTTGTAAAGTTTTCTTGGGGACTGTAATATCTCTCTAAGGTAAAAGCTGTCTGTGGCATAGAATCTCTGATAGAACATTTCATCGTTGACCGCAGCTTAAAAAAATCACTGATTTTTTATAAGATAAGGACAAGCTCTTTCGAAATTAAAGACGTCTGTCAAGATATGGATTGTCGGAAACAGTTACATAATTATGTCATTCACTTGTCATGCAGACTCGAGTCATTACCCACTCACAGACATGTTACTATTTATACAAGCTACGGACTTGTTGTACAGCGGATGCCATTGGCCATTGTTCAGGAAGACATAGACCCACTGACACAGGCCGTTATAACACGGCGTGTAAAGCCGTGATTTAGCATACGCATGTAGCAGAGTTAGTTTTACTTTGCACTTTAATTCAAGGAACGCCGTGCCGTGTGGTGTCAGGAGAACAGAATACAATTGTCACCACCGCCAGTCTTTCTTACGGGTGTTGTAAAAGGCGACTAAGTGTTAAAGGGCTGAGGACTGGGCAGCAGCGGTCTTGCTGTACAGGGCGTCCCACGGCCATGCCACACGGAGGGAAAGTAAATTAAATATTGAACGTAGGATATTTTACTAAAAGAAGACATCGTTTTATTTTTAATAATAAGTAGAACTGCATTCACAGATTTTTTTAAAATCGCCTACCTCAACCGGGAATCGAACCCGCCAAATGTGATAGAAAAATTACTTGTATTTTATAATAGCGTTTGAAAGGGCTACTCATAAGCATTATTTTTTCCTAAATAACCTAGCATATTAAATGAAACTAAGATCATAAAATTTTTAATTTATTTAAAATTTTGTTCAGGGAAATTTCCTCTGACTTGGCCATGCTTCCAACAATTAACATTATCATTTCAAAGACCTACCCACTTGAGATACGAGATTTCCGTGGTGTAAGTACATGATAATAATAAAGCGATACATTAGATGGCCACCGGGATCCCCAGATCTAACCCCACTTGATTTTTTTATGGGGTTATGTAAAAGATTTAGTTTACAGGAACCGGTACAACAGTGTGCAGGAGTTACAGTTAACACCATGCAAAAACCATGCAAAAATAAGTAAATCGACAGGGAGAGAAATTATCAAAAGAGTGAGAATTTGTATACAACAGAACGGATCACATTTTGAGCATATGATAAATTATTTTTTTTTAAATAAAATGAAAAATTATGAGTAGCCCTTTCAAACGCTATTATAAAATACAAGTAATTTTTCTATCACATTTGGCGGGTTCGATACCTGGTTGAGGTAGGCGAATTTAAAAAAATCTGTAAATGCAGTTCTACTTATTATTAAAAATAAAACGATGTCTTCTTTTAGTAAAATATCCTACGTTCAATATTTAATATACTTTCCCTCCGTGTGGCATGGCCGTGGGACGCCCTGTATACATACCACTTAGCAATATAGATACTGCGATTTATGTGCCTGATCGATGATAATACCTATATAATAGGGAGTTATTACATGGGAACTAACATAGTTGGTTAAATGTGGGTCTTATAACATTTGGGGATAAATAGGCGTGAATTACGTATGTAAAAGCTGGTCACTCGATGGGGTGACAAAAAATATGATCTCTAGTTTGTTCTTCGAAAGGCACGTTAATAATAAGACAATAGTTTAAATTACTTACTACGATAGGGTTTGTGGACGTGTCTTCGGCAGAGATGGTGAGCAAAGGAATTTCGTTGTTGTTTAGAGAGTAGCACAGTGGCTCTATACGCAGGTATACCATAGATGGCAGCTGCATACTCCACTGCCAGATGCGTGTCTGTACAGATAAATAAAATATTAAATAATTAATAACCCTATAAAAACGCTGTGTTGACGGCAGACAATAGTACAATTGTCACCACCCCTGCCTCCCTCGTGGATGTCATACACGGCGACTAAGGGCCGATTTCACCGTCTCTCATAGAAACTGAGTTTAATAAAACTTGGTTTTTGATTAATACAAACTATGTAGCGGAACTCAGTTTAGAGTATAAACCGAGTTCAACATCAACTGATCGCGTTTAATTCTGCGGTGAAATCGGCCCTAAGAGTTATAATATAACGAGGAATGGGTAGCAGCTTTCTGGTACAGTATCTAGCAAATTACTACAATTCAAGTTACCGGTGAATGGCAATAGAGAGATGAGTGGTGACAATTGTATTCTTCTCTATCGTCACTGTATTGTAGGCACGCAATGCAGTGATTCGCATAACATATAGTTACCATCATCATGGAGTAGGTGTAAGGGAAGTGGTAGGCTATGTAGCAGACGTCATTGCTATGAGGGAATTCGATGTTGAAGGTGACTGTCAAATAGCACTTATTGTGGCTCTTCTGATTTGCATAGTGGTAGCTGTTACGATAGTAGCAGATATCTGAGCCTGCCCTCACCCACCCTAGAACAAAGCTATAATTAATAAAAACATACCAGACCTGGCATTACTGGGAGAAACAGGCGATATTTATGTATAAAATAGTAATGGTACATAAAATGACACACTTACACCGGTCATCTAAATTAAGCGCTTGTGTTATACACGTCAAAAGACCGACAAGTAGGTATCTAATGAATATATAAGTATCGATAGTAAATTGATCAGAAGTTAAAGCTGCAAATTTAATATCAGTGATATGTTTTTTACCTGGCTTGCCCAAAACTGCCTCTTTTACAGAAAACATTACTGGTTTCATTCCAAAGTTGAATTGGCTGTCGGATTTTTCACAGTTGACAATGTTGAAGATGTAAGGGCGACCCTGTTGCATATTCCGCACCTCGAAGTAGAACCACTGATGTCTCTTCGTGGAGTTCACGTCGGGCATCAGAATAAGTTCATATTCTCTCGGGCCTACCTGAAGATAGAATAATGGGTAGCAAAGTTATCGACAAATTCTACTCATAAATAAAATATTATTTGCATTATAAAATTAGCGTTCAGATAATCTATTGATTGATAGAAATTTAAAACGGAAAATACCTGAATAGCTTTTCTGAGATTTCCCGATTCAAATCTTGATTCAAAAGTCAATCTGGACGAAAAGCTGTTTACTTTGGTAATTTCTTGCTCATCGTTATTTGTTAGGATCGGGCTATCCGAACTGAAAGATAAGAAATAGTATTGAAACATTTTTTGAGACTGAGATAACAGTAGATTCAGCATGCAGTAGGTATGTGAATACCAAGTATTTGGAAGTAAGAAGAAATATTTATAAATGAAAAATCATTAGACTATCACTCATCAAATGCAAATGGTGAGGTAAATGGTATTACACAGTATACGTACTATTTTCACAACTTATTTGAGAGATAAATGTCCTCTTGTGTACCTTTTTTGTGCAGAAGTTTCGGGAACAGTGGAGCTGTTTATTTGGTCCAGGTCATACACGACTTCATTCATATAAGTCTCAGGATTTATCGCCCGGTCTACACATGACAGAAGTTTTGTTCTGAAATCGTTTTTAAAATATTATCCATTACAATACGTCCAGATTTCAGCAAATATTAACGTTGGACATTATTTGTTTTCGTGTTTACTTATTATTGTGTGCAAACTGAATTTATCATTCTGAATGTACACTATAGAAAAATATTTCACCTGCAGGCGGCTCTTTCCATTTTGTTTAAAGGTTCCGGTTTATTGTATCCTTGACCACCTATCATATCCGGGTAGGCAACTTTAACGAATGATATAACACTCTTGACCCTTGATGAAATAGTAGAATAAACAGAAGAAAAGGGACTATATTTGGATATATCTTTGTGTATTCTTAGAGAAGAGTATGAAGTTGCCGCTGAAAATAAATTTAAAAAAAAGTATCGCAATAATATTTCAATCAAGTTCACAATTTTCAATGACATCAATGATAGTTTGAATACTTACAGGGAGTTTCATAGGTTTTGTGATTTCCTTGAAAGAAAGAGGCCGAAGGCGATCCGCTTTGAATATTGTCATAATCTGTATTTCCAAATACAGCAGTGAGAGATAAATTTAAAGCTGACGTTAGAGTTTTACTAGCAGCTGCTTGGGAACCCAGGTATTCTTCTAAAATAGAGCCACGAGAATTTGATCTACTTTTCACAAGTCTTATTTGTCTATTGTAAGACCCGAATTCTTTAAAGAATATAAAATATCTGAAATTTTTTCATTATTTTAATGAATATTTTCAGCATAACCTTATCATGACAGCTGTATGACTTGTATAGAGATAAATTTGAGAACGTGTAAGCGAGTGCTTATTCTCCGCATCAAAATTGCTCGAGGACAGACATATTAGACATATTATTGTAAAAAAATAAATATTAATTTAATTAACATGCATTGTGCTTCTGATACCAAATAAGGGCATGGCCGTGTGGTGACGGCAGAGTAGAATACAATTGTCACCACCCCAAACCTCTCCCGTGGGTGTCGTAGAAGGCGACTAAGGATAAATCAGTGATGAGGAATGGGCAGCAGCATTCCTCTTATACCTACCAACTAGCAAAGTACTGTGACTTTTGTGCCCGATAAATGGCAATAGGCTCGCCACCTATTACATGGGACCTAGCCTAATTGGCGAAGCGTGGGTGCTAGTTCACCTCTGCCTACCCCTTCGGGGATATTGGCGTGAATTATGTATGTATGTATGTAGACGAAAAAAAATTGAATATATTAACTACATCCACTATCATTTTTTATACTAACTTTTTTAAGTCTTCTATATCTCTCTCATTAGGATTAATCCATAGTGAATTTTGTGAGTTATCAGCACCTTTGATGAAAGCCTTTTCTACTTCGTTATTATCGGCTTTAACATCATTTTCCTCAAAGTCTATGTCAGGAAAATCATCTACTCCTTCTATATCACTATCTGGGCCGTCATCATCATCATCCAGATCAGAATTGATAGTTTTTGAATCAGAATTAGCTGCATCTTCTTCATCGTCATGACAAGGCCACAAAGTGTTAGTACCTGAAATCAAATTCATAGCATTAATTTTATATATTATAATTTTTCAATAAAAGGACATCCTCCACGTTTCATACATTATTGGTCTAAATCAAAAGTGCCAGCCAATAAAAAAAGTGCTGTATTCTGACAGAACACGTCAGCCTTAGCAATTGTTAATATGGCACTAAGCTGTAGCATAGTAGTAGTGCTATACAGGATGGAAAGTTGAGATGGGGCATTAAGGGCAGCTACCAGATCCCTTGCTGCCACGCGAAAATTGTCCTAGGAGACCCTTCCCAACTTTTGAGTGATGACAATCGACATTCACAGATTTTTGATTAAATGTAGTCAGCGAGAAAAATCGTCTTTACCCTACTAAAATATTATGGAAAAAGTTAATAATATAATTTACGTCAAATTAAATGCCTGCTATTAAATGCCATTATACATACATAATATACATAAATCACGCCTATATCCCCGAAAGGGTAGGCAGAGGTGAACTAGTACCCACGTTTCGCCAAATATGTCAAGTCCCATGTAATATCAAGTCCATATAGGTGGCGAGCCTATTGCCATTTATCGGGCACAAAAGTCGCAGTACATTGCTAGGTGGTATAAGAGGAACGCTGCTGCCCATTCCTAATCATATTCAGATTTATCCTTAGTCGCCTTGTACGACACCCACGGGAAAGATTTGGGATTTAAGATTTGGCCTACATAATATACAAGGTGAAAATACGAATTTTTCATAGTCTACTCAAATTGATTTGAAAAAACAATTAATAAAAAATTTGTCCGTTGGTTTATATGCGTTTTGAGGCTCGGAAGAGTCTCCGCGCTATAAAGCGGGGAAGATTATGACCGCTGCCATGCGCGTAGAAACTTTGTGCAGCGGGAAGTTCTTTCGTCCGGTTCTTTACAAATGCGGCGTCTAGTGACGGACTCCGTGGTTGGGAAGAGGAACCCGCCCTCTGAAGCCGTGCATTGCTAAGAGATTTTGTTATAGCAATATCAATAGAAATACCTTTTAAGATAGGATTGAGATTAAAAGATGCAGGGCTTGTAGAAGGCACTGGTAAGGCTTGGTGTTTCAGGCACAATGTGATCACCGAGCAGACACGTGCCAGCAGTCCATCGAACTCCGGCTCATCTGGGCACTGCGAGCAGAATCTATGAAGCATTTGCACGTGCTTCTTCGTGCATAATGCTCTACGACCTGCCTCTGCAAACACAGTAGATTATGCTATGATAGTTGTTTAGACATAAATCGCAAAATGTACTGTATGAGAAAATTATGAGAAACTATTGACAAATGGTATAGTGCACAAGTATGAGACATTACATGCTTTAATTAAAACAACATTTAGATTCATGAATTGATTCTTAGGGCCACATTCCTATACACTAAATGTGATACAGATCTTTCTTGAATCTCAAAAACCACTATCTGTCTCGTTGTGCGTCTTTAACCTACCGTAACGTGTTACATTCGAATTCTAGAGTGACGAAACACACCCACTAAATACCTAGATCCCATGTGAACCTTTAAATCTGGTGGGAGAGTAACAAAATTTTTAAAATTTCTTATTTTTAGAAACAGGAAGCCATTATACATACTGATGTTGCAAAGGTGCTGCAGTGTCTGCAGAATGTGTGCGCATATCTTCAGTCTCATGCGGCCCTCGTAGCGGTCCCAGCGGTCGAATACCCTGAGGAGCACGCTACATAGGCCTGTCTTCACGATCTGCATGCAGCACACCTCTGTGTGAGTTACCCACGTGTGATTCAACATCAACTGACATAATTATTTTACATGCAACATAGATTAGGGACATGTCAACAAAGGGCAAGGTCATACCATTAGGCAACTGATTCATTATCTGTGTAGGTGGACAAATATGTTGGTGATATTGTGTGACAGTTCTCGACTTAGATAGTGAACGTTCCATGTGCTTGTTCTATTGTGTTCGCGTGATGTAAGTCGGCATTAATTAATCACGTCAATGACCGTACCATTGTGTAGAAGATAAAGAATGTAGTTTCATCATGAAGGATTGGCATTGACTTAACTGTTTTTGCTGAAGTAGTCGATAGCGTCGAGGGATAGGCGGAGCCGAGCCGTTGGTATAAATCCTAAGCTCACAAGTACTCTCTCGTAAGTCCCTATTACTCCGTCACGGATTAAAATTGATGTCGTCACCGCTGTAAATCAAAGAGTTTCTCAATGAAAATACTAAAACAACAAGATAAATGAAAAAAGAAATTAATTATTTATACGTACAATTTTTTGCTAGCTGCTTCAATATAACTAATAAAGGGAATATTAACTTATTGTCTGTGAAATGGCCTTTTAATATAAGGTGCATAGTTCTCACACATCCCAGCATTCTCACTTTCATTGCGAATTTGGTATCTGAAAACAAACAATAGGAAGCTATTTAAGATTTTGGTGATGGCGAAAGTAGCTTTTTTTGTAGTTTTCCTAATAATACATAGATGCAACATTATAATAAGACATTCTCGAGTCTTCGGTGAGTTTCATCGCCCAGTTAGTCGCCTAGAATGTGTAGGACGCAGGTTCGATTCCCGCATCAGTACAATAATTTATTGAAAATTATCTGACCTAAAGAAAAGGGTTCTTTGTATGTATTGATAATGTAGCGTTTCTACAACTAAGATTGTAGAAATGCTACATTAGATTGTACAACTAAGATATAAGTATTGAAAACAAAGGAATACTAGATTTGTTGACATCCCTTATTTCGTTTTATTGTGAAAACCAATCGATTCTGCCGGGTGACTTTCTATTCCAAGAGATAAATCTTAAGACATACTCTGTAAGTCCTTTTAAATTGTCTCTCATAGACATGCTACGAGAGCAGCTCGCTAGCTCGCTAACGCTTGGCCTGCGATTGCGTAAACTAAGCAACGTTCGCTAAGGCCGGTCATTTGATGGGTGGCTAAAAATTTATTAACTCGAGTTCCTCCGAGCTTCAGAAGGCGCGTTAAGCCGTTGGTCCCGGCTGCATCTACAGTCGTTAATACCCACCAACCCGCACAGGCTCAGCGTAGTGGGTTATGGCCCACTCTCTCTATATTCTTCCACCCATAGGGAAGGCCCGTAATAAAGCAATGTGGACATTAACGGGGTTGGTGATGATGATGAGACATGCTACTCACTAAAATCGGGCGGTGTTTACTATTTTTCGTTTTCAGACTTCAAAAGGCGCTATTTGCAAAAAAGTTTGCTCACAATATGTGCAGTATTTAGGGTTGCCAATCTAGAAAACACTCTTGTAACCTCTACAACTGAGCGGTGCCAAGATCCAGACGAGATCTTGCACGATCGATTCGGCGCTAGCGTGACGTTCACGCTTATCTTGCATGCTGCTGATGACTTTCCTCAAGACTGATTGCGTGCCCTTCATTTCCACCAGGCTCTGGGCGCACTGCTGCCTAGCGACGTTGTTCGCTGGAATCAGAGAGGGCCGTTTCAGGGTCCGTACCTTTGGGGGCGAGGGAGGCCAGGATCCACACGAGGTCGTTGAGCATCAGGTCGGTGCCAACGCTGCTGTCGCGCTTGCCGTGAGTGGTGATCAGCATGCGAATCACCGCTTGGGTTCCGTTTATTGATATAAAGTTTTGTGCGCACTGTTGCCGCGCTAGGTTGTTCGCTGAAATCCACATGTGAATTCTATGTTGCTTGCAAAATAACCGACATATAGTCCGTTTCAGGAAAGAAGTCTCTTGACTTAAACTTTAACTTTTTGCATTAAGAGCGAAAATAATGTTATAAAAGAGACTTCCTTTGTGGAACAAACTCTAGGCATTTAATTAATAAATAACAGGCATGCACACAAGAGGGTTTTTTACAATGCAACAAGATACTTCATATTATAGTTTGGAGCTTAGAGCACGAATGGTTGTTCAGTCAAAAGTACGTCAAGTCACTACAATATTTCAAACTTTCTCAATCGAGTTAGTGCTTTACTTCAAACAAGTTTAAAGATTTACAATTGTTTGGAGATGTTTGAGAGTTTTGTATATTTCGAAGTGCTTGTACCAATAAAATTTCGTCTTTCAACTTCAAAATTTATAAGCTTATTAGCAGCAGAATAATAATGCTTAACAGAAGCGGAATTTACTGATTTAATTAGTCGAAGGGTACTATCGCCAATATGCGAGATACCTTCGCAATTATCGCCAACAAAAGACGGACCGTAAAATTGATTTCGTATGTTAATTTGATTGAATATGGCAGGTAGCGGTGCGGCGAAATAACAATTGGATCACAATCTCCATAGAACATCAAATCGCAAGGCCGCATCGTGTTATAGGTACTTAGAATGTCGGGTGTACATTTGTAGGCTCGTCTTAAATGCCAGCAAGACTACTTGGGTGTGAATAGCGGACCGGTCGAGAAAGCGACAGTTAAGGTGCATAAAATTAAATAAACAATCAGTTCAGTTATATCGTGGCAGAAAATAATTGCTCGAACTCCATGCAAAGCTTCTTTGGTATTAATTTCGCGGTGAATATTTTGTACACTCTGTGATGAAGTTGGATTATAGTCCGACAGCTTCATGCGGGACCCTCCTGCGGTATGAGAGACGGTGGCGGGGACGGGGCCCTGCAGATGCCAGCGGGGGCGGGCGATGCGGGGAGGAGGGAAAACTCGCCCCTCCCCGCATCACCCACCCCCGCCAACATCCAGAGCGCCCCGTCCACGCCACCGTCTCATATGGCGGCCGCGCACGAACTTGTCAAACTATAGCGATTGCTGTTATATCGCGTTGAAGCAGGACTCGTGTCACATACCCTTTTTGGCTAGGGGCGCTTTGTTTTCTTTTCCCGCCTTTTTGTTGTCTCTCCTCTTCGGCGGTGCCTCAATAGGTACTAATTCATTAAATTACTGGGTTAAGCCAATGAACTAGATAAGCTCGCTAGCGCAGTGGCGCAGCGCCTGCGATTGCGTAAACTAAGCAATGTTCGCTGAGGCCGGTCATTGGATGGGTGACCAAAAATTTATTATCAAACTCGAGGTTCCTTCGAAAGGCACGTTAAGCCGTTGGTACCAGCTGCATCTGCAGTCGTTAATACCAATCAACCCGCTATGGGCCAGCATGGTGGGTAATGGCCCAATCGCCCTATATTCTTCCATGCATAGGCAAGGCACGTGCCTCAGCAGTGGTCCCCACATCAAAGGGCTGGTGATGATGATGATGAAGCCAATGAACAGGCAAGTGATTGTTTTCAGCATTTAGAGTTACATTTATGAAGTTTTTCCGACTTTATTTTCTTTGTAATATGTTTTCTAACATTTGTATAATGTTCAAATAAAAAAATTAAATCCTAATAAGTATCAACATTATTTATATGTTAGACAAACCTCACAACCGACCAAAAATTCTTTAAGCCGCATCATTTTGTATAATATGTTAAAGTAACTATGTCCGATTATAGGTAAAAAGTTCTTTTAACTGGTCAAAAATTTTAACTGTTAAATCAAAGCCACAAAAGACTGCGCACTACCAAAAAGTACGCAACGCTATTTAATTATAAATAATGCTTTGTCACGATTTCCTAGCCGTAGGGTATTTCTGATGTAAGTAACAATCGAACTGCAATGTCTGCTTTTATACTCGACATCAGGCAGAGGGACAATTAATGAGGTACATTTATCATTACACCTGTGTGTTTAACTACGGCATGAAAATGAGCATTAAAATTTCTTTAGTAATGCTCATTTACTCTCTTAGGTGGTTTTACCCTAACATATTCATAAGCCGTGTGGTCACAACCAGTAGAGCTGAATACATTTGTCACCACCCCAATCTCTCCTACGTGTGTTGGGCAGCAGCGTTCGTGATTTTACAGCAATAGTATTGCCCGTATTACAAGGGACCAAGGTAGGTGGAATATGGAAGTTAAAACGCACTCTTTCGTTTAGATAGTCGTGATTTATGAATGTACGTATATTGTTCTCCTCTTCAGGAGGTCGGTAGCGCAGTGGCATAGCGCGCTTGGTCTGCGATTGCGTAAACTAAGCAATGTTCACTAAGGCCGATCATTGGATGGGTGACCAAAAATTTACTATCTCGAGTGCCTCCATGCTTCGGAAGGCACGTTAAGACGGTGGTCCCGGCTGCATCTGCAGTCGTTAATACCCACCAACCCGCACTAGGCCAGCGTGGTGTGTTATGGCCCAATCTCCCAATATTCTTCCATCCATAGGGAAGGCCCGTGCCCCAGCAGTGGGGACATTAAAGAGCTGGTGATGGTGATGATGATGATGTATACTATTCTCAACTATAGCGTGATTCGCCCTGCACATTCAAAATGAAGTGTATAAACCACCTAATTTCTTTAGCCGACGGGTGACCAATACATTGTTGGTTTGTTTTCATTTTACCGATAGGCCTCTTTGCTTTCAACCAAATTGTAACAGGTAAAACGTAGTAGGAACTAAGCAAAGTTTATAAATCTCTGATAGAGTTTATAACGAACTTGTCTATAGCTCTATAGGACTCAGGTGTTTTTTGGAAACAGATTAAAAAAGTACTATTTAACTTACCAGAACATTTTTTTCCTTTCCCTTGTTTTAAACATAACGCTTCCCTTAGTATTGAAGTTATGTAGGTAGACGTGGCAGTGTCTCTTGTGCTCTGGAATGACATATAAAACAAAATGAGAACTGTAGAAGGAACAATGAACCTGTGAAGCTGTATAAGTATCTGTAAGGAGAACCTTTAATTATTTACTTCACAGTACATTTATCATTACAGGTATCAATTCGATAAAGCAGCATTGAAAACTTGGACTTATTTGGCTCGAGAAGAACTGAATATGCCATGATTGGTAGAAAGGACTGCCCGGCTAGCATGACCACCCAAACACGATATGATATAGCCATTTATCGCGTTGAACTTACAAAAATCATTGCATTTTCTTAGAGACTTACCCCCGAATACAGAAACGCTACTCAAATTTAGGGGACTGCTTAAAAAGTTAAATGGACACTACCTGTCAGAATTTATATGGAAAAACGTCAATTTTGACAATACTTAAATGTTAAGCGGGACTCAAACTTTGAATAGCGTTTCTGTATTCGGGGGTTATTCAATTCAGTCTTATTCAAGTGTTAAAACGAATGATTTTTTACTGTTCAACACGATAAATGGCTATATTATATCGTGTTTTGGTGGTCATGCTAGCCGGGCTAGTATTGGCAGTAAAACGGGCACCAAGCATGTTTTAGGCCAAATTCAAAAGTAACGTTTGTTCCCATCGTACCTACCAGCTTAACACAAAGTATACGGATATGAAGAAGAGGACATGATGATGATGAGCCTTGTACTGGACACAAAGATCCGCTTGTTATAACTCATTACAGCCATGAAAACTTTATCTCTACTGAAGCATATAAATAGTTGGGAAAGATCCTGTCGTTGATTGAAACTTTCTTTGGAACTGTTGTTAAGGTGTGGGATTCTCTGCGTGGGGTTGTATTCTAGAATTCATATGACCTAAGCAATGACTTCATTAGCTTCACAGTTGTATCAGTGAATTAGTTCATAATTAAAAAGTGCATAAATTAAATACATACATAAATAAATCTCGCCTGTATACCTGCCTGTGTAGGCAGAATTGAATTAACATCCACTTTTCGCCAATTAGGCTAGGTCCCATGTAATAGGCAGACTTTTGTCATCCATGGGGCACGTGAATTGCTAGATATTACAACATTATATGGCCGTGTGGTGACGGCAGAGTAGAATACAAATGACACCACCCCAAATCTCTCCCGTAGGTGTCGTACAAGGTGACTAAGGATAAAACAGTGATGGACGAGGAATGGGCAGCAGCGTTCCTCTTGTACCACCTAGCAATGTACTGCGACTTTTTTGTGCCCATCATCATCATCACCAGCCCTTTTTGTGCCCGATATATGGCAATAGGCTCGCCACCTGTTCCATAATTGGCGAAACGTGGGTGCTAGTTCACCTCTGCCTACCCCTTCAGGGATATAGGCGTGATTTATGTATGTATGTATGTACAACATGATATAAAAGGAACGCTGTCTTTACCTTTAATCGCCTAAACTAAATAATGCCATTATAAGGCTACTTACTTCCAAAATTGAAAGAAGCATTTGTATGGCTCCCGATTGCTTGCTCCATAGCTTGTCCAACGTGTTTTGGCGTACAAGTTTATCTGAAACGGTAATAAAAAGGTTTTAATTACTATTATTGACGTCATATTTTTTTTGTCGCTTCCTAATTCAGGTAGTCAAGTTCCATATTCGCTTTAAGATTTAAAACTAGAACTCCAGTAATTGGTCTTGTGTCTTAGACAGCACCATGTCAAATGATGTGCCATATTCCCTTTAAAGTCGCATCGATAAAAATAATGAATTCCAAATCGGAAGCACATCAAAGTAAACAACTAAAAGTCGTACCTATTTAGTAAAAGTTATTGTCTCGAAGTAGAAAAAAAATATTTATCCTTCAAGCCTATAGAAACAACACATCATATTACAATCCCATAGTTCGCATGTGCCGGTTTTATAATGATTTGTTGCATGATCGTGATGGTTTGGAATGTATTCATTAGAAAACATACTAAATTTAAATTATTAGTCAAGAGGATCCTCAGTTAGCTTGCCCCGGATATTTTCTGGTTTTTATGTACCTATCCTTTTTAGGTTATTTATTTATTGATTACATACATACATACATACATAAATCACGCCTATATCCCCGAAGGGGTAGGCAGAGGTGAACTAGCACCCACGTTTCGCCAAATATGTCAGGTCCCATGTAATAGGTGGCGAGCCTATTGCCATTTATCGGGCACAAAATTCGCAGTACATTGCTGGGTGGTATAAGAGGAACGCTGCTGCCCATTCCTCATCAATGATTTATCCTTAGTCGCCTTGTACGACACCCACGGGAGAGTTTTGGGGTGATGACAATTGTATTCTACTCTGCCGTCACCACACGGAATTGATTACCTATTAATAATTAATAAATAAATGAACTATGCATGCATGTTTCCTATTGTTGTTATTGTTGATGTATATTGTATTTCTCGTTTTTGTATAGCACTTTGTTTTGATTTACTAACGATTTGTTTATGTGTTTAAACTTCTATCATGCTGTGTGTCGTACACGTTTTTTGGATTATATTCTAGCACTAAAATTAATATTATGGTTGTGTAACATTGTTTTTAAATGTAATCTGTTGTGTATACTATAATAAATAAATAAATAAAATGACTAAAATTTTAAATTGCGATTCTTTCCAAAAAGAACAAGTGTAGTTATTTATTTGAAAGAAAAAACGGAATTTTCGAAACTAATTTCTGACATATATTTCTTCGTAATATTTATTTAATGTTCAAATAAAACTGTATAAAATAAAATTGTAACATTTATTTAAGTTTCAAACATTTATTTATTGACATGTGATAAAAATCCAATCATAATTATGTATTGGATTTAGAGAGAACATAATAATAATCTAGAGTATAAGAATAAATGATACATTTTCGAGAGTAGGAACGAGTATTGAGAGAGAAGACAATTAATCATATCCAATGTGTTTCCTTGTAGATTTCTCCATCGCTATTAAGGACCTATTGTATATAACGTGTACTGAATTGATACCAGCAAGAATAAGATTATGATTCGATTAAATGTCACGCGCCGAAGACCCTGATCAATACAGGCATATGACCGCAGGCGGTGGGGCTTCCGTGTGATGTTTTGTTGGACGCGCGGAGGCCGCCCAGTGGTCTTTTCGGAGCAGCCATCTAAAATATTCTCTTTGTAAACAACAACCAACAACATTCCCGCATAATTGCTCCGCAAGGGACTATGTGACGCGATCCTTTTGAGCTAATTTAGGGCCCACTCCCACGGCGTATTTTTGTAGCGATTATGTCGCGCGTTCGTATCGATACAGACGCGACGCGAGCGCTAGCTGTGTGCCCTCGCCCACGTTACCACGATTCAGTCGCGATACTGTCGCGCTTCCGTCGTGCTCGGTTCTTACTCACACGCCACCCCCACCCCGTTCTCACCCCGATTTCGTATGACACGGTCGCGTATTTGCATCGATACGGGTCGCGATGCTTTAGCGCGTTGCAAATGCGACTTACGCGCGTTAGTAGCGATACTAACGCGCGTTTAGCAATCGCGCGACGGCATCGCTACAAAAAGTCGCCGTGGGCGAGCGCCCTTAATTATGCCATCAAAGAATTTAATCGAGCAACGCCAGAAGCAATTAAGCATGCACGAGATGTTTACGTGCCGCGTTAATGTTGATCTTGTGGACGCATTTGGCTTCAACTGAAGCGGCGAGTGGTATTGTCAGTGGCCGCCATAAATTTTGATCCCACTTTGCACTGTCGACATGAGAAATTCGTCAATTGCCAATACGATTAATACGAAGAAAAACAAACGATTAGGTGAAAAGTCATTCTATACAATTGTAGGATTGGTATGCTTGCAACAGAGTTGGAAGCTGACGATAATTATTATTATAGGCGAAAGAATAATCAAAAAATATTTTGATTCGGAGCAAGAGACATCAGAACTAATTTCTCCAACTGTGCTTAATGATGCTATGGTACCTATATTCAGCACCAAGATATGCAAAAGGAATTGTATAATTTCTTGTGATGTTGACTTTTTCACTACTTCTTTAAATCAAGCAACTGGTATTCAACTATAACGTCCATAATAAGAAAGGGCATTATTATTTGATCTATTTATTTTGACACTTCTGGGAAGCGTGTGTTAATGTGCGTTTTTATAATATCTTGAACAAAATTGATGTTAAGATTTTATTATCATATACGTTGTTACCGCATTCACATGGTTGCATTTTAATTATTTTCCTTAATTACTGGCGCACAGGCTTACTCTATGGATAAACGAATATGGAGAATGGGCATAACCCACCACGGAGGCATCCATTCATTCCTTAGCGACCATTGCTTAGTTCATGTAATCGCATGCTGGCGGTGGGGAGCTCCCTAGCTCCCCACCACCTCACCACACGGATTAATTGAATTTATATTTTAAAATATCAATAAAATCATTTCATAATTAAAATAACAAAGTAATAAATCTGTCTTATCAAAAATCCACCCGTGTTTGTAGGAGCAAGAGGGAGCGAGCCAAATAGCGTGGCCTTTTTCCACATGTCCACAAGCTGTTCGCATGTATGTATGTACGTACGGCTGACATATTAGTGTCACATAACGCCATTGCGGAAGCGAATATAAATCAGTTCAAGTACATAGTTGTTTATGTGTGTATTTGGATCGTAGTAATGATGGCCCACTTGGCACCAGTTAGGGCTTCAAACTCGTATTCTGGTGCTCGATTCTTTTCGAGTCAAAGTCGGAGTGTTATTGCAATTGACAACAATTTTCATATTTTCAACAAACAATTTATTATTCTGAAGTTATATGTTTAGACTAAAAGTCAAAATCATAATTTTTCCCTTTTTTTAATTATGTCGTTTTAATATAATCATTTTATCAATTCAAATGGTTACAAAGGTGACGGCACCAAAAACATGAATGAGCTCACAAACACTCACAACATTATACAACTGACAATAAAACTTTTCAAGTTATGGCAACCAAACAAAGAATAATAAATACTTATTATCGCAAATACAAAAAAGAGAAAAAAAAATCTTACGATAAATACAACGTATAATAAAGGTTAAATAATAATTCTGTTATTTTACGACATTTTTGAACGATAAACAAATGTTAACAATACAAATTGTAGAAGACACCGTAACCTTTTTTTAATGTGAAAAAATCATGTATAAATAATGAGCCATTATACAGAGAATATGCAAAGAAATTTCAAAAGGGCTTCTTTTACGGAATTTACGTTACTAACTGCCGCACTCAGAGACGTCAAATAACTTTAATGAGTATTTACTGTCAAAAATGTTCATTCGAATCTAGATCATAGACCCGGCAAGAATAGCGACTAGTTTTGAATTGTCATTTTTGACGTTAAGTACTCATTAACATTATTTGACGTCTCTGAGTGCGGCAGTTAGATAAAGTTATTTTTTATTTTAATCAATACATTTTATCTTGTATGACCTCTCGTATACTCCATATTTTTTACACAACTCTTAGACTAAAGGGTTCCATTATTCTAAGAGTTATGTAAATTATTTATTAATTATATCATAAAAAATCGTTAAAAAAATGCCTGTTCTTGACATCGACAAGACCGCTATACGAACGAGATAGATCTTAAAATACGAATTGGTATCGAATATCCATTTTCAATTAAGCGGGTCGAGGCAATCTAATTAACATAAACGAACTTAAGGACAGTCTCCTGTCCATATTTCAGCAAAAGAGGCCTGGCCTTTATGATATAATTATTAATACATAACTCTTACTGCCGCACTCAGAGATGTCAAATAACGTTAATGACTACTTAACGTCAAAAAATGACAATTCAAAACTAGTCGCTATTCTTGCCGGGTCTATGGTCTAGATTTGAATGAACATTTTTGACATTAAATACTCATTAAAGTTAATTGACGTCTCTGAGTGCGGCAGTTAGACTAAAGGGTTCCTCTAGAAACTTATTCAAAGTATCAGTATTTTTGAGACATGTGCAACGTAGTGCCTTTAAATACCAACTATACTCTAAAAAACGTATTAAGAAAGATGTATTTTAAAATTCATCATCCATTATAGAAAATTACAATGATTCGACACAAGCGAGTTCACGCGATTGTGTTTTGTTTACGTTTAAAAAGGGTGGTCGGGTAAGCGTGTTTTCTGGCGCTCAATCCGAATTGAGCCCATGAAAATGCCAGGTAATTCTGATTTGTTATTGTAGAAAACCCTAGGCTCGCGTGGCTCATGACAGGCCGTCTCGGCCGCCTTGCTGTTGGCGCGTGGCCAACGGGACACGCGTGTCTCCACTACGTCACCACATCTGTTCAGTAATATGTACTTCTTAGGGTTGCCATTGGTATGAATGCTGTCTTTGCTTGTTGACATGATCACAGTCAAGTTGTTTATCATCACATCATCACTAGCCTTTTTAATGTGCCCAATGCTGGGGCACGGGCCTTCGGGATGGAAGAATTGTAGGGAGATTAGACCATAACCCACCAAGCTGGCGCAGTGCGGGTTGGTGGGTATTTACGACAGCAGAGGCACCCGGGAACAACGGGCTTAACGTGCCGCACGGAGGAATTCGAGATAATACATTTTCCGTCACTCGTCCTATGACCGACCTTAGCGACATTGCTTAGTTTACGCAATCGCAGGCCTAGCGAGCTATGCCACTGCGCTAGCGAGCTCCTCAAGTTGTTTATATGGCGTACATTTAATTTTCCTCCTTAGCCGCTAATCGAGTATTTAAAAACATTTTAACTGATTAATCGAAATTAATCTATGGATCTTTAAGAAAAATGCACGAAAAAATGAATATAACAATTCAGTGCCACACTGTTTAGAAGCTTACCCCGTAAAGAGTGTTGATTAAGCTAAGTAATGTTTATCGAATGGGTGACCAAAAGTATGGTTATATCTTGTCTCTGACCTTAATATAACTGGTTCTTCCTTATCGGACTTTGTTCCTTAATTAATTGGGGTAGGCACGGTGCCTACGTCGAACTGTCACGCCTTCAACATAATAAATAAATGTGGGGATTAAATAAAGATATTGCAAGTCTGGGAAAAATTACAAATCGTCTATCATCCCCGTTAACGTCTATATTACTTGGGCACAGGGCTTCTCTACGAATAGAAGAATCTAGAAAGTACACACCAAGCGCACCCAGTGCCGATTGGCGGAACCATCAGGTTAATGTGTATTCCGGGTCTTAGCGAACATTGCTTAGTTTTTGCAAGTGCATGCCATCCTAGCGAAAGAACTCAGGCAGAACAAAATGATAATAATATAATAATCTCAATTATTATAGCTTTAAGAAATTCATCCGTTCACTTAATATTTTACAGTCGGCAGCTTTTTTAACATAGATTTGTATTATAATGATTACAATTACCGTTCTAAAGTGCGGCCATAGTAAAATAACTATTTATGTCTATTAAACTATAATTGAACTGCATTAGACTATAGGTAGGCAACCTTAAATTATTGTATAAATAGCTTGAAGCCGAATGGAAACAAAAGCTGGTTACGCCAGAGATTATAATTAAATACAAGTCATAGATAATTTCACTTTAAATATTACATACATACATAAATCACGCCTATATCCCCGAAGGGGTAGGCAGAGGTGAACTAGCACCCACATTTCGTCAATTATGTTAGGTCCCATGTAATAGGTGGCCATTTATCGGGCACAAAAGTCGCAGTAAATTGCTATTGCTAGGTGGTACAAGAGGAACGCTGCTGCCCATTCCTCATCATTGATTTATCCTTAGTCGCCTTGTACGACACCCACGGGAGAGATTTGGGGTGGTGACAATTGTATTCTACTCTGCCGTCACCACACGGCACTTTAAATATTGATACAATGAAAATAAAATTTTAGCTGTCGGTCGATGTCTAACCACAACGACTATCGGATAAATTGATTAGATAATAGTATTTTGCGGAATGTTACAAATAAAAACTAGTGAATTTACAATGCCACTCTTTGATTGCTTATTGTCTATTTGCTCCCTGCAATGGGCTTTTAGGGATAAGAAGTGATGAATGATGATGACTTGTACAAGCAAAACAGGTGTGTTTACCAATGATTCCCCTATGTGTACGTCGATGTCTAATCACGCATAAATACCTTGTAAAAGCATTAGGCAAACATCAACTGGTATAAAAGTTAAAGCACTGTTAACCCTCGTATTTTATTATAGAGATTTTATCAGATAATGTCGATTGCGACAGGCTGAAAGGCAATTGAAAACATCGTAGACGGCTTAGTTACATAAATTGCATTATTCACACAAAAAAAATGGACAGTTTATGCTAAATTCGTCATTACATCACAAATTAGGGCGCTTTATATAATAGAAGTTCTTATGCCCGTTTTCACCATCAATCCCTTTATTTTAAGGGACCCCTAACTAGTTTTAGGTGGTCCTTAATGACATTTTTCGTTTCACCAACACATAGGTGACTCTTAACGCCAAAGGGTACCCCTAAAGTTTGAGGAGCCGATGTTCGGCCCCCTAAAAATTAAGTGACAGTTTTATCGTAATATGTCAAGAACTGACAATAATCGATATAAACAAGCGTTGCTATGATACAAAGGTAATAGAGAATTTACTATGAGACCAAGGAACATGCCATACAGCTTTATAAATATTCTATAAAGTGTATAAAATAGACGGAATAAATCATTTAAAGATTTTATTTACTTTATAAATAGTTCCCAATATTTTTATTTATTGTATTTTAGTTAATTAACAAAATTATTTCACCTAAAAGGTTATTTTAATATAAAGTACGGTGTTTGTCATCACTAGTCTGTCACTTAGTTTGACAACCCCTAAAAAAGTGTTCCCTAGCTTGGTGAAAACGAATTTAAGTAAAGGGGTGGTTTAGGGGATCACTTTGCTTAGGAGATACCTACTTAAGTAATTGTTTAGGGATTGATGGTGAAAACGGGCATTAAACATTTACACGTACAACTTGTACCTATTTATTTACTATTGAAGCATATTTACTCTTTAGGGTGTATATTGAACCTAGCTACGAATTGATCCAAGTAGGAAATGGGGTGCGTATTTTTTAATACTACGCCATCAATTATATGGTCGCCAACCTTCATTGTAGTTGCCATATGGTACCGAATTTCAAATAACTTTCCTTTATAAACTAATCATACTATATCTGAATGAGTAAAATCTACATCATGCTATACCTGAATGATTGTGGCTTAAGGTCCCTTTTTTGAATTGACGGCCGCCTTGGTCGAATGCTCAGATTGCTGGGTATTGGCCAAGAGGTCCCGGGTTCGAATCCTGGTAGGGGCAAACTTTGTGATGACCACAAATGTTTGTTCCCGAGTCATGGTTGTGTATATGTTTATGTAGTATATTTTCAACATTTATATATATAATTATATTAAAAATATGTCCGTCATCTAGTATCTATAACACAAGTGGTTAGGCTACTTACTTTGGGCTAGATGATAGGTGAGAGAGAGTGTAAAAATATTTATTTATTTATTTATTATTATTTGAATCCATATTCGCATATGATTCAAGCGTACATACATAGGTATATAAATCATGCTTATCATAATACTATTTCAAGATTGTGTTCACCCGTAGATGATCTTGTAAGGATATGACTTGACAGATAGCCAGCGGTCTGACCTTTCAATCAAACCGGCCGTCAAAACAGTCAAACAAAATATAAACAAAAAGCTAGAAGTTAATCTTAAAAATATATCATGACAGACAGAGAGTATAAAAATGTCTCTTTATTTACCGTGGTTTCCGACTGAAATATAACCAATGAATGTCACCATAGTTACTAACACATCAAAGGCGATACAAAACATTAAGCCTGCAAGTATTTCGCGTAGGAAAACACAGCGTAGGATTCAGTGTACGTATCCGCAGCTGAGTGATTAAAAACGGCATCATAATGAACCTTCTGACAAACATTATTACGTATATTTTTGGTTAGCAACGCGGACACTCAGTGTCATGACATCAGATACATAAGGTAGATTTCACATGATATATTGCTACAACTGCTCATCACAAGCGCGCCCGTACTACCATCGTAAAGCGCCTCCGAGATGGTCAAGCGGCTTCACGTCAAACACGTAGATTTTCTGTTGTGCTTTCTAAACAGTGTGATTGAAACGCCTGCCAAGAGACTTGACCATATACTACATACATACATTTAAAATCACATCCAGCGCGTATCAAGCTCATAAATTTGACTCAAGCTTCAAGCGAGCGTTGTAGACGATCGAAATGATTGAAGCAAGGTAAAATCTACGTGATAGACGCGAAGCCGCTTTACCGTCTCGGAGGCGCATAACATTGGTATTAGGACGCTCTGCCAATGACAAAATTGTCCCGACAAACACATCCCGCCATAACTGCCAAATAAATTATAGGGTATTGCGATTGGCATGATAGTGATTTTCAAAATTGTTGCTGCCTAGTTATGCGTAATATATTTTTAGAAGTGAACAGCAAATACCTATTTATAATACGGACATCTTTCCTAAATATTTGTACATAGACATATAAAAAAAAACGGTGTGTTCAGTCCCATGTAACAAGGGGCGAGCCTATTGCCATCTACCGGGAACTTTGTCAATCGTAGTATCGCTAAGTGGTGTATCAAGAGAGCGTTCATTTTTTTAAGGGTTGTTGGATGAGGTGCCCTTGCAGCGTACCCACCGGTTTTTTTGAAGCCAAGCAAATTCGGTTTCTTTACGGCCATCATCCCCCGAAGAAGTCTTTCTAAGTTTAAATTTATTATGTAAAATTTGTCCATCATCTAGCATCCATAACACAAGGGCTCTTATGCTACTTACTTTGTGCTAGATGACAGGTGTGAGTCTAAGAAATATTAAATGTTTTATTATAATTTATGAAATCATGCACATGACATAATTAATCGCACATAACAACGCTGCGCGGAACAATGGGAACACAATATCCGCACGAGTAGAATTTTTGGCATCGTTTCAAAAAAATCATCCGATATTTTGTATATGCACCGACCGGCGCAAGCAAGTAGTGGAATCGATTACGCTCTTATTGATAACTAGTGGTCGCCCGCGGCTTTGCTCGCGTTAATGTCGGTTATTATATAGCTTGTAGTCTTCCTCAATAAATGGATTATCCAACACAATAAGATTTTTTTAATTTGAACCAGTAGTTTCTGAGATTAGCGCATTTAACCAACCAACCAAACAAACTCTTCGGGTTTATAATATTAGTGTAGATTCTAAATAGAGTCTGAGGTCGGTAGTATTGGCATTTAAACTGTACACATGCTTATTGCCTGGAGCACTGCGTTTCTTTGTCGGTAAATTAAAATCACTGTGTCGATGCACCGTCTGGTGGTTATGACTGAAAGTTTATGGGATTGGAAGACTGTGTACGCTTTTTTATAGTTCGAACTCTACTATAAAATATTTACACAAATAACACATAAATCACGGCTATTTCTCTCCGAAGGCGAAGGGTTGGCAGAGGTTTATTGCAGAAACGCTCATTATCACTGGCTCTTTAATGTCAATGTTACTACTCGACGGCGCTGTGACTTAGCGCGCTCGCCATGCGATTGCCTAAGCAATGGCTGCTAAAGCTGCTCATTGGATGGGTGATCAAAAATGTATTAAATCGAGCCACCTAGCTTCGAAAGTCAGGTTGAGCTGTTGATGCCGGCGGCATCATTGCTGAACTGTATACATATTTCTAAAATGTTTACAGTTCGATGATGAATTTAATTCTTATTGTTTATTATTTTTACGACGGTAATGTGGTGTAGCTTGGTTCAATTTTCCTGCTTTCCCATGTGATACAATAGTACATCAGCATTGTGATCTTCCGAAAAATTTGGAACCGGTACCAACTGTCCTTCAGGACAAGATGCTGACTGTACACTGTACAGTCATCAAGGTTGGCGTATGTTTTTAATCGTCGCCTCCAATAAAAAAGCGGTCTATTTTGAGCGCGCCCAGCTGCTCCAACACGAAACTATAGTTACCGCGTATCATTAAAAGTGACAAGATCGCCGCTTGTATGCCTGGAGCGCTGCCGCTGCGCCCGCGCCGCTCGGCCGCACCAATGTCAAGGCAAGCTGTTGATTTATGCCATGGCAAAAATAGATCGCGCCTCGTGTTTATACGATTTCTACCATTGCTTATGTTAATTTCAGTGAAATTTTTAACTTACTTACGTATACATAAATCACGCCTTCATAACAAAGGTGTAGGCGGAGGTGAAATAACTCTCACACTAACCCCCGAATACAGAAACGCTACTCAAATTTTGAGTATACACACTACTTATAAAATACCTGTCAGAATTGTTAAGGAAAAACATCAATTTTGACAATACTTAAAAGTTAAGCAGGACTCAAACTTTTTGTAGCATTTCTGCATTCGGGGGTTAGCCATTTATGTTAGGTATTGTGGCCGGTAATAAACACGCATCCTTCCCATTGCGGGCGAAGGTGCTGACCACTATTCTAACAAAGACCATAGGTTACTCTGGTAATTTTTCTTAGCCTTAGTAATTGCGTTTTTTTTACTGAACAATATTAATTAATGTCCATTCCAATCAGAATAATATATTCCCAACGACTTCCTGGGCGACATTTAGATCTACACTATAAAATACGATTTTATAATTGGATCTTTGATTTTTAATTTATTTACGTCAACGATGTAAATGAAATATTCAGTCAAGTTTTATAGATTTATTTTTACTACCGATTTGAATAAAGAAAATGTCTAGATGCTACTAGAGGCTCATAATGATTGAATTTCGATAAATGAACGTTTCTTTATTGTGACATTTACTTTGTATTTTTTAATACTGCCAACAATAAACGAATAAGAAAACAGAAAAGAACAACAGAAAAAAAAAAGTTGAAATATAAACTTTATTGCATCTAGTTCACTTGTTAAATAAACAAAAGACGCTATCTACGCTGATACCGTTGAAAAATGTACACACCCCTAATCGACAACATAGCACCAGTCACCCGTTGGCACGGCCAGTGTCATCGGGCGAAGTGTTTACGCATCCACACAAACTACAAGGGGCGGAGGCAATTGTCCCTGTTAGCGAGGGAAAAACTAATCACTTCCCCATCCATACAAGTTAATGGTAACACTCTGGAAGGCGGCACGGCAGCGCCTTTTGGCTTAGGGCCCAATGCACCAAGCCCCAGCGATATATAAGCCAGGCACGCGATATTGGCGCAGTAGACACCTCGCTTTACGATTCTCTTCTAGGTGACAAGTGCCACAGCGTAAATCTACAACACTCGACGTAGCGATTATATAAAAATGTTTACCACCTCATCTTACCCACACACAAATGTCACAAGGTTGATGAACCTTTTAATAAAGAATAAGCAATGGTAAAGAGTAATAAGTATAGAGTGCAACATAAGAGTGCTTATTGATACAAAAATTAATCAACAAAATAGTCAACTTTTATAGTAAAAAAGACCAGGGAAAATACCGGCCTTAACAAAGGTCGAAGTTGTTCATTCTTCATTAAAAAAATGTAAAATAATATTACAAAGAAAAAATGGTCAGAAAATTGTAAAAAAATACAAATTCTGATCTTTTTCTGTGTAACAAATATATAATTTGTTTTTTTAGTAACTAGAATTGGCTCAATCAGCAGTTATGACGGCGTCTCTCAATTGTTTCAATAATGAGAATAAAAATTTGGATTCTATAATGAAATATTATTCATTACGATGTTGTTACACTATTTTATTACTTTCATTCGATGTGTTCTCTACTTTTTTTCGATGTTGTACATGACATAGTCACACCTACATTTGGTTTGACCCAAGAATTAGTTTTATATTGTTAAGTTTGACTTTGTTGACACACCTTCTTCTTCTTCTTCTTCCTGCCCTGTTCCCAGTCTATCTGGGGTCGGCGCAGTATGTTTCCTCTTCCATTCATATGTCAGACGTCATCAAGCCATCCACTCCCTTTTGATTCATA
The DNA here is from genome assembly GCA_963931975.1 of Cataclysta lemnata. Classification (NCBI taxonomy): domain Eukaryota; kingdom Metazoa; phylum Arthropoda; class Insecta; order Lepidoptera; family Crambidae; genus Cataclysta; species Cataclysta lemnata. The sequence continues at coordinate 13,288,796 of OZ008340.1, read as the reverse complement.
TCATCCATCCGTAAAGGTGCTAGTGATGAATGAATGTATAGAAAAGAGACGGAACGGACCATGTCGAGAGACCCATGAACGGAGAGAGTGATTAGAATGACAACATTCCAATCCATACTGCTCAAGGTTTTGGCTTAGGTTTTACAGCCGGCCGCCTGCCTGACACCAACTCTCTTTGGGTACGCTGTTGTTGGTGGTTTGCCCTCCACCATTCGGGTGCCCCAAGGTGCGTATTGATCTACACCGGGCAATCTCCCTTAGTCGACTTTTACGACACCCATGGGATGAGTTGGGGCTGGCCTATTCTACTTTATTTGTTCGCTCCCAGGCCAGCATAGAAGGTGACTTTGTTGACACACCGTGATATAGAATCAAATGTTTAAAAACATTGGCAGACCCAATACATAAAATAAATACATTTAAAAATTCATAAGCATTGTTTGACCTCGACCGTACGGTTTACACAAAGGTCACTGGCTCTTATAACTTTTCCAGCTTCTTGGTTCGTGGCGATTTTAATTTGCTACAGTTTTCAAGAAACGTGCAGCTTGTAAACTGTAAATATGCTTTAATTGCCCTGACATTTAAAAGAAACTGGCAAAAAATATTGCGTTTTATTCGACATTTTATTAAATAGTTTTACGGCCACTTGGTCGTATTTAGACCACGATCGAAAAGTTTTTATCAGGTTTCACAGTAGGTTTTTGCAGCAAATTCTAAATAGATTAAGCTAGGTGTATACTTGTGCAAATCAGTCATGAGAAATGGGTAGCAGCGTTCCTCTTATACCACCTAGCAATGTACCTACTGCGATTTTTGTACCCGATAAATGGCAATAGGCTCGCCACCTCGCCGCCGCCTCGCCACGATATTACATGGGACCTATCATAACTGGCGAAACGTGGGTGCTAGTTCACCTCTGCCTACCCCTTCGGGGATATAGGCGTGATATATGTATGTATGTATGTATGTATACTTGTTAAGACTTCGGTATTTCTATTGTTTTCACTCTACATTCTCCTACTCCTCCTTCAATTCCACAATAATTTATCATTTTATGATATTTCTAAAGTCTTCGACTTCTTTATCGATATAATAATTGTATATTACTACCTACTTTAGCTTGGAGCACAATTTTAAAAAGTTTAGTAATTGTTTCGTTAAAACACTAGACAACGAGACTGTCTGTCCTCGTCCGACCGGTGAAAATACCTATTAAGGTTTCGTCCTCAACAACCTTATTTCATTCGCAGCATCAATGAACTCTTAGCGTTGTTTTGCTATAATTCGTTGTTTTTTCGTATAGTTTTTTTCTTTGATATCCAGAGCGCTAAAATAATTTAAGAAAGACAGAAGAACACTACCATAAATGAACAATTAATTAAATAAGCGAAGTATAATTCAAGTAATTGTTTATTTTTATTTTATTTTATACAATATAATGCATATTTATTGCGTGGTTTGGTTTAATTAATCAAAGATTTTAATTAAAAGTAGTACGTTTAAACTCTAACCTAGTTTTGAAAGAATGAATTGTTACTACTTTAGTCTGAATAAATAAATTAATAAACTCTATCGTTATTAAGCAACGATTTTCTATAAATTCTTTGACGATTTATAAAACTGTTAATATTTGATTACGAATAATAACGTTTGCCCTTATTAGCGTGATAATTTACAACCAATTGATTTGACATCGCCTCACATGTCACCAAGGGTGGCTTAAACACGAGTTTCGCTTCAATGGTTTTATTGTTTGCGGCTGACGAAAACATGTATCGTAACAGCTATTTATTATTTTTAGATCGGTGTGTTCGGGGTGAACGAACTGGCTTGAGTTGTTTATCTATTATTTACTATAAAATATTCACAGTGTCAATAATATTAGGGCGACTATTGTTTATTCACCATTTGCGATCAAACCACTATACTATTATTAAATAATTTTATTTATTTAAGTTAAATATTTTTATTTTCCGTTAAATAGCTTGCTAGGCGATGATTGATAAAAGGGGCAAAAGTCTTTTGAAGCCTGAAGGAGCTGTTGATTTTGGATTAAAGTCATACATATGAGTCTTCGGTATTTGTTGCCCTGTGGTGACTGAAGAGCGAGCTGAATGTAGAGTAGAAGTAGAGGATGGTCATAATAGTTGCATACTATTTTGACTATCCCCTACTTCTCTATTGGGTATCGTACAAGGTGACTAACTGCCGCACCCAGAGACGTCAAATAACGTTAATGAGTCAAAAAATGACAATTCAAAACTAGTCGCTAATCTTGCCGGGTCTATGGTCTAGATTTGAATGAAAATTTTTGACATTAAATACTCATTAAAGTTAATTGTCGTCTGTGAGTGCGGCAGTTTAAGTAATAAATATAATGAGGAATAAGCCTTGGAAATCAGCTTAGCGAATTTCATTCCAGCGCGGCCATAACTTCTGGCTTGCCTCTCCTAAATTCACATTACTGTCGCATGAAAGCACTTTCATAAGTTCGAAGTGAAAATATGTATTCTAAATTGGGAACGAAGAGCCTGGTACCACAATAGCTGCCGGTTACGTTAATGTTGTCCGACTATAATACACGAATATAGGCCAAACTACCAAATGTTTGGCGTGAGTGTTTCCAATAGTCGACGGAAACGTGCAGTGGAACGATACAGTGACGCAATGTCGTTCGACACAATTTTATCACTGACGGATTAAGGGTTATCACGCATGGGTTATGAGTGTGTGATCGGTGGCCTGATTCGAAAACATTTATTAGGTTAACTGATCCCGCGGGATAAGTTAGAGCGGGATAAATTATTGACTAGAGAGTCATAGTAGGGTAAGGGATTAAAAATATATTTATATAAAAAATTCTATAGTATTTATATAAAAATGAATTGCTGTTCCTTTTGTCTCGCTAAAACTCGGGAACGGCTAGGCCGATTTAGCTGATTTTGGTTTTGACATAATTGTCTTGGATCAGGCAAGGCATTAAAGGTGAGAAAATATTGAAATATTGCGAGGAAAATAGTAAAAACAACAATTTAATTTTCCCATATAAACTGCTTTCTTGTCAAACATTTGACGTTCGTCTGTTCAGTACGGTGTTTGGGCATGACAGCAAATCGTAACCATGGCTACGGGGTAATTTATAAAGGAAACTTTATTAATTAATATAAGTATAGGTTATTTTACGAAAAACAAGAGCAAGTTCTAATGGTTAAGTCAGGCTAGGACCATAGTTTAATATTGGTCCATTTTTTGAGAGTCACGGCCTGCCTCACAATCCGATAATATCTCGTAGACGAACCGCTAATGGAAACAGAACCTTTTGCGTACCGCAAAGTATCAGCGGAGGCAGCCGCTGATAAAGCTATTAGCTATATGGAGCAAACTTTCTAAGGGCCTCGGTTGCCTATTAATTTTGTACAGTCACGCAAAAACTGGCTTTTATTGGCCAAGCAAAATTTTTGTGTCAGGCATATTAAAAAGTTCCAAAAATTGTTTTGGTGTTTGCTTGTTATAAATGATCCAAAGTTACAAGCTGACAGGCGCGCCGTGAACGAACGGCGGCGGTGAAACTTTCGCATGGATGGTTACGTTGGAACGCTAGGTTCGGATTTGGCAGGAGGGAGAAAGGTGAAGACTGAAGTGGAACTAGTTACCTCTACTTTTTAATAATCGTTACCACGTCTATTATTAATATTCCCGACTTTTTTCAGGTCTTTCATTTTTGACACTAAGGGCCTGTTTCACAATCGATAAGTAAGTCTTAAGTAGCTTATTTCGCAGATCATTTGACAGTTGTAATATGAAATATATGTCAATTGAACTGCAAAGTAAGCTACTTCGAACTTACTTGTCGATTGTGAAACAGGCCCTTAGTCTAGGATTGATTTGTTAAAACAATTGAATAGGCAGATTTAACCTGTCGCGCTGATGATTGTACTGAATCATTAAGCATATCTTATGCCAAGAATCGTGCATAGTCAATGTTTACGTTTAATTGAAGACATAATTTCATCACCAACCCTTTATGGATCGAAGAATATAGCACGCTGGCTCATTGCATTTTGGAGACCAAAGGCTCAACGTGCCCTCCGAAGCACGGCAAACTCGTGATAAATCTGGTCACCCATCCAATATGCGAACGTTGCTTAGATTAGGCAAACGCAGGCTGACCCCATTGTTAAACCTCTGCACGATCTCCTTAGAAATAATCTAAAAATGAATTATTACCGCTCTGCCCGCGTCTGTCGCCACCTGCTCACACGATGGTAGGAAACGAAAAAAATTGGCAAACACCATGCTACAGTTGCGCAAACGTGGGCTCCGACTGGATGTGGAATATGTCGTTGGTCACAAAAACATATAGGTTCAATTAACACTTTCTCGTGTCTTCTCGCTTCTCACTGAGAGATGACATCGAAAGTTAGTAATGGCGCCAAGCCAAGAGCCTAATGCTATGTCCTTAGTTCCTAATACGAATAGATGCATAATAATAAACGAGTAGTTTTCACAAAGCGACATTATTAATTCAACCCGACCCTTACCTAAACACTTATGATTTACGGTTATAAGTATGGGTACTCCAAAACATTAAAGATAATATTTTCTTTGTTATATTTTGTACCAGTAAGTATATGTATAATAATGTTTTCTTATATTTGCACGAGCACTACACATTTGAAATAAAACAACTTTTACGGATAAGACTCGCGTATAATTTGGTGTTTGGCATATTAATTATTTAACCCGACGTTTCGATCACTTTACAGTGGCCGTGGTCACGGGGGGACTAAAGATGACAGGTGTCCTCACAATAAAGTAATAATTAACTACCGTCATAATATTTGATATTTTAGGTGTTCCGATTTACACAAACAGAGCTTACAGTATCATTGTTTTTGGCAGTATGAGGACGGTGTTGGGATTTAATTATTCTAATAATTGGGTCCCAAGCAGGTGGTATGTTCCAACCATTATCTCTATTGAAGTTTGGATGTTTCTTGATTTCAATAGCTTCACGTATCATTCTAGGTATATATCGTTTCTCTTTTGCTAGAATTTGCGGTTTATCAAATCTTAAATAATGATTGGGTCCGTCTAAGGCATGTTCACATACTGCAGATTGTTTGTGTGATTTGTTTCGCGCCTATGTTTCACATCAGCTATGTGTTCTTTTACCCGGGTCCCTATACTTCTTTTTGTTTGGCCTATATAGGAGAGTCCACAGTCACAATCTATCTTGTAAATTCCTGCATCTTGAAGGGGGATGTTACACTTTACAGGTCTTAGAAATTGGTTTATCTTCTTCAGCGGCTTGAAATAAGTTTTAATGGAAGCACGCTTCAAGATGTTCCCAATCTTGTCAGTGACATCCAAACTTCAATAGAGATAATGGTTGGAACATACCACCTGCTTGGGACCCAATTATTAGAATAATTAAATCCCAACACCGTCCTCATACTGCCAAAAACAATGATACTGTAAGCTCTGTTTGTGTAAATCGGAACACCTAAAATATCAAATATTATGACGGTAGTTAATTATTACTTTATTGTGAGGACACCTGTCATCTTTAGTCCCCCCGTGACCACGGCCACTGTAAAGTGATCGAAACGTCGGGTTAAATAATTAATATGCCAAACACCAAATTATACGCGAGTCTTATCCGTAAAAGTTTTTTTATTTCATATATGTATAATGTTCTAATAACAAACAAATAAAATCAAATGCTGCAACATTTTGATAATGATGTGTTGAAGTAAATCTCGCGGCCTTCTTTATGATCCATTACATACATCCACGAAGGTTAAATAAATCTTCAAGGACATAATTTTAAAGAATCAATAATATGAAAAAAGTATGTACTACTAACGAATATTGGTCGTTAAGTTACAAAAATAAAATATGAAACTCGGGGATTTTCTAAGCCTCTCTTAGCTTACAGTGCCTATTTGTTTTAAGCTCAATATTCAACGTTGCGTCGCCCCAGTCTGTAATTAGTAACCATTATCCGCAGATCATGTTGTTATTCGTAAAACTGATTTAAATTTTATAGCAACCTTGATGTTGACATAATTCAGAAAATAATATTGGCTAATGCACGCCAGTGGGGTGGTGAATAAATTGGAACAGTTCGTGTTGTCTACATTCATAAAATGCCACGAATTTATAATCAGTCAACGCGGTAGTCGTGAGTGTTGGTCGTTTATTTATGACGGTAATTAAAATTGATTCTCGTCTAATTTGCTTCGATTTTATTACCAAATGTTTAACGATAATCAATAACGTGTTATTAACGCACATGTTACGATATTAAAATAGTTTTGAGACGTTATCAACGGTTGTTATTTTAAGGTGGTCAACATAGTGAAAAATGGTCAATTCAAGCAAGACAAACATTTTTTTCATTATTTATTTGTTAATTAATTGAAAATCATGTCAATATTCGAAAATATGTAGAACGTCTGTGTTGGCCGAGTATTATAGACAGCCTTTTAGCAAGCAATTGTGTACATTTCTTTTTTTTAATCAGCCAGCTAGTTAGTATGGAAAATTTTATTCGGTATCCGTAGATAAATCTACATTTAGCTTAAAACCCATATCGTATCAATTTGAAAGATGGCAATATCAGCCGATAAGTTCAAACTTCGGCTTATCAAAGCTAAGTCCGACCTTGTGGCTTGATATTGCTGTATCTTTGCTCAAAGTTCGTTTTTGTTCGTTCTCATAATTCATCGCCAGTAAAGTCTTTTTTTTATTTTATTAAACCAGGCTTCAGACAAAAAAGGGACTACTTTAATGTATGCGGGCGTGTTAAATTGAAGGACGGAGCAGGTAGGTCAAATGTTTCATTGTAACAGCATATAATTCCTATATTGCAACATATATCGCCTATATTGCAATGAACTGAACACAAGTCGCTCATTCAATTCAAGAGAGACGTAACTAAACAAATTATGTACAATATTCTCGGTGTTATTACAAAAAAGTCTTTAAGGCGTGTTTAAATCTGTGTTGTCGTTTTTTTGTCAATAGGGTGTGACTGGAAAACGTATTTTTTACACGAGAGTACCTATCTGCTGTAGCCAGTATGCTTGTTTTGGGCCCCTTTCACCCATCACTTTTGTTTTGAAAAATGTTGTGAGTTTAACAACATTGTATATATCCCTTATTATAAAACATGGACTAAAGTTATTTAAAATTGATGCTAACTCTGTTTTTCATTCAGCAAATAAAAGGGACGCCGTGTGGTGACGGAAGAGTAGAATACAATTGTCACCACCCCAAATCTCTCCCGTGGGTGTCGTACAAGGCGGCTAAGGATAAATCAGTGATGAGGAATGGGCAGCAGCATTCCTCTTATACCACCTAGCAATGTACTGCGACTTTTGTGCCCGATAAATGGCAATAGGCTCGCCACCTATTACATGGCACCTAACATAATTGGCGAAACGTGGGTGCTAGTTCACCTCTGCCGACCCCTTCGGGGATATAGGCGTGATTTATGTATGTATGTAAATAAAAGTGACAGCATCAATTTTAAACTATGACTTACTTTAGTTCGTGTTTTATAATAAGGGGGATTATGTACAAAAGTTTCTGGCCTATGTAAGCCCTACAAACGTCCTTGAGGTTGCCTCCTCAACAGTATTTGAGTTTTCTAATTTGCAATCTAAATGCAAACTTGCGAGAGTCAGAGCTGTCAGCCTTAACGGTGAATGCGCTATAAATAGCATATTTAAGTTCCGCGATTTGTGTACTATTGAAGTACAATTCGTTGCTTTATTTAGAACCAGACTATATTTAGAAGTGAGACAATTTAAAAAAGAGCATTTCGTAATATATCTCCATTTTCATTTGTCAATGTGTGATTACATTAAGACTCTTTCTTACTTCTTCTTATATTGAATAGGCATTGACTGCTTATTGCTGTTTTTTTTAAATCGTGGTTGACGGAACAAACCTACAACAATTCCTTCTCATACTCTATCGCGCGTATGCATTCGTTTGAAAACTTTATCTTTATCAATGTCCGCGTTTGTAAATTATTTTTTTTTCAAATCTCTCCCGTGGGTGTCGTACAAGGCGACTAAGTAAATTAGCGATGAGGAATGGGCAGTAGCGTTCCTCTTATAGCACCTAGCAATAGCAATGTACTGCGACTTTAGTGCCCGATAAATGGCAATAGGCTCGCCACCTATTACATGGGACCTAACATAATTAGCGAAACGTGGGTGCTAGTTCACCTCTGCCTACCCCTTCGGGGATATAGGCGTGATTTATGTATGTATGTATGTATTACCTACTGCTTCTTCGTTGTGTATTAAATATACACAAAAATCGAATTCAGTACTTTTTTGAATGACTTGTATATCAATACTAATAAATTATAACGCTGAAGAATTTGTTTGTATGGTTATACGCGGTAATCTCAGGAACTACTGACTCAAATTGAAAAATTCTTTTTGTGTTGGATAGTCCATTTATCAAAGAAGCACAACATTTTACAAAATTTGCTACATAGCGCTGCTCTACGTGCATATTGGCGTGCAATGTTAGAGATAACGTCGTATCTCTTGTAGCGTAGTCTTATCTCTTGTGGCTTAGGAATGGGTGGTTCAAAATATTATTATCATTATAATCCACCTGGCCTATTCCCAGGTTATATAGGGTCGGTGCGGTTAGTTTTATACATGCGTAGGTCATAGCATCACCTAGCATCACCTACCATCCATTCGTATCACTCTATTACTCAGATGAAATTCAAAATAGTATAAATAAAAAATCAAATTATAATTTGATTGTAATTTGATTTTAATTTAAATATTATAAAATATATTTCAACAAAAAAGAGATAAGGGTGACAGGATGTAAATAATATTATTTTTATCTGATTATAACATTTTTCTGATCAAAGTGTAACCAAAACATTGAAATGTTGGAATTGCGTGCAAGTTTTATTTTTCGGTTTTGTAAAAAAGTAATTTTTCCTTTACAGATAGCCGATTTGTGCAATGTATACAAGCGTACACACTCCAATCTGTGTCATATCCTATAATAAAAGGTAGACATGTATAGGTTACCTAGATTTCGTTAGTTGATACCCAAAGGGGCAAGAGCCTCTCTACGTTCTATCCACAGTCGTCTAGTATGACACCAGCGGGAGAGGCACTGCCTGTGACCATTGTTGTGTGAGCTCTGTTGTCACCACATGGCGTCAGTATCTTACCATGCGAGGTGAGCCGGGAGTTGATGCGTGCCGTGATGGCTCGTGCCACCTCCGTGGCGTCGGGTGCGCGCTGTTGGTGCAAGCGCAGCCGCTCGAACAAGCAGTCCGCAGCTGATTCGTCCGCCATGCGCAAAGCTGCTGGCGAAATAAACAAAAACGACAATCAGCTTACAATTAAGACGACGAGGAGGATATGCGGGCAATAAAAACGGTAATAAACGGTATCAAAATAATGCAAAATGATTAGGATGATATAAATCAAAAGGGAGTGGATGGCTTGAGGACGTCTGACCGATATGAATAGAAGAGGAAACATACTGCGCCGACCCTATATAGACTGGGAACAGGGCAGGGAGAAGAAGAAGAAGTTTATTGACATTTTTGACATGAACAATGACAATGATAATTAAACTCGCATTCAGGGTTCAAATGAATTTGTCGCCTCAAGAACTTTGTCGACGTACCTAATCAGTATGCTTTCGAATATCAGGCATTCATTCATTCCGTACCGACGCAGCCTCGCAATCCCAAACAAACATAGGTACAATGTGTAGGCGTGATCGGAAACGGGACCAACATAAGAGCGCAGCGCTTCACGAAGCGAGAACTGCATTCTAGAATCTGGGCCGAAATGCAATGCTGATAATGGTCCGTGGTGAGACTGAGAGTGGTGAAGACAATGCATGAGAACGAGGAACGTACGTGTGTTTGTTGCTGGCTGTCAAATGTGAGTAAACAATTGCGGTGAGCGGAGTGTGAGCGTGTGGGCGAGGTGTCAGCGGCTCAGGGGAGCTGAGCGCCACGCGGCGGCCGGCGGCCGACTAGGCACACTCCCGGGCTGAAAGGAAAAGCGAACGGCGCGGGGGCGGCGCGCGTCGGGAAACACGCCACAGTATAAAAAGAGTGGCAGTATCACATCTCCCTTTCTGGACTCGCTCCATAGTCGAGTGAATGTTCCATAGTCGCGACCTTCTTACTTTATGTATTACGATGCGTCGGGAAATACGCCACAGTACACGAGAGTGGCAGTATCACATCTCCCTTTCTGGACTCGCTCCATAGTCAAATGAATGTAGCGACCTTCTGAATTTTATGTACTACGATTGTTAACCGTGTGGTAACGGCAGAACAGAATACAATATTGTCACCATCTTCAGGACTAGGTAAAGCCATGCGTTCGGTTCCATTACTTGTTTGCATACTTAGCCATAGCCTTAAAGGTCTCTGCATACGTAACGAGATAATAATACCGGACGGGACGGGGACGTGAAATGCCGCGTTCAAAACGTCCCGTCCGTGACTCCGTGACATTTATGTCCTTCAAGTACATTTTGTATGAAACGATATTTCTAAAACTTCCCGTTCCGTCCCGTTCATATAAAAACCCGTCACGTATGCAGAGGCCTTAAAGTGTTATTTTCCGCTAACGAACAATAGAAAGTGTTCTATATTTTCAAGGCAAAAGTTTTATTACTGCTTACACGCAATGTGTCGTTTCGGTACTCATTAATAATCCTACTCTAATACTGTTTTACTGTAAAAAGCTAATTAATCAGAACATCTGGCTACATCGATTTTATAGGTTATACAAATATTTGTCTACACAATTAATTGGGTTATAAACAATATTAAATTTGTCTGGTGTGAGTTGTATGGTTTAAGCATGATTTGGATAGGTCCGGGTCCAAACCGAACTCTGTGTCTCCAAGACAAACATTTTCGTATAATATAGAGTTCAGAATCAATAGTAATTGTCTCGCTTGGTTTCGCCGTATATAATTATACCTAATATAATTATACCTATGTTAAATATAATCACTTAATACACGAGAATAGAATTAAAATCATTTCTCGGGGGTGGGATAAAAGATCTCAAAAGTGTTTATAACAGTAAAAGTTTCTTGTTACCAATTTTGTACAAACTATAAAATTGGAGGATTGGTGACGGCAGAGCAGAATACAATTGTCACCACCCCTCATCTCTCCCGTCGGCATCGTACAAGGCGACCAAGGAAAAAGATACTGGTGGGTAATGGGCAGCAGTGTTTCTGTTAAATCACCTAGCAATATACTGCGATTTACGTGCCCGTCAGATGGCAATTTTATTATAGACTCACCCCCTATTACATGGAACTTAACATAATTGGCGAGACGTGGGTGTTAATTCACCTCTGCCTATCCCTTCGGGGATCATTAGCGTGATTTATGTATGTATGTTTGTAATATAATTAAACACTTACTTTTTCTTCTAGATTTTTTTGTCTCCTGTGTCTGAACTGATGAATCCGTCCCTGAGAAAGAATTTATTTAATGCTAAATTAAGCTTTAAAACATTACATAATAAACCTAAAGACATATTTTAATAATTACACTCAAGTCATTCAGCAGTATTAATAAAACACCAACTCCATTATTACCATACATAAGATTTTACATTATTCCTTTTAATAATTTAACTCTTTATATTAAGACACTTGCCACCATATTTTGATACTTTACACATAAATTGCAGACTATGCAGACTATAATATGTTTAACAAAAATACCTATGGAATAAATCTTGTAATAAGCACTTGCTCACTAAGTAAATTATGTTCAAGCTGTAGAGTAGTCTTATACCATAAAGTGGTGAATAACCTAATATATGATAAAGCCACTAGGTACTAAGTTTTACCTAGAGGCGGTTCTCCTGACATTTCTTATAGCCAAAACTGCGTCTCGCTTCATTTATGAGACCCAATTCTTTTGTACAATGAAAATGCATCGCATTGTGATTTACAATCGAAGAACAGTACATAAAAAAAACATTAGGATAATTTTCGATCTAGATCGCCTGCAAATGTGGAAATGTTTGACACTCCAACTGTCAGATATTTTTTAAAGGATTCAATTAAAAGGATTTATTACAAGAAGGAGTGGTCTATTGTTGTGTATCTAATGTTGAACTCTTCACAAATAAAACCATAGCGTTAGTGAATGCATTTAATTAAATTAATTCTTACCAGAGCAGCGGCTACTGTAGTTAATAAACTACTCGTATTACAATGCAGTACCTACCGTAAAATTCACGCAATGTCATTTTTAAGCGTCCAAATTTAAAAAAAGTTAATTTTTTTATTTATTTACAATTGATGGGTATCCATTGTAAATAAATAAAAAAATTCAAATTGTAATTACAAATTGTATTAAAAACTCATTTCATCGATAGTCACAACGGACAAACCCACCAACCACCAATGGTCCGACTCAACCTCATGGTTATACAGGCAGACTCGCGGGAAATGCGCGCGGAACCTGCGACTGTATTCTACCATACATACATACATCAATCACGCCTATATCCCCGAAGGGGTAGGCAGAGGTGAACTAGTACCCACGTTTCGCCAATTATGTTAGGTCCCATGTAATAGGTGGCGAGCCTATTGCCATTTATGGGGCACAAAAATCGCAGTTCATAGCTATTGATAGGTGGTATAAGAGGAACGCTGCTGCCCATTCCTCATCGCTAATATATCCTTAGTCGCCTTGTACGACACCCACGTGAGAGATTTGGGGTGGTAACAATTGTATTCTACTCTGCCGTCACCACACGGCGGATTCTACTCTGCCGTCACCACGCGGCGCATTCTACCGCTTGCAATAAATAATAAATTATTAATAGTTAATACGGACAGAGGTGGTCCGTGAGATATAATGAAACAAGAAAAGGTATTAAAAAAGAAAAATGTACTTTGATTTGAATACTTATTTATTTATTAAATGGATAAAATATCACCTATTGAACAAATTATACTTTATCCTCATATAAAAAGGGCGTGGGTGAAAGCACGGGAAATAGCTCGTAGTTAACTTATACTTATGCAAGGTGAAGTTTATGATTTATCAATAACACAAACCCGGACGGTTCCAATGCCTGCGTAATTGCACTAGTTCAGTAGAAATGTCAACGAGAGATATATCTAAATGTCAGTTGCGATCATCGCTACAGATGTGGAGCAGCCTTGTGTGGACTAATGAGGGATCAGTTTTGAAAGTTGTCGAACTCTTTTGTATGTGCAACGAGCTTAACATATACTGGCGATGCAATTTTAAATTTTTTGTTTCGATGGCCCATGCCATTTAATGTTCAATTTAACTAATCCACGGGCCATGTTATAGCAAGAGAGAAAATGTAAAGAATTTACATAGTTTTATTTATTTCGAATTGCATTTAAAAATATCTTGACTATTGTAAATTGCTTTACAATGTTGTGATTTTTATCTATAGAGGTAATGAGATGATATCAGTATAAGGAAATTATGAAAGGATAAAAAATGTATTATTTTTTTATTACTTACCTACTATACGACGAAACTTCCGATTTGAAATTAATTAATTTATATCAGACCTTAGCTGTAACATACATACATACATAAATCACGCCTATATCCCCGAAGGGGTTGGCAGAGGTGTAGCTTAGCTGTAAAAGCTTTCTAAAAACGTAAAACAATTTTTCTTTGTAAAATGGAACAGCTGAATCATACAATCTTGTTTATAACGATACCTATAAACAATCTGTCGATATCGCAATGAGTGGTAGCTTAGATGGTTTCAAATGGGTAAACAAATATTCATTTCATATATAACATTATTTGTACAAAATAAAATATTATCATTATTGCGAAAACAAACACATTCATGCAGTAGACAATGAATGATATAAATGTTCATCATGTATGTAGATGTTCTATTGCTTTTTAAGGAAGATTATCGGCTGGACCTGAGTTGCTTTAATTATTAAGTAGGTTGAATTAAATAATAATAAAAAAACTTTATTCAATGACGCCCTTAATTTATATAGCATTTTTGGCTTTTATGAATCAAGTTTCAATGAAGTCTACTGAACATTTTGGCGTTATACAGGTTAGTATTTAAAATTTTAAGATAGTTAATGTAGCCCATTAAACTACCATTCAAATACCTATATATTATAATCTTTGTACTCTTGACATTCATAAGGGTGAAGAAAGCTCTATCCGCACCGGCCAGTCCATTCCATGAACAGTACCGGTTGTTTCTAACACCTAAGACTAAATCTAGCGTAATTCTTATATATTATTTTAAAATGGTCTGCGCCATAGTCGAAGCATGCCGCAAAGGTCGAATAAGGGACCTTTGCGGCATGCTTCGTAGCCCGATGTGATAGGCCGGTTGTAAAACCTAAATTATAATGTAATGTAATATAATATAATGTAATTATAATATAATATAATGTTAAAAAACAATCAACACAAATTATATTTACTGATAATCGATGATATTGTTGTTAATATTAGGGGTTTAAGTATCAAATTACCGTTTTGTATGGAGAATTTAGCGAAAATTCATTCTTCAATACAAACATATTTGCGATTTTTTAAGGAACCACAAATCTAAATTTTATATAATTTTGTTGGTATATTTAGACAACATTAAGCTATAGGATACCTAGATATTTTTTTTTTATAACGGAGACTGACTGGTGTCCGTGTCCGTGGATCTAAGTGGTACTTAGGACGAGCTGTTTTTGAAGATTTATTGGTAGTGAAAGAAATAAAAATAAGATAACATTTTATACATAAATATAAGTCCTTAAAATGAAGTTTAAAATAAAAAAAAAGAATAATGGACATAACTATTGTTTTAAAGGAATTATACACTTCTACTAAATAATGAGGGAACATCGGCAATTTCATACTTTAACCCCTATTACTTTATTGTTATAATATGTAATATTACAAAATACTTATTTACAGAGAGATATGGTACCAATCGGCGAAGTAAACATGCAGAATTCCGAGAAAATGAAGGAAAGATATTGCGAAACAACAAACGTGCGCGTCAAGAGGCAAAGTGGCGGAGGTGAATATGTCATAAATTCGATACATTGGCATTTATTACAAATATTGCTTTGGTAACGTAAAATATAACATTTTAAAATGAAACGCCGTGTGGTGACGGCAGAATAGAATACAATTGTCACCACCCCAAATCCCTCCCGTGGGGGTCGTACAAGGCGACTAAGGATAAATCAATGATGAGGAATAGGCAGCAGTGTTCCTCTAATACCACCTAGCAATAGCAATGTACTGCAATAGGCTCGCCACCTATTACATGGGACCTAACATAATTGGCGAAACGTGGGTGCTAGTTCACCTCTGCATACCCCTTCGGGGAATAAAAGAAAATAGGCGTGATTTATGTATGTATGTAAAATAAAGCCTTTGTGATCGGTAGATTTTGAACGTCCAATGATTCTGCAAGGAATAACACAGAAAAAAAGTTGTGCTATTTACACTATTTTCAAGCCATCGCTTTAACTCTATAGAAGTAGCGACTATCGAATATTTAATGACCCACCTCATTTATCCTGTGGAACATAAAATCAAGCACAGGGCACAGGAAATTTAGCCCCAAAAACCGATTAAGGGAATCAAAGATTTTCACTGAAAACTGATGGTTTTGTATAGACATCAACATCATGTTCTCCTAGTTTATTTGGGGAGGCGAAAGAAGGCAAAGTATGTTTCCTCTTCCATTCATATCGGTTCGCCGTCATTGAGCCATCCACTCCATTTGGCTTATCAGGGGTTTGTATTGACGACAATAAGATTTCCTTTCATAACGTCCACTTTACAAACAAATCAAGCGCATTGTCACAGAGTTAATGCCGCCATTATTTCCAGGCAAATATAGCGAGGCCGCGAAGATGCCACAAATGAAAATACTCCGATTGTTCCTGCAGATGTTCAAGAATTTATGGGCATCGTCATACGTCGGTGGCAGCCATCCTTTCCATCACGAAGTACCGAAACCAGTGGTCAAGGCGTACAAAGAGAAGATAGTGGAGTTCTTCTTCCCAGACATCGAAGACGCCAAAGTAAAAGAAGGACATTAAGAAGAAAATTTTGTTAAAATTAAAAAAAAAGCACCGCAAACACATGTGCCCAAGGATATTAAAAATATGTCGTTGGTACAAAAAGTACCCACACTTGGTCTACAAACATTAGTTTTTATTATCCAGAGGTTGAAAAAAATATAACTACGTATATGCAAATGAAGTTAATATAGTGCCAATTAATGTTCACGCTTCAATGGTTAACTTTGAAACGTACTTTTTCTATAGGAAGTCGCTGCTTAATAAGGTAGTTTAGTACCAAACACCAATTTATTGAAATCTTTTTTTATATGTTAGACAGGGAAGCTCTTGCTCTTCATCTCACCTGATGGTAAGTGATGATAAGGGCTGAAGATGGAATCGAGCTTCACCTGAAACCCTCAACCACAGAGGGGCTGGCTATCTTATCACACATTGTCGGAACACAATAATGCTGTTAACTTTATTATTATGGCGACAGATTTTGATAAGATGGTGGTAGCTAGCCAGGCGGACTTCAAAGAAGTCCTACCACCAACCAAACCGATCACAAAGTTGTACCCTCCTGGGGATCGAACCCGGGACCTCTGGACTTTCATTCCGGTGGGCAAACCACTATCACGGAGGCGGTTAAAAAATCACACTTTGTCGGAAAGTGCAAAAACGTGAAAATAAAATTGATGATTATCGCTGATCTAAAATGTTAGGGTTCTAACCACTGTTAAAATATTTTCAGTTCTATACATCCATTAACACCCTCTGCCACACTATGGAATGATAGGTTTTCTTTTCATCTCTATCTTGTAGAAAATTGCACCTTGAATTATATAGATTACTTTTATGTCATCATATTCAAATAAAATATTAATTCAAAAATGTAGTCACTTCTTATATTACTAATTTGTACCCGTTTACTTAAGGGTATTCATATTCATTTATTCACAAAATTTGTTACAATAAGGTACAATCAAAGAGTGAGTCAGGTCTTAAAATAATTGTGCAAACTCACCTTATAAGGCATTGTGATTTTTAAATAACAATGTACATATTGGGAAAATGGCAAAAAAAAAAATTATGTCAAATATTAATTAAGTCAAAAAAAAATTATAAATTATTAAGCTTCCCACTAAATTATACATTAATAAGCACCGTTCGAATTAAATTATTGGTTTATTACAAATAACGAATGTCAAAAATTTGTTTTTTGTTAAAATATGAATGTCATTATCCAATATGAATGTGCCAACATTAGTTATGCTCTAGATTGCAGTTGCAGTAGATAATGATGGCATAACCCTGGAAAAGAATAATTTGTATATCAAATACTTATCGGTATACTCAAAAACAGTACTCCTCGATCATTGTTCACATTCACTTGAGATATAGATTTTGACTAGAAGAGATATAAATTGAAAAGAGAATAAAAAGCTGCTTTTATTGTTGCTACGTAGAAATTAAATAAATAATGGGGTTTATCCAATAAGTTTTACTGTTCTGCTATAGAATATTTGTTTTCTCAATAACATGAACTGGAAATATTCAGGATCGGCTCTTATTGGAAGCTTGAAATTCTCTGTCATGTTTTTTTATTATTATTATTGTTAATACTAAATATAATGCCTTGAATAAGTACAAGAGTTTTATTGTAAAAGGCCTAATTTTAATAATTACAATTGACTTGCTACCCGCCTTTTTGCAATGGACTAAGCAATTAAATAGTCAATTTGGAGAAAAATGTATGAAATGTAAATGGTCTAAAGTCTCGGCCAACCAACTCGGACGTGGTATATAGGCAGCAGCACGGATTACGGTGGACACTGATTTTATTGCTGCATAAGGAAAATGATTATATTGCTATCTTTTTTCTTTGTAAAATTATTATTTAACCTTTATATCTTGTAATTTACATGAAAATCATAAACACAATAATTATAACACAAACTCAGTGTTATTACTGTTTATAAGTAATTTACCTATTAACGAAATCACTGATACATAAAGTTGTTTTGCCTACATATAATTAAATATTCTATTATGTCTCTTTGCTGAAGATGTATTTCGAAAACAAATTACAGCGAGTTTGCGTACAAATCCCCGGGACGCATCTAGAGACTTTCTTTCATTGGTTGTGGGCGGTGTGACATTTGGTATAAAAGAGTCGTCGTAGTATAATCGCGTGTATACTGAACTTGATCCCGAGATTCCAACATGAAGGTACGGACAGCCTTCGAATTATTCGCAAACAAAAACCTATTTAAATGCTTGTATAGTTCTGGCATTCGTTCCTCAGTGTTATTTATTTAAAATAATGCGCTAAAGTATATCTTTTGAATCTGTAAGCGATAGGATGTGAGTTTAAGTGGATTTTATTGATACATTTGAAATTTAAAACAGTGGAGTGAGTGATTTTAAAATGTCAATACCCAGTTACGATCCAGTTTTGTTTTGTTGTGGATGGTTGACTTGTAATTTAATTACAGTTTTAAAATTGTGACTTTGTCCAACGATTAAGTTTTCTAATTGTTATGGAGTAAGATTCTTGTGCCTTTGCAATGTGACCTCAGTGAGTGTTGTGTGGGATGCTACATTGTGAATCAAAAGAACGCTGCTAGGAGAAGTGTAATGTATCGAGTTATATGAGTGGTGTAATCGGATAGTTTCCTATGAAATAAGCAGATTCATCAAGAAAATTGTATCCCTTACTGCCACACTCAAAGACGTCAATTAAGGATAACGAGTACTTAATGAAAAAATGACAATTCAAACCTATTACGTCCGGTCTATGGGTCTGTGGTCATAGTTATGCCATTTGGGCATCCTCCCTAAATTAAGATTGGTATCATTTTAGGAGTTTAACTGCCACAGTCAGAGACGGCAAATAACTATAATGAGCACTTAATTTAATTATTTTTTTTGGCATTGAGGCTTGAGTTCAGGTTATTATTTAACCGTCGGATTTTGACATTTTACCGTCTGGAAGAACTGCCAAAAACTCACGGTTATTTTTTAACCAGTTGTTTTACGTGTTGGTGAACTCGAGCCTAAGTAGGTAAATATTAACGTTAATTAACGTCTATGAGTACGGCAGTAAATGTTTACGATGAGAGGATTATTTTTAATACGTCAATTAAGAATTTTCAACTTCGTACAGCTCAAAGTTGTATCAAAATGTATTCTCAAGCACACAAGTTTTAATACAATGAAAATGTCTCTCCATCGACAATACTGATAGTAGGCCGACAGGTAGGTGTAGATATTATTAACACGTCTGCGGACTCCAGTTTTTTGTGACCCATCTAGTTTAGTGAATACATAATGAAAACAAAAAAATGTATATCCGAACAAAAAAAAACAAATTCTGCGGCTTGGTTGAATGGTTAGATCGCTGGCTACCGACCAAGAGTTCCCGGGTTCGAAATCTTATAAGGGCAACTGTTAGTGTGAGCCATTGATCTCGAGTTATTTATATGGTTTCTAAAGTATATTTTCAATATTTATTTAGATATGATCATTATGTTGGTCTGGTATTATGTAGGGCAATGGACTTACGTTAATTGGATCTACTATTGCTGGCTGAATGTGGGTGTTACTAAACCACGTTACTGTTATACCTTCGGAGATAAGCAGACACCAAACTATACTTCGCTATCCCAGGAAGAGGGCATATAAATTGGATTTACCACTGCTGACGAAATCTGGGATTTGACCACTGACTAGTTCATCGTAGATGAGCAGGCGTGATTTACTTATTATTTATGTTGCCGTGTGGTAACGGCAGAGCAGAATACAATTGTTACCACACCCATCTCTCCCGCGGGTGTCGTACAAGGCGACTAAGGGTTAAAACAGCAATGAGTAATGGGCATCAGCGTTCATCTTAGACCATCTAGCAATGTACTGCGATTTCCGTGCCCGATAAATGGCAATAGGCTCGCCACCTATTACATGGGACCTAACCTAATTGGCGAAACGTGGGTGTTAATTCTCCTCTGCATACTCCTTCGGGGATATAGGCGTGATTTATGTATGTTACAAAGCTGCTGTCAAACTCATTAGCAGTAACTAAACCCCCATTAAGTTCATTAAGATTATCTTCGTTCATTTTCACATTTTGTAAAGTATAATAGTTAATTTTCACAACATGTAAAGTAAGTAGCTTAGGTTCTTTTTCATAATCTGTAAAATATTAGATTAGTTTATCCAAGTCCACAATGCATGCCGTGGTCGTCTTTAGTTAAAAACCGTACTAAAATTAAGGTTTCTTTGCAATTTCTAGCTGTAATTTTTGATAGTACATGTTTTTGTTGACGCCCTTAAATAAATTAATATAAATTAAAATGTTATCCGGCAGACACTGGCGTTGTTGATGTGCGCGGTGGCGGCATGCGCGAACGCAGGCTCCGTTGCGTGGCCGGGGGCTCTCCTCGCCTCCCCTACGCTCCGAATCGCCTCCCCTACACTCCGCACCGTCATCCCACCGCAGACCAAGACAGTCGCTTATTCTACCACCCAGTACATAAACGCGGTAAGTGAAGTAAATAGTACGATACGCGAGGATCAAAAATATAATAAATAATTTTACTATTTTGATTTTAATTTCAACAATATATAAATGTTAGAAAATTATTGTGGTTAGAAAAAACCCCTCGGGCGAGTAGTATCTGCCGGGATCACAGAGGACGCGGGTTTGATTCTCGCATCAAGGCTATAAAGATTTTCTTTAATAATTTCGAACCTTTTCTAACCACATTATTCTTTGTTATAAATAATATTATTCCTCCGTAAAAAGCGGTTAGGTGTTTTTGGTGAAATTAGTCTTTCGATCGATTAGGCAAAGCCCGAAATTTTACTTTCGACGTTTGACTGAAAAGTTAGGAACTTCTAGGTTTGACTAAAATACTTTCGTCAAAGACTGAAATTGGAAGTTATTTAAGGGTTTGTCCGAAGGCTTTGTTAAATCTAGGATAAACCAGTAATTCCGGGAACAGACTGCTTATCGACTTAACTATATTTATATGTTATTAAGGGCCTGTTTCACAATCGACAAGTAAGTTCGAAGTAGCTTACTTTGGAGTTCAATTGACATATATTTCATATTACAACTGTCAAATGATCTGCGAAGTAAGCTACTTAGAACTTACTTGTCGATTGTGAAACAGGCTCTAAGACTACAATCTTATCCTTTACAGGTGCCGTCAGCTCAATACACAGTAGGAGTCCGGCCGAACTACGCATACCAATTACCACAAGTTAGCGGGTTCGCACCGTTCCAACAGGCGTATTACCCATTCGCTGGGGCATCGTACTACCCATCGAACCTGTATTACCCGTCACTGTCGCCTATCGCACAGATACAACCTGTAGCCAGCATTCCCAGCTACCCTAGTTTTCCCGTCGGAGTTCCCGGATTTCCCGCCGAAATTCCCTCCGGCTTTCCCGTAGACGCTCCTTCTGGACAGGCCCCGAACGCACCGGAAAACCCAGCGAGCGATGCTGACACAACCGTGGTCGATTCAGCCGAGATCCCACAGCAAGACAGTCAACAGCCGTCAACTGAATCCTCAGACTCCGCATCATCTACAACACCAGCTCCGGCACCGCCAGCGAGCAACTTCCCCAATTTCCCAGATTTCTCCCAAATTTCCGGAGGGTCCCCGTCTTTTCCGCAGCTGCCGCAGTTTCCCCAGGGCTCTTTGCCTCAGTTCCCGCAATTTCCCCAGTTTCCCTCGAACCCCCTTTTCCCGCAGTCCCCTTCCCCGTCTCCGTCCCCGTTACCACCGGTCAGCTTCCCGGGTGCTGGCAACGGAGACAATGGCTTGAATGATGAGGACACGATATCCGTGGATTCGGCGTAAATGTATTAAATTAAATTAATTTTATGGCAGTTATATATTTTTTATTTTGTGATGAATCTGACTTTCATATTATATTTTAATCATTTTGTAGTCAATGATAATTATTTAAGTACTTTCAAAATAAATTCTTTGATTAAAATTATCACCCATACTACTTTTCCCACTTATTACCACTTAGTCGTATGTTGTTTACGCTAACATGAAAAATCAATTTTTGTAAAGCTTTTATTTATTGCGGTTAAAAAAGACTTACTACAAATTGATTTAACACTAAAACCACTATTAAAGGACAATGCAACTTTTCCTTTAACCGCGAGCCCAAAAAAATTAAACCCATCTATAACAACTTTTACGATGGGGCCAAATAAATCTATCCTAGTAAAAAATATAGAATAAAGAGTGACAAATGTTTGACAAGTGTCAATTTTTGTATGACTTAATTATAGGCAATTGTTTAAACTTCTTCTCCCGGTCCCAGTCTATCTCGGGTCGGCGCAGTATGTTTCCTGTTCCATTCATATCAGTCAGACTTCATCAAGTCATCCAGTCCCTTTTGATTCATATTTAATGAATGTATAGAAAAGAAACGGAACGGACCATGTCGAGAGACCGATGAACGGAGAGAATGATTGAAATGACAACATTCTAATCCATACTGCTCAAAGTTTTGACTTAGGTTTTACAACCGGCCGCCTCCTGCCTGACACTAACTCTTTGGGTATGCTGTTGTTGGTGGTTTGCCCTACATAATTCGGGTGCCCCAAGGTGCTTATTGGTATTGGCAATATTGGCAATCTCCCTTAGTCGACTTTTACGACACCCATGGGATGAGTCGGGGCTAGCCTATTCTATGTTATTTGTTCGCTCCCAGGCCAGCATAGAAGAATTATAGGCAATTGTAAACATAAACATTAAACAATGAAATCAGCAGCGAATTAGTTATGTATGCATTTAAACCCTTACGAATTACATTAGAAAATATTTTAAACCTGTTTGAAATAAATAAAACCTACAATTAAGTCATACCTATAAAAATCGACAGATTTTATACCCTGTATATTTTTTTTCTAGTATAGATTTATTTGGCCCCATAGTAAAAGTTGTTAAAGATGATTAGTACTAACGTTTGACCATTGGGTTTCATATTTTTGGGCCGATTGGTTTGTTGAATTGTCTTTTGAGTTGTTTTATTAGAGCGAAATGCATGAAATTGTATTGTAGATATTAGTGCAAAATGACGTACGACGTAATGGAGAATTTCTTTTATAAAATAAGTTGAGTCACATAATTATAAAACTGATTTATGTTAGATTATCTCTAATTCTCTTTAGAGTGAAGAAAGTACATTGATGATGCAAATAATGAACGTTTGTACAGTCAATATAATATCTGATCTTTCTACGATTTAGTTCATCCTCGTATTCAACGCTTGTCGCTAAGCGACTAATTTAAATTTATAATTTTCACAGTAAAACAATTGAGACAGCAAAAGATCTTTATTTTTTCCAAAAGCCTTCTTTTCTTTCGCCGATCCAAGTCAGGAAGTCTCTCTCTGTGGTGTTTTTGCCCGTGAGACCTAAAGAGAAGTAGAAAGAGTAAGGGAACCATTCGGTGGTGAACTGGATGGAGATGTTGTAGCCACCGACGCCATCAATCTTCGGTTCGGCCAGCCGGTTCGGCATGAGCAGACGAGCGCAGACGATCGTACACTCGATGCCAGCTGATATCTGGTCAATATAGAATAAGTCTCATTAGAAAACTTGTTGTGTTAAACTAGAAATGGCTGTGCAGAGACAACAGCAATACTACTGCCAAATCACCATTGTTATCTCTGCAGAGGGTGTTCTGCGAGGTCACTAAAGGTGGGAGATAGACTGACTCTTAGCGCATCGCGCGGATACTGTGCCCGTAGTGTTGCAGCCCGGCTAGCATGACCACTGAAACACGATAAGATATAACCATTTATTTATCGCTTTGAACTGTCAAAGATCCATAGGTTTTTGACAGTTCAACGCGATAAATGGCTTTATCATATCGTATTTCGGTTGTCACGCCAGCCAGGAGAGAGGGAAGCCAGGAGCAGCACATCGGACTTACAATCCAAGTGCAGGTTTACGGGGTCCCTTCACACCATGTCGTCACTCACTCTAGCCACACCGTCCTCTATCTCTCTGCCCAGCCAGAAATATGGTGTAGCATGTGTGTTCCCGGTAGATCTTGGTAGGTCTAGTTTAGCAAAACTGCGGTTAACGTGTATGTGAGATGACAATAGCCTCGCCCCTTATTACATGAATTACATGAACCTAATATAGTTGCCGAAATAATATGGTGATAATGCACTTGTGCCTATCCCTTCGGGGGTGTGATATAATTATAATCTATTCGATTTTAATTTTTATATAAATGTTAGAAATTATAGTATTATAATAATAATCATCATATTAAAATATTCAAAGGTAATTTATCAGCAGCACAAGTTACCTTCATCAAAACATTTATCTTCGCCGCGGGATCAGCATTAACTTCGAATCTTTCCGAATAGAAGAAAGCCGTCAGTCGCTGCCGTTTCATGCTCTTGTAGCAGGTATTTCCTGACACGTATGTCCTGGCCTTCCAGCCTGACTTTTGCAATTTCCGTTTTCTTAAGTAGGTGCCTCTATTTACCGCCATTGCTGGAACCAATGGCTTACTTAAAATTAAATATCGAACTAGTCTAACAACTGAACTCGGAGACGTCATTTTAAAATTAAGGGTTACTTAACACGATTTTAGTTAATTCACAAGTAGTATTCCTATCAGATCAATGTTCTAGATTTAAATGGAAATTTTTGTATAGAGACCATGAATTGACATCTCTAAGTATGAGGTGTTGTATACAGTGTGGTATACATTGTATACAGTGTATACAGTGTTGTTACAGTATTTGTATACAGTGTTGTATACAGTGTTGCAGCCATCTTTTTAGTTCGGGAAAGATTTGGGGTGTTGACAATTGTATTCTACTCTGCCGTCACCACACGGCATAACTAATCAAGGATCATCAAAATCGTTCCCGCCGACCTTGAGTTAGGCATCGTCCTAATAGAACGAATACGCGATCATCGCAGGTTTGTGCGAATTTTACTCGTACGAACGCGCGATCAAACCCATTGAACTCGAATAGGTGTCATAACTGACAAAAGCACGATGCGGCCGCGCGACTCAAATGTTTGTATAATATATACTCGTAAACACGATGGTCGCGTCCCTTACTTCGCGCAATCGCGCCCTATATTATAGGACGATGCCTTAGGTATGTGTAAATGGTGTAACTAACCTTTTTTATGTACTTATATAAAAACTTGAATTCACTCACCGGATCCGCCCTCGGTGCGCCTGAAGTTATTCGAGTACGACCGCGGCAGGATATGGGCTGTGATGACGTTGATGATCCACGTGATGTACGGGTAGACGTCGATGTAGAGCGGGGGCTCCGTGTTGAGCCGGCGGCGCATGGAGCGGCGTGAGCACGGCGCGGCGCCGGCGGCCAAGCCGAGCACTTCGAATTGACCTTCGGAGGAGTGGCTGATGATGGGCGCGCCAGGCCGGACCCCGCAGCCAGAACTACATAAGACGTGGGTCACACCCTCGCTTCCCAGTCTCTGGAAATTGAATAAAGAAACCCGATGTGAGAAAAATTCCGTGGCTGATGATGGGGGCGCCAGACCGGACTCCGCAGCCGGAACTGCACAGCACGTGGGTCACACCTTCGCTTCCTAGTCTCTGGAAATGGAACAAAGCAAACAGGGGCACTAACTCTAAACACGACTCAATTCCCATTGTTAAGCTAGAGCGGCGTTCTGTTTTGTCACCCACGTTTGAATCGTACTAATGCTTCATGGTACGGCCACAGAGGTGAGAAAAGATCCGAAAAATGGATCTCTTTCCAGTTTTGTCCGTATGCATTCCCCCGAATGGGGAAAATGGGAAATTTTCGTTGTAGCTTCCCCCGAATTTAGAATCGGGTGAAACAGGGAACAAAATGGTTCAATTTTCCCGTAAATATTATTTAATTTATAAATCCATTACTTGCCTATTGGTATTCATGAAATAAACTCGTTTTTTTTTACAATAATGATTAAAACATGGTATGGTATGTAATTTAATAGTTAATTAGTTACCGATTTCAATCGATGCCGCCTGCAGTCTTTGTGGGTGTACAATTTCAATGTCTTCTTTCCCATTTTTTCCGTATCAAAGTCCCTGGGAACAGCTAGAAAAACGAAGTATTGTATAGGAAAATGTATAAGGATCCATTGAAGGCAGAGACTGTATAAAAATCAAATAGATTTATTACAGCTTTATTGCCCAGCAGCATTAAGTATGAACGTTTGGCATACTCATCATCACCAGCCCTTTGATGTCCTCACTAGTTTAATGATCCTACACCCTTCAATGTTCTTTCAAATATCCCAGATAGCAATTCCTGCAATGGGGTGAATGGGCGATAACTCACCACGCTAGCACATTAATACCCATTAATAACCGCAGATGTATTTGGGACTAACGAATACACCGAGGAACCCAAGATAATATATTTTTGGTCACCCATCCAACTAATGGCAATTTACAACTTACTTTACTTAGGGAATTGCAAGCCGAGCGTCTAGGTGCTCTACATGTAGGTCCAGCATTAAGCGAACGCATTAGCTAATCTGCTTCGCCCGTCTATGTTTCAGGGTAGTCTGACCCTAAGGTTCTAATTATACCATTTTTTTATTTACACTTACTGCTGATATAATCAACCATGAACACTGCTTTGTTCTTTCGTTTTCTCGTTCGTTCACCCAGAGACGGAAGACAAACTGGGACCATGTACTCTACGGAAAGAAAATAAGTTAATTTAACTAGTAATTCACAATCATTTTCTCGCTATTTGTATCATTATTACATCAAGTTACTATAATATACTTAGGTAGAGTTAATATTTACGTGACTTCATTGGTCGGAGAAATTTTATCAATGTTAAACTGTTACCGACGCCAAACCTGAAATTTTCAAATGCACTTAGATAAAAAGTCAATTGCAATTGTTTATTGCTTGAATTGTAACAAGAGATAAAGCTTTATAACAATGTGTATTAACTAAGACCATAACTTAACAAAATTAATAAAGGGGGACTTTTACGTTCCTGGAATATTCTGGATGAGGCGTAATGTCAACAATAGGCATTTCAATATAAGCTCGAGGACACTTGACTCCGAGTTTAGCTTGCTGCCTCGTCAGACCGCAATCTTCTTCGTCTCGTTCATAATCGCCGAAAATTACATTACCTCTGAAATAAATATTGGCACTTAAAATTGTTTTGTTCTTCGAAACGTAAAATTAGTAATCGCACTCTGGTACACCATGATTTTCATCATCCTCCGGAAAATTTGAGGGGTGGCTGACAAAATTTTAATATTCCATAAAATTTAATACTAAATATATTTTTATTTAGATCATAAATTCACAGTGTCACAAAAAGTAACGGTGTATTTTCTCATTAATTAGCCTTTAAGTGACAATAAAATAAATCAAAACTTAACAAAGTTTAATCTCTAGTATTTGACCTACTAAATGTATCAAGCAGTGAATTCACTAGACGGGCATGCCCGCGGGCATAGTTGCAGACATGTATAGGTGTATTCTGACAGACGCTGGTCTGTGTGATGTTTGCCTAGTGTAGGATCGTCGCAGTATGTCTGGTCTATAAAAGCGAGGTTCGGCCGGCATGTCTGGCAGGCATGCCCGTCTATTGAATTCCCCACTTTAGACACTTTTTAGATCAAGGTCGAGAGAGAAGAAATTAATTAAATTATTTCTATATTAATGATTGACAATGACATTATGCTATCAATACGGAGTTGGGATAATGGAATAGTATGTAATAATTATATTAAAATATATTAATTATTAATATAATAATTATTATTAATATATTAATTATATTAAAATGGCAATAGGCTCGCCACCATTACATGGGACCTAATATAATTGGCGAATCGTGGGTGGTAGTTCACCTCTGCCGACCTCTTCGGGGATATAGGCGTGATTTATGTATGTATGTAATAATTACAGTTTGTAGTTTTTCGGCAGATGTAACAGGTCGGTAGCGGTGCCAAGAGCGAATTGCTTTTGTATAAGAACCACCCTTGGCGCTTTACTGTGGTGAGGCAATCCAGTAGTCACTGTAAACATAGATAGGTATGGAATAGAGATGAAAAAATGTCTGTATGAATACAAACATTATTTCTTAGTTCTGTCTTATTAAAAAAAGAGGGAAAAGTGACAAAGAAAGATGTAGATTATCCTTTTCAGATATGAAAATAAAAAACTGGAGGATCTCGCTAGCGCAGTGGCATAGCGCGCTAGGCCTACGATTGCCTAAACTAAGCAATGTTTGCTAAGGCCGGTCTGTGGATGGGTGACCAAAAATGTAATATCTCGAGTTCCTCCGTGCTTCGGAGGGCACGTTAAGCCGTTGATCCCGGCTGCATGGTCATTAATAATAACAAAGCCGCACTGGGCCAGCGTGGGTTATGGCCCAATCTCCCTATAATAATATTTTTTTAAACCTTAGGCAAGGCCCGTGCCCTAACAGTGGGGACATTAAAGGGCTTGTGATGATGATGAAGATATTTAAACTAAGGGACCATAGGCCTAGGGAAAATAGCCCTCGATGAAAACAGGCATTTGTTACCTAGTGATTTATTGATGGGACATTTCTAGAAAGTTGATATTATTGACATACCATGCGTGTACTGTACAAATCCGAGCCATGTGAATGTGTGTTCTTTAAGCACTCCGTCTCCCGGTTTCAAATTGAAATTGTCGTGGCAAATCGCGAAATCGTGTAAAATGCAACAGCATTTGTTTCTGGTCACTAAAAAGTAATAAAATTAATTTCAAACTTATAGTTTTTTTTTTACAGGCAATACCATTATTAAACTCACGTATCTCAACAAGTATGACTAAGCCAAGAACCTTCATCACACCCGCTATTGAGAATACGTACTGATACTTAAAAATCTACTGTGTAGTAATGCGTATACAACAACACATTGTCATGCCTTCTTGTTGTTTCGTAAAAAATACTGGACAGTAAGTGTAAGAGTATGTACATTTCAATGAAGACAAAGGAATTCTTTCACTTATTAAACAACTACTTACTTATTTGTTGATTTTTTTTGCATGCGATGTTTATTTGCTTACAATTTTAATTTAGATATTCTGTTTTTCGAACTTTAACTGTTTTATTATTAAGTATATTCACGTAGGTTATAGGATAACATGTTCAAATAATAGGTTTAGGACCTTATTTAAAATTACCAAAGTTCAAAATATAGTATCAACTATTTTACTACTATAAGGCTATAAGGAGTTAAGCGATTTGATAAAGAAATACTTTTGAGGTTTTTTACCTGAATTTCGCTTGAGTTTGTAGTAATTGAGGTCACAAACATTTTAGCAGCTTAAAGTAAGCTCCCAGGCTTTACAATCTAGCACGATGTTATGGATATTAGATGACATCAATTATAATATTTAAATATCGAGAAAATCTTTCTAATTAAAAATTTTGAGTAACCGTGACTTGAAAACCAGTAGCAGTACATAATCATTACCTCACAAATATTTTTCCCTATCACTATCTCTTAGGCAATAGCTATTCGATTTGACCATTTGACTAATCTGCCGTTGTCAGGAGACAGCATATATTAAGTACTGTTAATATGTACCATTAAACACCTGTAAATATTACACTGTCAATGTTCATCATCATCCTCTTGTCCGTATCCCATTTAATTTGGGATCGGCCCAGTACGTTTTATCTTCCATTCACTCCTGTTAGCTGTCATCGCCTCGTTCACTCCATTCACTTTCGTATCATTTAGCACTTAATCCATAAATCTCTTCTGCGGTCTTTCTCTTCCCTTACATTCCTCAACATTAAGTATTTTTTCTAATAACATGTCCATACCAAGCCAATCTTTTTTGTCAATGGTGCTACTTTCAAACTTCCTTTTATATTGCATTGCTATTATTGCACATAAGATAGCACATAAGTATTTAGTTTTGACTGTATGCTTTAAAGACAAACAGCCGCACTCAGAGACGTCAAATAACGTTAATGAGTACTTAACGTCAAAAAATGACAATTCAAAACTAGTCGCTATTCTTGCCAGTTCTATGGTCTAGATTTGAATGAAAATTTTTGACATTAAATACTCATTAAAGTTAATTGACGTCTCTGAGTGCGGCAGTAAGTATTGATTGCATGATTTCTATAAAGTTAAAAGTAAATATTGCATTGCTATTAATAGCAGATAAGTATTTCATTTCGACTGTATAGTATTGATTGCATGTTTCCTATAAGGTATAAAAGTAAATAAAATTCAATTCAATTATCTGGTGTTTTTAATAGTAATACGGGCCCTTAAATATTTCTTTGGCCAACGTGTCTGCTGAGGGCGGGTGGTAGAATTCGAAATGGAAGTCTGCGGGCATATTGAGCTTAGTGTGAAGGAACAGTTCGTGGACTTCCATCCTCTGAATCATGTTGAAGACAACATAGAACAAGGTGCCTTGACAGTAGTACAGTGGAAGCCGGCTTCTCCTGAACAGGTACTTGAGGGGCACCATTATTTTCAGCACCACGCACTGCATTCTGAACCTCTGAGTATTTTTCGTCTCCAATAGCTGAAACAATCGCAACATTTGCTGAGGGACTAATTTGCGGAACTAACTGAGAATTATAGGGGAATTAGTTGAAATTGCACAAGCTTGTCAATTAACTTTAATGAGTACATAATACTTAAAAAATTTCAATCAAAACTAGACCATAGATCCGTCAAGAATAGCGACTAGTTTTGAATTGACATTTCTTTTATTAATATTAACCTTAACGTGTCTGAGTACGGCTGTAAGAGTTATATAATTATGTTACGTCCCATGTAATAGAGATGAGCCTATTGTCATCTATCAGGCTCGTAAATAGCAGAATATTTCTTGATGGTAAGATTAAATTTCCAGTGAACGGTAATAGGCTTTAGGATGAAGGCGAAAGGGACAAAGGGATTTATGTCCATAAGTATGTATGTACATCTTCAATGTGATACTTACGTAGATATAGTCAAGATGAGCCGATTGAAAGTTCGGCAAGTGAATCATGGCAGTTTTTCTCAAGTATACCTTGGCAAGTGAGTCTGGGCGACACCAGCCGAACTTGAACACACTGTGCAGCGACGCTGTTGAAATAAAATCAATAAACTTACTAGTATTTACTATGGGTCGTACAAGGCTACTAAAAGTTAAAACAATGTTGCAGCAGCATTCTTATCACCTATAAACGCCAAGTAGTACACTTTGAGGTGCTCGCTAGCGCAGTGGCATAGCGCACTTGGCCTGCGATTGCGTTAACTAAGCAATGTTCGCTGAGGTCGGTCATTGGATGGGTGACCAAAAATGTATTATTTCGAGTTCCTCCGTGCTTCGGAAGGCACGTTTAGCCGTTGGTCCGGGCTGCATTTGCAGACGTTATTACCCGCCATCTGGCACTGGGCCAACGTGGTGGGTTATGGCCCATTTTCCCTGTATTCTTCCATCCATAGGGAAGGCCCGTGGGGACATTAAAGGGCCGGTGATGATGATGATGATGAGTATATTGCGATTTTGTTGCCCGATAGATGGCAACAGGCTTAATCCATAATACACGGGCCCTAGCTTAGATTGGCGAAACGTGAGTATTATTACAATGTCAATACTGACTGGTTTCATGTAGGTATATGGGCCTAAAACGAGCATTCCATGGATTCGCCGTGCGGGTGTCGGATCCATACCCATAGTGTGGTAGAGAGGGAAGTCAGTAGCAGCGCTTGGGACCTGTGACCCAAGTTACGTGGCCCCTTCACTTTAAGTCAATACTTACCGTCGCCACCCTAACTTCTGTCATTGCCCAGATATATTAGGTAAGATTCTGCGAAAGCTAGCTGCCTTAGACATACGGTTTAGTGCCAAGCCAAGGTCTTTTAGTATTGTATATGTTTTAGAATTGTATACAACTCCTAGGAAATGTATACAATTCCGAAGCTTGTTTAGGAAAAGTATAAAATGTTGTTTTAAAAATGATTTAATTTATACATATCCTGCGAAATATATACATCTTCTAGGAATTGTGTATAATTCCAATATTGTATTAGGAAATGTATAAAAATAATGCTTCCTATAATAAAACACGTTGTTTAATTTGTTATATTCTTATAATGTACACAATTTTTTATAGCACAGACATCTTGCTGAAATGAAAGTTGGTTAGGTTAGAACATGAACCAACGAACAGCAGCGGCCGGCGAGTGCCAGTAAGTTGTGCTTTTATAGTAAAGGTATAATCTTATCGAGGGGTGAAAGCCTATTTGGTTTAAGCGACATTTTTTGAATTTTAGAGGAGAGCGTTTCAAAGTTTTTAATTTCGGAAAAAATTCATTGCAAAAAAACGGTTTGTTAATTTTGCCTGAAAGTCTTACAAACTAGTTTTGATTTATAAAACCCATATTCTGGTTACATTCTTCACTTTGTAATGTTAATAATTTTGAAAATAAATGTCGCTTCACTCAAAATAGCCACATAATAGAGTAAGGCAAAATGATTTAACTGCCACTTTGTTCTGCTGACGGTTGCAGGCAAAGTGGTTTAAGTGTTATTTTCATTGTCTGGCAGAGTATGGCAAAGTGCTTTAACCTACATTCTACCAACTGGATAGAAAAAAATCTATTTGGCTTAAACTCCAAAATGAAACATGTCAGAGTCAAATCATAATGGCTTAAATAACAGTTTGAAAACTATGACATTTGTTTTAAATCGCATATGTTTGTATAACTTTATAAAGAATGGTGAATAATACCATGCACTTATTTCTCATTTTTAAATTACAACGTCAGTGGAGATGATGGTTTTTTTTAACCTATGAGAACCTATGAAAAACCTATGAGAATCATCCTCCTTATAATTTTCATAATCAGTTTTTTTAAACAACTATTTATGCAACATATTAAGGAGCGGTTTCTTGATGCATAGTTAACTCAACCAATTGTTAAAAATTGTTACTAATGGTTAAATTACGGACTGATATTCAATCATCAGTAACAATATCAGACTGATATTTAACCATTAGTAACGATTTTTAACAATTGGTTAAGTTAACTATTTATCAAAAAACCGAACCTTAATTACCAGTATTCTTTTTAAAAAAAATAGCTTTCCATTTCAGTCGTGATTGTTATTAGTATGTTTAACAATTAAAACTAAATTATAATTATGAAAATTTAACGACTGTTAAAATAATCAACAAGGTTTTTTCAAATTCGTATCGTAATACTCGTTCTCACGGTTGACGACAGACTGGACTGAAGCGCCCGCGCAGGGGGGTGGGTTATTTATACCCGCGGCACTCAAATGCGCCGGCAGCAAACAACCATTGTTTGATCCGACGTTGCAAAATTGTCACATAATAATATTTGCATGTTTGAACGTACATAGATATCATTAATTTGAGTTTTTATAAGTGTTTCAAGTAACTTATGATAAATTTGAGATATGTTTGACCGACACTCAATTAAATTAAAGAGTACGGATCAATTTCTGAAACGACATGCTAGTCAAGTTTTCCATCCAGACGATAATGATTCAAACAACATTTTATGATGAAAGGACATAGAGGCAAAAAGGTCGAAGCGCCATATCATATTTTTTTTAGATTCAAGCAAAATGTTTTAAGCGACGGTTACTTCTAAAAGTAATGATAGGCAAAACGCTCTAAACGCCATTGAGTACTATTATTGTGAAAGCACAAACAGTTTAAACGGTTTTTAATAAAAAAAATGTATGGTTCATATCCATTTTCTCTAAAAATAGCATTGATTTTTGTCGTTTCATACATCAATGCTCTAAAATGAAGCCAAAATTTTCGTTGGTTTAAACGCCAAAAAACTGCTCCGATATTTATGGGACCCAGCTCAGTCGACGCAGAAAAATTCGCTGATTCCAAATATCTATATAACTCAAAATCGCCCTAGGTGTCGCTTAAACCAAATAGGCTTTCACCCGTCGTTATAGTTCCCTCGCCCCGCTATCCCCCGCGTACCCATTGATATCCTAAATGTTTTACATTTCCGATTGCTGTTTTGGAAATGTGTCTAATATAATTTATTACATACATTTCCTAGGAACTGAATGAAAAAACAATGACGGATTGCATATATTTCCGGTAACATATACAATAATTGTGATTAAAACAAATATTCAATCAATCTTACTCCGTGGCAATAGTTCGTCGCTTTGAAGGTTCATTTCAGGACCAATCGATATTACTCTCCTGTTGGCAAAGGAAGCTTGATTCGCTGGTACAGCTCTCCAGCCATGGCTAGTAGAAACTTGTAAAAAAATATGCTTAATTAAGTATCGTACCGGCCGTGTGTCACCACCCCCATCACTCCCGCGGGAGTCGTACAATAGGCGACTAAGGTTAAGACAATAATGAGTAATGGACTGCAGCTTTCCTCTTATACCACCTAGCAATATATTGCGAATTACGTGGCCGATATACGGCAAAAGACTCGCCATCTATTACATGGGACCTAACTTAATTGGCGAAATGTTGGTATTAAACCTCTGCCTACCCATTCGGGGATATAAGCATGATTTATGTATGTATATTCTTGCTTAATGTCAAGTAAATTAAAAGACTAGTTTTGTATTAAAATTACTTACTTGTCACTAGCACTATAAAAATACAAGAATGCATTTTAAGTATAATTAATCTATCGATATAGTTATTTATGCACGATAAGTCACCACAAGGAGTAAGTCAACGATTGGCATTAAAAGGCAAAAACATTTAAATTTGTTTATTGAAATTCCACAGAATTCAAACATCCGAACAACTCATCGTCAAATAACCACAGGTTCGTAAACCAAATGGATAACTTCAATACTTAATAATAGTTTTATAATTATAAGACAATCATACCGACTTATTCATAAACAAGAAACATAGTAACTATTACATAACAATCATCATTTTTCGCTTGTTCCCACAAGCATAAACAATTAAATTAACAGTTTATCTGACTTTTATGAATACATTACCAAATTCCGTATTTCATCCACTACTAATTGTAGTGATACTATTTCTAGATGATGTTATAAATTGTGGCTTCATCACTGTAACCCATAAATTTCGGGTTGTTGGGTCGCATATAACAAAATATATGAATAGGACAAAACCTTGTACTGTAGCTGTTAAACAAAACAGATACGAGCAAATAACGCTGCCAGATAGTGACATGACACCAAAAATCCAAGTCAGGCCTAGAAGGAAAAATAAGAAAATGGATACTCTCAATTGTGCAAAAACGAGACTTTTATCAGTGATGCGCATTTCGGACTTCTTTGATATAGCCTTAATTACTAAGAGGAACAGTATTACGTTTATTAATAGAATAATACATATTGGTACTATGACACTAGCGATCATGTAAGTGCCGCTAGGGTAACACATGGAACGTTTCATTTCAGGACTTGGAATATAATTCTCTCGATTAACAACAAGAAGGATTAATACGGGAATCAGTGGCAAGCCCCAACCAATGAGTGTTAGTTTGAACATAAATCTTGATGGCATTGATACGCCTAACACTCGAACGTATCTTATAAACTGCAACACAGCAGTAATCAACATCCAGACGAAGTTAGCTAGAACTGAATAATGGAATAAGGCTCCTAAAATAATACAAAATATTCTCATATTGTTAGAGTTATACCCAGCATTGTTTACTTGTGAAATTATAGAGTCGTCAACATTAAAAATAATAATTAATATTAAAGGTAAAGCAATAGCAGTAGAGAGTTGTAACAGAACTTTTGTTCCTGTTTTCCTTCTCCACATATCGAAAACAATAGCGGTTATCCATATTCCTATAATACCTATTAGTGAGAGCCCACTACCAATTAAAGTAATAATGTTTAAAGCTATTCTATGATGCTCTTCCATTAAAGTGTCATCTTTTCCTGTATTTCCATTTACATTGATCAGTTGGCCAAAGTGAGTAAGGTGATAACATTCGCATACTGCTACATTATTTATGTTTGTTATTAGAATACAACCATTATTAGACCACGTGCCAGGAATATTTCCAAGTTCACTGTGAAAATCCCAATACCCGCACATTAGAGGGGATTTAGTCCGATGCAATTTTCCAAAAAATAATGGCACAGAAAAATGTGTTGTTGTGGAATAGCCCGGCACTGATACTTCTATTATTCGACTATTTACTTTGTATTTATACTTACCTAGCTCTTGAAATATTACATCATTATAATATACATTTATCACAATATGCATTCTGAACAAATCTCTAGTATCATTGTTAATTCTTTTAAGGGAGTTTAAAATATATTGAGGCAGATATGTCGCTACTTCTAAATTTTTTATGGCTAGTATTTCTTCCAGTGTGGAATTTTTGTACAAAGGTTGTATTTTCATGTGACTGAAATCGTCAGAATCTTCTACATTTATGACTGCTATACCTGTAATATTAGAAACATCTGGGTATGATATCTGTAAAATAAATCGTGGTTGAATAGCTATTTGATATGTTAGTTCGTTTTCAGGTATGAAATTTTTGGAGGCGCTAATTGATCTTTGATTTGTTATCATCGTAATTAAATTAGTTATTGAATCCAATATTACATTAGTGGAATTTAGGTTTTGTGCTAATTGTAAACTATTTTTGTCAAGTACCATTATTCTATCCATAATCCATGCTATATTTTCAATGTCTCCAGTTTCAATATCTGTATCATTAATCCTAGCTATATGCAATATTTGTTGAAAAGATACTGATATATAATATATGTCGGCAGGAATTATAATATTCGTGTCATTAAAAACGAATTCTAAGCCAGTTGTAAGAAATCGAGAAGCGAATTCTTGTTCCATTTTACCATGAACAAAATTAAACAACAGCTCAGTAGTTACACTAGGTTCAAAACTTTTATCGCATAGTCCTTTTACCCTATCCCAAAAACCACCAAAAAGGTACGACCCATGGCACTGGCGATAAACAGGTAGTCCGTTACTCTGTAAACAAAACTGTTTAGGTGATGCAACGTGTCCTATAGGAGTTAAACCCCATTCGAGTTCTATTGAATCTTGTGAACTAGTTTGCAAACAATATATGGAACTCGAGATATTGATAAATGTATAATTATATTTCGGAAATTCAATGGCCACTTTCTCTTTTAAGGACTCGTAAGTATTAAGTAAGTTAAGAGATTCATCCGAATAAGTATTGTTAATAGGCACATGCAAATGTAGTAGCGCTTTGATAACATTTATATTATTGTGATCTAATACATGCATTAGTAAAACTTTTTCAGCCTTAAATATATAGCTAATTGTATCTGTAAGCTCATCGATTTGCAACTGAATAATATTTTCAACGTCAGTAAGTTGAATAAATGTTTCCAGGACGAGTGAAAACACATGCAATTCACTGCCACATGGATTCACAACAATTTTCTCGGTAGCAATTAACGAAATATTTTTCGTATGACCCTCACACCAGTATCGAGCTGATCGGTCAGTTACCAAGTCAATTATATATGTACTTTTCTCTGAATCTGAAATTTCTGTACTATTTGTAGATTCGTATACGTCGACAACTTTGAAAAACCCTTTGGCATCCGAAAAGCATTGTATACCTCTGTCATCATTATTATATTTCCATAAGCCTGAAGGATAATAAACTGTAAGATAAATTTTCTTTTGAACAGGGTTGTATTCAAATGTTAATTCAGTTTCATCATAAATTATATCAGTTTCACAAGCCATGCATGACAATCTAGCTGTAGAATCCATTAGATTAAGCGTTCCTCTGGTGTTGATCGTATTTCTAAGGCTGGGTGTTAACTCTTCTCTTGCAGTCATAGAATTTGAGTTATTAAACATTAATATGTATCTAAATGGAATATATTCATTAAAAGTAGAAAACCAACACCATTCGTCTGGTAGAATATTAATGGATTCACTCACTTTGGTAAAAATATATGTCCGTAATTCAGTATTGTTACCAATTCCCATTGGAGTTTCGCATTTTGTATCAGTGAATTCTTGGTACGTGAGTCCCACTTCGGATTTTTCAATGCCAAAACATCTGCCCTCGTCTAAGATATGCCGAAAAGCATAATATCCCTCTGGGCATTTTGCTGGGAAGTTCAAATCATTTATGAAAAAACATAGACTTGGATAAATCTCGTTGCAAGCCTCAGTAATCAAAGTTTTTTTTACGCTGTCAAAGAGTAAACAGTTTTTTATGATTGACGTTTTTAGAGGGAGGAATTCACTTTCTTCAACTACCTGTCCCCAGTTAGGTCCTGGAATATGCCACATGACTGGAGCAAAAATATTTTCTCGTCTACCAGGTAACCAAAAATAGTTATAGCCGCTGGAATTCAATGAAGTTAGTAAAGATTCGATTTCATTTTCTGCTAATTCCGTGATAACTGTGGCGCCACCGCTTTCAAGACATGGGTAGTTCCAATTAAAAGGTTCGCTGATATGATAGCAGTATTTGTTTGCGTTTACTGAAATTTTCTGAAAACCTGGCGGGCATGATAATACGTTCATGTGCTTTACAACTTTGTAACAAGGTTCCAGGCTTTCTAGGGGTGGTGTCCATGCGTTATTTGTACAATTTCTTTTTACCAAAGTATCGTTAAAGAAACATTGCGGGTCAGACTTAACGTCGCAAGCTTCAGGGCTCTCATTCCATTTGACCTTTATTCCTGAACTGGTCACTTCTTCTGGACAATTCTGCATTTTGAAAATTGTATACTTTTAGATTATTAGGCTCAATAAAAAATCGAGTTTAATAAAAAAATTAAATATATGGAAATCTTACCTGAAAGCTGGGCCCGGTACATAGAACAACAACAACGACAATCGAATAACCAAAGCCACAATTAATCGATAACATTTTGTTCACAACCACCTTATTGGGCAACTATTCACCTTCGACTGTGATTTTGGTCGTTGTTATGGTGGATTACGTTCTCTGTATACATGGTGTGACGATTATTTCAATTAAAACCATTGTGTTTGATTGATAATTCTTTATTTTCAACAAACAAATAAAATATTATTACGAGAGTAGAATACAATTGTCACCACCCCCATCTCTCCCGTGGGTGTCGTACAAGGCGACTAAGGGTAAAGACAGCAATGAGTAATGGGCAGCAGCATTCCTCTTGTACCATCTAGCAATATACTGCGATTGATGTGCCCGATAGATGGCAATAGGCTCTCCACCTATTACATGGAACCTCTTTAATGTCCCCACTGCTGGACCACAGGGCTTCCCTATGGATGGTAGAATATAGGTAGAATTGGACATCATGACCCACCAGGCTGACCCAGTGCGGATTTGTGTGTATTATGTTGATAAAAAATTTGTGGATGCTGAATAATATGGTTCTTTCTATATTCTTTTATTCCTGTGGAAGACCAACAGTACAACATTAAAGGGCTGGTGATGATAACGAAATTTAAACTTAAATCCAGCATCAAAAAATGCAGTGGGATTACAAAGTATTATATTTTGAGACTATTTATGGCTTTATATATTATAAATTATTTTATATTCAGTTTTTTTTTAAATAATTATAGCATCGGTCATTGAACCGATTGTCGTCTACGATTCAATTGTCTTACATAGACTTTAGAACAATAGATTAGTCTACAGTGTGTGATTATTTATGGGTATTATTCACTTCAACGCTTTCTATTGTCTGTATCGATGTTTTAAAAATAGTTTATCTGTTTACTTGATAATCATTAACTTATAACTAGGTAAGATTAATAACAGTTCATTGTGCTAGGAAACTAATCCCAGAGCAAGTCTGGCACTCAAACTGTTGGACAAAACGATGTATCTTGTTACTCTAGTCATTTTATTATTGGCAGGTAAACATAAAATTTATTATTTGTTAAAAGTATATTTGTCAGTGAACATGCAGGCACCTTACTAAGAACCGAAATAGGTCATATAATGAACTTATCAAAAAGACCACTATTTTGTATGTTCACATTAGGCTATTATGGCATCGCTTTATTATGTTTTAGCAGCGCCTGCGCATGGGTGGCAGTACTTTACGAGCTTGAAAGACTACACATTAACCGGATCACCATTAGGCCAAGGTATGGCTAATAATAATTAGTTATTACATCCATTATTACTTGGACAGCCGCCTTGGTCGAATGCTCAGATTGCTGGGTGTTGGCCAAGAGGTCCCGGGTTCGAATCCTGGTAGGGTCAAACTTTGTGATGACCACAAATGTTTGTTTCCGAGTCATGGTTGTGTATATGTTTATGTAGAATATTTTCAACATTTATATACATAATTATATTAAAAGTATGTCCGTCATCTAGTATCCATAACACAAGTGCTTAGGCTACTTACTTTGGGCTAGATGATAGGTGTGAGTGTAAAAATATTTATTATCATTAACTTTACATTGTTTTTTTTTCTCAAAATTTATACAAAGATTTTGGTGGTTAGAAAAAGAATTTCGAAAAATTATGATCTTGAGGCGGGAATCGAACCCGCGTCTTGGGTGGCCGAGCGGTCAGGCACCTGCCCGGATAGCAACGGACGCGAACGCATAATTTTTCGAAATTCTTTTTCTAACCACCAAAATCTTTGTACTAATTTTTCTAACATTTATATAATGTTAAAATTAAAATCGAATAGTTCAAAATTTATATTTTGGTTCATAATGAAACCACGGGCAAAAACCAAGTGGAATTCATTGGTGTAAGTATTGGTGGTTGATATTTTCTGCCTCTATAGGATCTTATTATTATTATTACTTTATTACAAAAATACAGTCCCGGTCAACACCCACCAAACCGCACTTACTTCCTATATTATTCTTCCATCTGTGTAACAGCGGGGAATTGAATAGACTGCTGAAATGTAATATATGTACTTATGTCATTCACCCGTGTGGTGAGGGCAGAGCAGAATACAATTATTCATCATCATCATCCGGGTCATCCGTCTGGTGGCAGGCTGCGGGCATCGAGCGGTAGCTCATGGCCCGGGCATGAACTCAGGAGACATCAGTCCCCCGGTGGTCTGGACCGCCGTTATAATACAATTATTGTCACTAATCTCATCTCTCCCGTGGGTGTCGTAGGCACAAGGCGATTAAGGGTAAAGACAGCGATTAGTAATGAACAGAAGCAATCCTCTTATACCACTAGCAATATACTTAGTGCGATTTTCGTGCCCGGCAATAGGCTCGCTGCCTATTACATGGAAATTTAAATGGCGAGACCTCACCTCTACCGTCCCCTTTGGGGATATAGGCGTGATTTATGTATATTATGTATGTCATTGCAGAGCATGTCCACAGCGAATATTACTACGGCAATTGCAAGGACAAAACTATGAAGTTTTTTACGCACGTGCATCTGGATCACATGGACGTGTTAGGGAAAATAATAATGCGTGTAAGTATATCATTATCCATACAAACATACATAAATCCCCGAAGGGGTAGGCAGAAGTGAACTAGCACCCACGTTTCACCAGTAATGTTAGGTCCCATGTAATAGGTGGAAGACCATTGTATTCTACTCTGCCGTCACCACACGGGTGATCATTATAACAATTTGTTATTCCTACATTTATTATTATAATAAAATTGTCATCTTCATCCTGAAGAAGAAAATATTATAAACGTTAAAGGAGGAGAAAATATTATAAAATATAATACGTTACGATTCTTCTTTTTTTGAAAATTGTAAATGTTTACATAATATAAAGCTCGCCCCCTATTACATACTTAACATATTTGACGAAACGTGGGTATTAATTGCCTATCTAACTGCCGCACTCAGAGACGTCAAATAACGTTAATGAGTACTTAACGTCAAAAATTGACAATTCAAAACTAGTCGCTATTCTTGCCGGGTCTGTGGTCTAGATTTGAATGAAATTTTTTGACATTAAATACTCATTAAAGTTAATTGACGTCTCTGAGTGCGGCAGTAAGTGTTATTAAGTGCCTATCCCTTAGGGGCTAATTGGCGTGTTTTAGGTATCATTTCAGCCAAAAGACTCCCACATAGCACAGCATAGCCCCAAGGATCTCCAAATAGATCGTTCTGCACTGCCCGCATACATCCACTGTGTTTTATGTAGGTGCTGGTAGTCCAAACGACTACTTTCGTTTATAAAATCATTTTCATAAATTAACCGGTCTATTCCCCAGCCGCAGCCTTGTCTTCTATGCTGGCCTGGGAGCGAAAAAATAACGTGAGTAGGCCGTCGGTGTCGTATAAGTCGACTAAGGGATATTGCCCGGTGTAGACCAATAAGCACCTTGGGGCACCCGAATGGTGGAGGGCAAACCACCAACAACAGCATACTCAAAGAGGGTTTGTGTCAGGCACGCGGTAAAACCTTAGCCAAAACTTGGAATGTTGTCATTCCAATCACTCTCTCCGTTCATAGTTCTCTCGACATAGTCTGTTCCGTCTATTTTCTATACACTCATTCATCACTAGCTCCTTTACGGTGTGATGGATGATATGTATCAAAAGGGAGTGGATGGCTTGACGTCTGACCGATATGAATGGAAGAGGAAACATATTGCGCCGACTCCAGATAGATTGGGAACAGGGCAGGAAGAAGAAGATTCCCCAGCCTTATTACCAAATTACCATCTGTCTTCAGGCGTGTATGAAAAATTGAAGATTTTAAACCAAGGAAAATAAAAGAAAGAATGCCTCGGATCGCAAGTATTTGACTATGCGATGTGTGACCCTGACCAGGATGTGTGATGCCCGCTACGCGTACGGAAAAGTCCTCTTTATGGTTAGGTGATGTGACATAAACAATGTTATATGTATGTACAAGAGTAGCCGGTTTAGGCAGCTTTGGGCCACCGTGGCCTACAATGTGTGTTATGTATGTTATACCTAATACTTCTTTTACAGGGCTGGCTAGACATATATAGAATACCAACGTGCATTCTGATCAGAGCCACCTCGTACGAGAACGACCTGTTCCGGAGTACAGCGTACAACTTCCAGATGTGCGTACCAAGGATCACGTACTGCCACTCGCAGAAGAGACACAAGTATTTCTATTACGAGTGGTATATCCCGGAAGACATGATTGGTGGTATGAATTGGGACTTGTACTTCTATGGACCAAGGGATATCAAGTGGCAGTAGAGTTAAACAACATACCACCATATTCATAAGTACTAAATAAGTTCTTAAACAGGGTTTTAAAGTAAAAACTCCTTTCTGTCAAAATGTGTTTACTCTCTGATGAAAAGACAGGTCGGTGTTCTAGTTTTAAAACTGATGATTCTTAACAAAGCCTTGTTTTAGTATGAAATATTAAATTTATATATATAAATATAAAATTTTCAATGTAATTCCATGCGGTATTATAATTAATTTTGCGCGCATGGGCATGGGAGAGTAATTTGAAAATAAACAATTAAGTAATTAAATAAAAATTAGCAATTTTTATTTGTTTTATTTTTATTGTTGTGTTTAAATGGCATGTATCTACAACGGTAATACTAATAGGTATTATCATAAGTATTACAGCCTTATATACGAGAGAGAAAACTCGCTAATTAAATAGGAAGTGCTATTTGTAAATTCTCATTAAAATTAAAGGCTACATCCTGTGCATCAGCAAGTCGCACATTAGCATTTGTTTCGTTATCTCGGACATGGGTCCGCTTTGATACGATAATATTGATAAATATATCACAACAGGCATGTTCATTAATTTTACCATACTACTGCCTATTACTGTCGATATCTCGCGGTGCACGACCTTATCGCGTGATGAAAGCTAAACAGAGCTTTTAGCCGAGTAAATAGTGTGGAGTGTTGTATCCTTGTTGATGCTGGGCAGTTGCATACATAAAT
Organism: Cataclysta lemnata; assembly: GCA_963931975.1. Classification (NCBI taxonomy): domain Eukaryota; kingdom Metazoa; phylum Arthropoda; class Insecta; order Lepidoptera; family Crambidae; genus Cataclysta; species Cataclysta lemnata. Next base: position 13,244,779 of record OZ008340.1, on the reverse strand, counting down.
TACGCTTATATCCCTGAAGGGGTAGGCAGAGGTGAACTAGCACCCACGTTTCACCAATTTTTTAGGTCCATGTAATAGGTGGCGAGCCTATTGCCATTTATCGGGCACAAAAGTCGCAGTACTATTGCTAGGTGGTATAAGAGGAACGCTGCTGCCCATTCTTCATTACTGATTTATCCTTAGTCGCCTTGTACGACACCCACGGGAGAAATTTGGGGTGGTGACAATTGTATTCTACTCTGCCGTCACCACACGGCAGTTGGATGTTTATTATTAGGGGAAGGTGGTTCAACGCGGGCATGCTGCCTAGAGCGGGTATTCTTGTGTATTAAACTATTTGCCTATATACAAAACTACCTACGCAAGGCGAAAGGAGGGAAATTTAGTCCCTTTCAAACTTCTTATATGAGCAGGAATCGATCATTAATTTTTTTAAGAAATATTTTATACCCTGCCCTGTTCTCAGTCTATCTGGGGTCGGCGCAGTATGTTTCCTCTTCCATTCATATCGGTCAGACGTCAACAAGTCAACCAATCCCTTTTGATTCATATCATCCATCACGCCGGAAAGATGAATGAATAAATTTGGAAAAGAGACGACAATCCAGCTGCGGGTAAAAACTAATATAGTATAATAAAAGTACTATATTTTTAATAACGCGACTTAATGGTTAAGTATAAAAACAAAACACAGCAGTAAACATTAATGTACAGGTCGTATTCGCCATGTTTGTTTTGTAAGCAGAACTACAATAACATTTAAATAAAACAAAATGTAGATTCTTTCCAACTTATTGTTATGTTACTTCTTATGTCACTTGTTTTTCATCTCGACGATATGTGTCGGTGCTCTAGCATTTGCATAGCGTTCATCTTATTTTTCAGTGAGTTAAATTCTATATGCACTTGGGTATAAATTCTTAAAATGGAATTAAATAATAATACGTATTTCGCAGGCGGTACAACGCTTAGTTACAAAACATACACGGCCCTGGACAGTGTGATATTCACAAATATCGACAAACCAGCAGGTAATTTATGTGTCTTATTGTAACGTGCGTCGACTGAAAACTGTAAAAAAAATTTACTTCATTTCGAGTAATTTTGCAACATATATTTTTTCTTTAATTCTCTCGCTTTAGAAGCTGTCTAGTATTCTTTTTAAAGTTTATGGAGATCATCTTTCTATTGAGAAATTTGCACGCAGGCCCGGGAGCGAAAAAAATAACATAGATTCTGCCAGCCCTAAGTGTACAGTAATAATGGCTATCAAATATCCGAATGGTGATGGGCCAAACCACTAACAATCGCATACCTACCCAAAGAGGGTCGATGCCATACATGTGGCTAGCGTAAAACCTAAGCCAAAACCTTGAGAAGTATGGTTGAGCACTAATCCGTTAATCGGTCTATCGATATGGTTTCATCACCAGCACCTTCACTATTATACAATTATGAATTTATGGGAGCCAATTGATGATATACTATCTTAAGTACCCATCTTGCCTATTGTAGACATCTTAGGGCCGATTTCACCGTCTCTCATAGAAACTGAGTTTAATAAAACTTGGTTATGATTAATGCAAACTTGGTAGCGGAACTCAGTTTAGAGCATAAACCGAGTTCAACTTCAACTGATCGCGTTTAATTTCTGCGGTGAAATCGGCCCTAAGTAGTCCTTTTCCTAAACGCTTAATTTCTACTATTGCAGATGAAGAAATCCATAGCGAATATTTCTTTGGGAAATGTGCGACCAAACACAAAGTTTTAATGGTACGAAAGACCTACTTATCGGACGATCTCCAGGGTAACTTACTTATTAGGGTGAGATGGACAGAAGTTTTTCTATAAGCAAAAAATATATTGTTCAGTTTTTTATCATCAGCAGTCTCTTAAAATTCGCCACTGCTGAGTCACAGTCCTACCCTGTGGATAGGAAAATACAACAATTTTTCGTCTCCCATCCAATTACTAGCTTTCGCGAACATTGCTTAGTTCACGCATTGGCAGACCAGGCGTGCTGGTTACAACGCTATTGAGCTCTTTTAAAAAAAAATCCGCTGTATCCACATTTTGACAAGTGTTGGAATAGGAGATTTTAGATAGGCGAAACCATAGTTTATTAATGTATTCATTAAGTACAAGATTTTGCGTCTACGAACGCCGCAGCTTGAGAGCTTCAAGAACCTTTTACTCAGTAAAGAGTTTGGTTTATATGGATAACTACGGCAATGAGTGATTTCGTGTTTTATATTCAAAGTCCATATTAAGCTGGTGTTTTCATCTTTAGACTCTTACTCATCTGTTGCGTGTATAATTTTCACAATGTAAATCTTTTTGCGTGTGGTGACGGCAGAGCAGAATACAATTGTCACCATCCCTATTTTTCCCATGGGCGTAGTACAAGGCGATCTTGTCCTTATGCCACCTACCAATGTACTGCGATTTCTGTGCCCGATAAATAGCAATAGGTTAGCCACCTATTACATGGGACCTAACCTAATTGGCGAAACGAGGGTGTATATTCACCTTTGAGACGAGATTTTACGAGCATTGTTAGTTCTCAGTTCATTTGTTTCAGTCTTTTCACTTAACATAATAAATAAGGTCATTATACATTTGTTCTAGGCATGGTTAAATATTACAGAAGAACCAACGTGTGTATATCTTAGAGCAAGATCTACGTATGACCACATTGTAAGGTACGATGCGACGAAGTTCGCCTTCTGTACATGTCGAATAGTGTACCATTATCAGGGCAAAATATATTACTACTACTACTTTGAATGGTTTATTCCCGTGGAGATGATGAGAGGAATCACCTGGGAGGTATTTTTTTACAAACCTTATATAGGGCATAAGCATAAGATTGCTAAAAAATATCGTAAATATCTGTGATTAATATTGCGATGATGTGTAAAATATCTATGAGTACACCTAAATCGTATCATAGAATTAAAAATACCACCAGAAATGGTATACTAATTTGAATCAAAACTTCAATAAAACAATTGTGTATCAGTTTTTAATAAAAAATAAACATTGTCATCTCATGTGCGACATCGATATAAATTGTTTTTCAAAGATACCTCTGAATAATTAATATAAAAAAGATACAAATAAATAATATGAATCTCCAGGAACTTAATCTCGCCTCGGTAATACCGTCTTTTAAAGCCGAACACAACCTTTAGTAACTAATAAGATCATTACATGATTAAAAGTATTCGATAGAGCGATGGACGCTTATAATTTTACGAGACTATTCTGAGTTGTCAGGCTTGAGTCCGCCTTGGGGCAACGGAGGGGGTGGCACATTAGGTATAGCTGGATCATTAGAAGAGTAATTCAAGACACTGAGATCGCTAGGTTCTGGGGGAGGTGATTGTGATGGTTGAGACGCTGGGACTGGAGCAGAAGCGCTCGGTGGTTCCGTCGCTGCAGCAACAGCTACTCGAGGTACACTGGGAGCGCTAGCAAACACAGGTCCACTTGCTTCCAAGACATTAGACAACGGCCGGTACAGTGGTGGGAAATTGACGTACGGATTAAAACTGAAAGGATCGAAGGGGTCGTAGAACCGAAGACTAGGATATGTGTACCTGAACGGCCCTATTTGATTGAAGCCGTTGTAAGCAGGGTCGATGCGCCCCAGGGGCAGGACTTGGGGTGGTAGTCCGAATTGGTTTAGTGGGATGGGGGATTGGGTGTTTGGTGGCAATGGAGGAGCCGAGGTGGGCTTGCTAGCTTCTTGAGGAGCATCGCTGGGTGCTGGATTAGCTGCTGAGGCTTCGGTGGGAGCAGCTTTGGTGTCTGCTTGCTCTGGCAGCGGCGCTGCTGGCAGAACGAGGTTGGGGTCTTTTGGAGATGCTGGTGGCGCGTGCTGGACACCCTGAAATCATGACCATAAAAATATATAGGCATTTGTGTTTTGAAAGAAAGAAATCTAAATTGTCTATACCATGCACACCTGATAATGATTGCTATGTGGACCTGTTGTCAACATTAGACAGTTTTTGATTACAGTATCTTTAGTAGACATTTAATTGAGTACCACTTACTGCCGCACTCAGAGACGTCAAATAACGTTAATGAGTACTTAACGTCAAAACATGACAATTTAAAACTAGTCACTATTCTTGCCGGGTCTATGGTCTAGATTTGAATGAAAATTTCTGACATTAAATACTCATTAAAGTTAATTGACGTCTCTGAGTGCGGCAGTTAGTGACCCTGGACCAGTTACAACGTGAAATAATTATAAATAAAAATTTTCTTAATGCTTATTTGGAATGCATTTAATTTACATTAGTGGGGTCAAATATCAAAGGGATGATGAGTGTACTCATCACCCTCTTGCCAATATCCCATTTCATTTGTGGACGGAGTTTTTTTTTTCCATTCTCTTCAATTACCTGTCATCTCCTCATACACTCCGTTCATATCCATGTCATTTCTCATGCATTCTTAAGAAGAGGAGCTCGGTAGCCTAATGGCTTGCCGCGCTTGTGTAAGCTAAGCAATGTTTGCTAAGTCCAGTCATTGGATTGGTGACCAAAAATATATAACCTCTAGTTCTTCGATGCTTTGGAACGCACGCTTAGCCATTGGTGCCGGCTGCATCTGCAGTCTGCACTGGGTTAGCGTAGTTGGTTATGGCCCTTTCTCCCTTCAACATTATCCGTCCAATTGTCATATATTCCGTCCTTCTTACGTTCATAGGGAACGTCTGTACCCCAGCACAGATGGTGATAATAAAAAAAAAAAATTAATAATAAATCTTACATTGGCTATTGGGTAATCTCCGTAAAAGACAGGCTGGTACGGGAAAGCGAAGTCATGTAGCACTGGCTGGTAGACCGGGTACGCCTTGCTGGGCTCGAGATTCTGGTTAGAGGTGATCAGCGCATTGTACACCTTCGGTATTCTGCCCGGCGCAGGCGCAGGCTCCGCTGACACCACGGCCAGGAGAAAGAATAACTGGAATTTGTGAAAAAGTAATTTATTAATAAGTATATACATATAATCTAATATATAAAAAGCCGTGTACAATTGTCACCACCCCAAATCTCTACCGTGGGTGTCGTACCAGACTAAGGGTAAACACAGTACCCTGTACATAGTAACACAGTACACAGTACCGATGAGTACGCCTAATGTGCAGCAGCATTCTTCTTATACCACCTAGCAATATACTGTGATTTATGTGCCCGATAGATGGCAATGGCAATAGGTTCGCCACCTTTTATGGGATCTAATCTAATTGGTGGAACGCGGGTAGTTAATTCACCTCTGCCTATATAGACGTGATTTATGTATGTATGTATGTTAAATAAAAATCTCGTGTCCCAGTGTTGGTAAAAAAACTCCTCCGAAACGGCTTGACTAATTGTTATAAATTTTTTTATGTATATTTGGTAGGTCTGAGAATATTATAGGTCGTAGGGTATTCTTATACGCCTAGGTGATAAGGGCAAAATCTAGTTTGGCCGAGTCAGCTAGTAATAGGTATATTATTAAAAAGATTATTAAGAGTATATTAGAATTTATTTTGATTGATTATATTAAAATTATTCATGACTTTGACAGATTGCTGGGTATTGGCCAAGAGGTCCCGGCTTCGAATCCTGGTAGGGGCAAAGTTTGTGATGAACACAAATGTTTGTTTCCGAGTCATGGTTGTGTATATGTTTATGTAGTATATTTTCAATATTTATATACATAATTATATTAAAAATATGTCCGTCATCTAGTATCCATAACACAAGTGCTTATGCTACTTACTTTGGGCTAGATGATAGGTATGAGTGTAAAAATATTTATTTATTTATCACACTCATTTATAATACTCAAAGAGGGTTGGTGTCAGGCAGGAAGCGGCCCGCTGTGAAACCTAAGCCAAAACCTTGAGCACAATGGATTGGAATGTTGTCATTCCAATCCCTATCTCCGATCATCGGTGTCTTGACATGGTCATCCCGTCTCATTTTTATGTGAAATGGATACCAATCAAAAGAGTGGATGAATTGATGACGTCTGGCCGATATTAATGGAAGAGGAAACATACTGTGCCAACTCAGATCAACTGGGAACAGGGCAGGAAGAAGAAGAAGAAGATTACACTCACACCTATCATCTAGGTCTAAATTAAAAAATTTAATATTACATACATACATAAATCACGCCTATATCCCCGAAGGGGTAGGCGGAGGTGAACTAGCACCCACGTTCCGCCAATTATGTTAGGTCCCATGTAATAGGTGGTGAGCCTATTGCCATTTATCGGGCACAAAAGTCGCAGTACTATTGTTAGGTGATATAAGACGAACGCTGCTGCCCATTCCTCATCGCTGATTTATTCTTAGTCGCCTTGTACGACACGACACCCACGGGAGCGATTTGGGGTGGTGACAATTGTATTCTACTCTGCCGTCACCACACACAATTTTTAATATTGTCTGATTAAAATGTTCGAAGTCTGTCTATAACAATTATTATAAGAAGGATCGTCTGTTCACGGGCAATGTAAATTAATATGTAGAAACTTGAACTAAATCACCGTTTTCCTTGAAGGGAACAAGTGTGGTGCCGTCACCAGCAGTGGGTTGTGGTATTGATCCTTACAATTATTTAACAATTTGTGACGACGAATGATTGCTCATAAAATAAGTAAATAGATACAACATTACAATTAATCTTCACTTAAGTCATTCATTTTCATATAAATGCTTAGAATTTTCCCTGTGTCACGACAGAAACCTGTTATTGCTACTACACTAGCTAAAGAGAGCAATTAGGACTTGCCTTGAACATTGTGATACGTAATATTTATCTGATAACTTCAGCCAATACATGGCTAGAATGCCTCCAATTCTATCGTAGTGCCGTTCACTGGCCTAATATTTTTTACAAGTAGGTACTTTAATTGATTTTTAATATTACGCTTGTTTGCAGTATTCACATACATGGTATGTAGGGTATGTGTGTAATTGAAAACATGATAAGTTTTTTTTGTAACTAATAAATAATCAAAAACAATTGAGGAATAAACGTCTACTTAGATATCGTTATTACCAGCCCTTTTAATGTCACCACTGACGGCCTTTCCTATGGATGGAAAAATATAGGGAGTATGAGCCGTAACCACCACGCGAGCTAGATTGGTGGGTCGTTAATACCCACCAATCTAGCTCGCGTGGTGCGATGCAGCCGGGATTAACGGTTTAACGTGTCTTACGAAGGATGGAGGAACTCGAGACAGTTTATTTTTGGTCACCCGTCCAATGACTGGCCTTAGCGAACATTTCTTAGTTTACACAATCATAGATAGCTCTTAGCCACTGCACCATCAAGTTCCTAGCATTACTGCGATTAAAATGTTCAGTATTGGTTGCAAAGCCATGTTCGTGATAAATGATCGAACCCCGTAAACCAATAGCGTGTAAATGAAACGAAAAATAATGAAATAATTCGTACGAATAAGTTCAATTGAACCAGGTGCAATTTGATAATTCTCTCGTGACAGAATTGTTGGACACTAATAGTGCACCCACTCTGATTGACAAATACGCTTAACAATGTAACTGGGCCAAATGACTTTGAACCATAAAACTGGACAGTAAGGTTTTGTAGAGCACAATTCGGCACATGAGACTGAATTGCACGTGTCAACCGAGTTGCGAAACACAAAGGATTGGGCCAGGGCGTGTCTAACAGACGGACAAAATGATAATATGGTACCTACGTATAACGCTGTGCAACTTTAGGACGTTGGTGTCTTTGTTCAAAACGTTCTCTGTCGTTTATCTACGCCTAATCTTCATAAATTATAATTCGTATTTGGTTTTCTTATTTCTCTAGGGTAAAAACAGTCCTGGTTAATTTCATTTCAAACGAAAGTCGTGATCTATGAACTGCTATAATAAAGTGAGGAAGGTAAACATTCTAAAAACTCTCTCTTATTAGCCATAAGAATATCATCATTAGCTACTGCAATGGGATATTTGCGCAATCAGCATAATTTATCGAAATTTTTTACTATGGATAAGTCAAAAATTTCGATAAATTATGCATGTATTTTCTAGTCCAACTTTTACAAGGATAAATCAGTAATAAGAAATGGGCAGCAGCAGCTTTCCTCTTATACCACCTAGCAATGTAATGCGACTTTTGTGCCTAATAAATGGCAATAGGCTCGCCACCTATTACATGGGACCTAACATAATTGGCGAAACGTGGGTGCTAGTTCACCTCTGCCTACCCCTTCAGGGATATAGGCGTGATTTATGTAACATTTACATTATGTAGAAAAAAAACAAATAGTAAGACAATAAGTAAGGCATCCTTAAATGTCTGAGTGCTTAAGTTAATTTAAATTATGTCGTCATAAATAATACACCCACTGTAAACTTTTTTGTAATATTTTATTAGGCTGTGTAAAGTAGCCTGTTGCAAGATTATTTCGACGTGAGATAGTAATACCATTGTTTTATAACCAATTCTGTGGCGTGATTAAACGCTCACAAATTGTATTGTGAATTAAGTCTTGGGTAAGGTCATTGAAATTGCATGTAAATGTTTGTTCTCAGTATTGATTACAATCGTGGGTCACGGGGGCCGTGAAATTATAATCATTCTTTCGATGACGTCTCGTAATAGGGCTGTCAAAACTAGCAACTTTTCATCTTTTTATTACTAAATCCATTAATTATATAGCGTTTAGTCATCCAACTTTTAGATGCCTGCTTAAGTGCATGAATCCTCAGTTAAAAACTAAAACTTGACTTCTGCTGTAGTGACATCAATATTAAATTTTTAACTATTTAAGGAAAAAAAACGCTACAATACAATTTTTTTTATAAATTTTTTTTTAAGTCGTTTGGTTGCGCTTAACATAATGTGTCTGGAAAACTTTATTGGTATAAATATTATACCAATATTACCAATAATGTCAATACGTCTGCCGTTACGTCGACCATCTCGGAGTATGTCATAGACTCTTTTATTACCTTTTTTCTTTGTTTATTTTTTAATTCGATTTTGATATATAATTGACAACAAAAACAAAAAATATAATTGACAAAATTTAAAGAATTCTCTTACTGACATTAAATTAGCAATTTTTTTTATGATTAAAAAATATATATTTTTGTCGCATTCATAAAATATTATTTTGCTTCACATTTCGGCTTTGCTATTAGTTAAACGACTTGAAATTTATGAAAAAAAATTTGTTCCTTCCAAAAGTGTTGTTGGTTAAGTTGGCAACCCTAGCGGCCATGCTAGTCCCAATTCGATCCGGAAGCTGACCGAGACAATGCCACGCGGTCGTCAACCACGCCTACTCCCGTCCCGAGGCCCAAGAAATGGAACGTAAAAACTCTGTAAAGGCCATCGAATTAGCCAATTGCGTATTAATTAGAAACATATAAACAGTTCCGCTTCTAATATGCCGATAATAAAACGGTGACACGATGGCGCCAGTTGCTTTAATTCGGTACATTTTTAGTACTTATTTAAAAATCAAACGTTTTTTGGTGACTTAATAGTCAAAGACGGGCTTATAAACATGTTTGTAAGACAGACAAGGTATGAGTGGAGATCTTGGTGAGGGCTTTACATATATTTATCACGCCTAGGTATGTATCGTGAATTCTCTCATTGGTTGTTTTAAAGAACGTTAAAAAACGCCCCTAAACAGCAGTTGGCATATTTTGATGCATAAACAAAAGTTATTTTCATCTCGGGGGGCATCTCGGAAAAAGCGTTTTTGCTCTTCGATATCTGAGTGCAAAAGTTGTTTTTATCCTCTAGAGGATAATGTAAATTTGAATATAGACCATCGTGTGCAAGTGTATTATGTTTGTGAATACAAAACATATTTTTTTTTATTTGTTTTTAATTCTCCCTAATTTTTTTAGGAAAGGCAAAGGGTCTAGCTCTTATAAATGAGTGAATGAAATGAATGTATGAAATTAATTTTACATTAAAATATGGGAGTCACACATTTTATCGCATCTAGGGAGTGCTTGGCGCGAATTGAATGCTACCAGAGTTCATGATGGCGACTGATGAGGTTGTGAAAACCACTTCAAAATTCTCAACATCAAACACATCACAAGACTTATTTTCCACGATTCTGCATAATTTCACATCTTCCCGGATGCTTGTGCATCAAAACAACACCACTTTCACTGCACAGTCTGCACAAAATCCACTTTGAAAAACATAATTAAATCTATTGGACCTCTATGGTATCAAATTTATTAAGCAACCTTTTTAATTTGTTAAAAATTCAGATTCGGAACCTTCTTGGTGTACTTTTTTTATTAATTTGCTTTGCACGTGCGCGTCTTGGTGGATGTTGTGGGTGCGGCTGGGTGAATGTTGTGGGTGTGTCTGGGTGGATGTTGTGTTTGTGTTGGGTGTGTGTGTTTGATAGGATGGGTGGAAGTGTCAGGGTGTAAATAGAATTGACTAAAACTTTGAATAATGTGATTGTAATTTTTTTTTGCATTTTGCCATTTCCTCGCTGAGGGGGGATGAAAAATTACGTGTTGCACTCGAGTGCAAAGATTTTTCACCTTGTGCTCTTTTGATTCCCTCGCTAACGCTCAGGATTCTAATTTTTTAATCCTTCGCTAGTTCGGTCATCAAAATTGAGCACGCGGTTAAAAAGCAACTTTGCACTCACGTATAACAAATAACTATTTCTGTTCGTCCTTCCAAAATTGCATTATGGTCTCAGTTGATTTATGGCATCTTCAAACGCTAGCACGTTTCAATCTGCACAGGAACCTGATGGGTCAGGGCCTTTACGTTCTCCTTACGTATTTCCACTAATAGGGAAGATTAATAGTGGAGATAATAATGATAAATACTTCTTAAATTTCTAAAAATAGTCATTAATGAACGATCGGAAATCAACATTAAAATATACGCAATATTTATGGAAAAGATGGATTGACTGTGTGAGGTTTGATATGGAGGCGATAAAGGTAAGGTTTTATCGGATGAGGTCATGGTGATGATTATAATAATTGTATATAATAATTTTTAATATCTCTTACACGTACACCAATCATCTAGCAAAGTAGCAGAAGCACCCGTATATGGATACTAGATGACAGAAAAATGTTAATAACTACATTAATAATTAATTAATTTATTATTTATTAATTAATAACTTAATTTTAAAATACTACGAATATCTGTGTTGATTTTTGATTGAACAGTTGCCTCTACCAGGATTAGAAACCGGGCCAAACCTGGACCTCTTGGCCGATACCATTGGACCAAACCAGTCATACTATACACTATTGTTATTGTATTAATTAATGTCTTCAAAACAATAGACAAATACTTGTCAAAAGCAAAAGGAAACAATTTAGTAAGTGTTTCGTATTATATTGTACTGTATATTGTACTGTATTGTACCAACTTGGTTTTTTAATATAACTAGCTGACCCCACAAACGTGGCTTTGCTCTCATCACCTAGGGGTAAAAAAACCTGCGACCTATTCTCAAACCTACCAAATATACGCAATAAATATCATAACAATTGGTGATGCCGTTTCTTCACGTTTCAACAAACACTATGACACGAGATTTTTATATATTAGGATACCATTTTATACCAGTTTATTTTATAAATGATATTTGAGTGTGACGCCTCATAACACTTCACTATATTATAATATACTATTCACCGTAGTATGACGGGTGTGCGTTATATTACAATAAATTTAACTAATATTGATTATGCTGGTCATCTTACTAACTGCAAAAGTGTGTGAAAAGATCACAACGGCACACGGATCTCAAAGATATTGAAAACAAAAGTGACTCAGGCCTGCAATTGGGTTTATAAATGCCAATGTCAACGTCGTTACTACATAGCCCTGCGTAAACCGTGATATTTACTCTTGTCACGGAAAGACCAAGTGAAAGAAAGATGAATGCTCTGCCCGCGTCGCATCATTGTTATTCCATGTAAGGGCGACGAGCAGCGAGGTCGGCGCCCTGCGCCGGCGCATAGAGCTGCATCGAAAGTTGCCACGATAAAGGATAAAGGATAAAGATCCTCGAGAACTTCTAAAGCCCTATGTTTGACCGAGAGCAAAGTCGTACGTGAAAGAGAGATCGATCTTTTTTTAACCAATTACACGATACCATCGTTTAAAATGAGGCATTTTGTTGCTATGCATATTACATTTGGTATAAAAAATCGTGCAAATCTCATAAAAACTCTGCCTTCGTTATGTAAATTACGTGCATTGATAAGAAAAAATATGGGTATCTATTTGCGTTTATCTATGTCCAAATTAACAATACAACGCTTTCTGACACAATTTGAATAGGATATTGTGTAAGGTAGAAATCGTAGCTACTCCAACTCGGAAAATTCCATGTGAAATCGAATAAAAATAAATGACCATCGTTCCCTCCAAGCACATAATAGCGAACAACATAATTAAAGATAGTTAATACTGATTAAAAAGATGTTACATAGAATATATTAACAGTAAGGCATTAACATTAATATTATTTCGTTGGAAGAGTACAATCGATACTGCTAACATTGAATATTAAAAAGTATATAGAACCGTGTGAACGTCTGCTGATAAACGGAAACAATGCAACGTAAATACGATAAAATAATACAATAAGTAATAGATGTTGTAAACTAGTGGTCCTTGGTCAGCTAGGCTAAGCAAACGGGTCCATTGCAAGGGCACGTTAGAAGCAAATATTGGTGCAATGTTTTACGGTTCATAAAACGGAATGGACTCACTCAAAATTAACACTAATTAACAGTGTCAATTAAATTATTCTCTATTTCAACCGCCTTAAAGCAATGTCTGCTTGAATGTTTGTTAAATGAAATTGGCGGAGAACTTTAGATTGGGTACACTCACGCCAAAAATTGCATACATACATACATACATAATTCACGCCAATATTACCGAAGGGGTAGGCAGAGGTGAACTAGCACCCACGCTTCGCCAATTAGTCCCATGTAATTAGGTGGCGAGCCTATTGCCATTTATCGGGCACAAAAGTCGCAGTACTTTGCTAGGTGGTAGGTATAAGAGGAATGCTGCTGCCCATTTCTCATCACTGATTTATCCTTAGTCGCCTTCTACGACACCCACGGGAGAGGTTTGGGGTGGTGACAATTGTATTCTACTCTGCCGTCACCACTTTAGAGCTTGTATTCAAGATCCTATTTTACAGATAAATAATATTTAAAATATTCATCGCGTCTGTTGAAATCTAATGCACACTTTTCATAATTTGAGAAGGAAAAAAAATTTATGTATATACTTATGTATATAATTATGTATATACTATATATACTTCCCATGTTCTAAAAGAGACCGATCTAGACAGTATGTCTGTTTGGACCACGTTCCCATATTTAATAAGTGTTATATTTATCTGGATTGAGTGAATGTTTGGTTAAAATATGCATGTTTTTGTCGAAAATAGTCTAAACTCAAGGCCGAAAAGACAAATTTCCCACTCGTTAAGGAAGGGAGATAAAGGCAGGTATGCGGATCACTGTATTCAGATATTTTGCTAAAGGGTTAAGAGTTGATTTCTCATGACTGCTTGCTTCAACCCTGCGATTCCCAAAGGGGTCGAGGGTCGAAATAAACGTACTAACCGCAAAGATTTAAATGGGTAAAAAAATCTATAGAGATATGATTTTTAAAGTAATTTTGACTACGGGGGTTAAAGTATCAGTTTTATGGAAAAGGGGTCTCTTGCCCAAAATAGTTTGGGAATCCCTTAAGCCGCAAGCAGATAGTTGCTCAAAAGTTTTTGAACGTTAGTATTGCATCAAGGGTCTTTATAGTTCTAGCTACAGAAATAATGGGCAGTAGCAGACTATACTTCTATGTACACAATAAGTTTGTGTAAATCATTCACATTGTTCGCTATTCACTAGGGCATGAATAGGCATTGGAAATTGTAAATTCACACACGATGTCGTCGGTAAACCAATCTGCAAATAGTGTAATATGATTTGACTGAGAGTAAAACGGACCGTCTACAAAAAAATTATACAGCTTAAGGTTCAAGTTTCACGAGTATTTAAAACTTAAAGCGTAATCGTATCATAGTAACTAGTAACGGGCATTTATGAAATTAAAGCTAGAATTCATTGATGAAGTCGGCTTTACAGCCTCTATTATAAAAATACAAAATATATATGCCGTGTTGTGACGGCAGAGCAGAATACAATTGTCACCACCCCCATCTCTCCAGTAGGTGTCGTACAAGGCGACTAAGGGTAAAGACAGCAATGAGTAATGGGCAGCAGCATTTCTCTCATACCACCTAGCAATATGTGGAATTTGTACTGTGATTTATGTGCCCGATATATTTGGCAATAGGCTCGCCACCTGTTATATGGGACCGAACATAATTGGCGAAAATTGGGTGTTAATTCACCTCTGCCTACCCCTTCGGGGATATAGGCGTGATTTATGTGTGTATGTAAAATATATAAATCACGACTGTTTATCCTACAGGGTATAGGCGCATTTCGCAACCTATGTTTAGTCCCATGTAATACAACGAGCCTATTGTCTTCTAAAGAACACTTTAGTTGCAGTATTACTTTGTGGTGTACCAGGAATGCCGCTGTTAGTTATATTTAAACTTCCTTTATTTATTTCCGCATTATATTTAAACTTTAAAAAAAATATTACGTTCACAAAATGTTACGGTCAAGTTTATTCAAATTTTTCGTAAAATATGCAGTTTTTTTATTAATCATTCTTTTGGCAAGAATCATGCCTTTACAATTTGCCCACATTTGACTCTACACTTTTTTTTGAATGACTAGTTACACTATTTATTTAGTGACTAAATGTGAAGGTATTTAATATTTTCGTCGTCTTATTGGATAGAGTGGAAAAGCCTATGTTTGCACTTAGTCATTACAACAACGACAGGATAGGCAGTAAGTGGAGCCTTTCTACTGTAATGTCATCTCCATCATCCGAGGCCACAGCCGATTATAGATTGATTATCGTGAATTGAGGTAACGATTGAGGTTTGAAATACTGGGTATTGTACACCAGGCCGCAAAGAATACGGATCACTGACAAGAGCAGCAAATATTCTTTAAAATTCCTACCCTAGCTTCATGATACAAAAATTTTGGATACTTTCATTTGATTTTGGAGATTATAGTAAATACCTACCCTGAATAAAAATAAATACAGTTAGCCTTGCGGTGTCGGCGCAGCATAATACATTGTCACTGAAGGTTATCTCTCCAACTATCCCGTCTCTCTAACTACTGTTGTAGGTACGGAAATGGGAGGTGTCCATGTCTTTAACTTGTAGACGGTAGGTTTGCTCCTACTAGGATTCGAACTTGGCACCTCTAGGACGACGGCCAGCCCCACTGACCAATCAAAAAATCAATTTCAAAAAATAACTCTCTGCGTTATTATAATAAAAGTATTCAATTTTATAAAATTGCATGTGCAAATATAGTCAAGTTCGCTTACAACGTAGGTTACAACTTATATTATATTTATATCGAATCAATTAAGCAAAAAACCTTTATACCGTTTTCCGGTAGAGGCGCGGTTCTTTATACGATTTCACAGTTTGGTAATGACATTGCTGAGTGTTTCACAAACTCAAATCGACTAATTTTTTGATTTTTATGTGATCATTACATAAATTTAGATAATAAATACCCGCAGCAACATAATTATCTATAAATATTATAAAGCTGAAGAGTTTGTTTGATAGGTTGGTTAAACGCGCTACTCTCAGGAACTACTCAATCAAATTGAAAAGTTCTTTTTGTGTTGGATAGTCCATTCATCGAGGAAGGCTTAAAGCTATTTAATAACCGACATTAACGCGAGCGAAGCCACGGACGAACACTAGTTATTAGATAAAGAGTCATTCAAAATTTATGATCTCTTTTTCCTTATAAAATTGATTACATTATCGACGCGTTCAACTTATTTTAATATTAGTTTTGCTAAGACAACAATACAGCGTTTTAAAATAAAAAAAGTATGATGAAGAGACAATGCGACTTAGCTATGTGTACAGTTTTGAGTAAATTAGAACTCGCTTATGCTTTTAGCAATATTTTAGCCTACGTTGTTAGTTTATCTACGTTTTTCTAGGAACCGAGTATCCACTGAGATAGTGTCTTGTTTTTATTTTTTGTTATTCTAAAGCAATTAACTTAATTTTGAAAAGGAAAAGTTTAAGTAATAAAACATAATTATTACTAAGCCGTAATTAATTCGTGTATGGTGAAGCGAACAGGGGACAAAAATAGAATTAATATATACATATTTCCAATATATTATAAACTTTCCTTAGGGCCTGTTTCACAATCGACAAATAAGTTCGAAGTAGCTTACTTTGTAGTTCAATTGACATATATTTCATATTACAACTGTCAAATGATCTGCGTGATATATCTATGTCTGCGAAGTAAGCTACTTAGAACTTACTACAATCGAAAAGTAAGGTCGAAGTAGCTTACTTTGCAGATCAATTGACATATATTTCATATTACAACTGTCAAATGAGCTGCGAAGTAAGCTACTTAGAACTTACTTGTCGATTGTGAAACAGGCCCTTAGTGTCGAAAACTCACTTACCTCCACCATATTACGTGTTATCAATACTTAAAGAAAACTTTGTTGAACTCGTTTACTTAATTATATGCAAAAAATTCACTTATTTCACAGGATTTAAGTCTTACAATAACTTGCGACAATCGCGACGGCATGCTAACGTTTCATATCGTTAAAGACTTAAAGGCAACGTCAAATTAATGAGATAACATCAAGTTAACCCGATACAGGCATGATGAAAGAGATGATGATGAATGTTGTGTCGTAACGAAAGAGCCTGTTTGTGACGGAGTCTATTGAAATGTTTGAAACAAAAAAAATATAACGTACTTACTTCCTACAATAGTGTTTACAACAATCAATCGCTTAAATTATGACACTTGTAAGTGATTGTGACCGCGTGCTTACTTTTAAACCTACCTACAACTACATATTTTAATTTATAAAGATAATTGAAGATCTTGATATAAACGTAAACGTGGCGTAACATTACATGGTGTGACAGTATCGAGTGTGTGTTATTGATGAAATTAAATTTATACAATAGTTTATAACCAAAGCTGTTTACTCACTTGGAGTGTCTGCATCAGGGTCGCCATGTTAGCGCACGTCGGCGAGTGGTGTCGGAGTGGCGGCACGGTGGTGCGCTCGCACACCTCTCCTGAGTACATCGATGTATGTTCACTGGAAGGCGCTTGTAACAGCAACCGGGATACTCCTTTTCCGACCTAATTTACTTTATCATTATCTTTGTTATATTTACATAATGGTAAAATAGAAAACAAATAATACTCCTTTGAGAATCCAAACCCCAGCCTAAGATTTGGATAGAATATTGCATAAATATAATATTCATGCTTGCATATTAGCATTATAATATTCTTAAACGCTCCAGTTTTGTATCTATTTTGTAAGCACATAACGTGAGAGTGAAGTTTCCTAATAGCGTACTATATCTCATTTAGTCTCTGTATAAATTGTCTATTGTAGTTAAATCTTTAACGTAGTGTTTGTTCACATACCGTATAATACAACAGAAATCTTTTGTGCTAGAAGAAAATAAAACGCATAAAACACAATTAACTTCACGTTGCCTTTAAGTCTTTAAAAACGGACAATAAAAGTAATAATAAGAGAGTTTTTTGCTTATAATTAAGTAAAGGAGTTCAACAAAGTAAATAGAGGAAGATTTATTTCATGATTCCGTCAAAGGAATAAGCCTTAAGTTAAGTCGAGATAAGCCTTTTATTTTGTTTCAGCATGGATGTAGGTATATTTTTGGTACCTATGAAGATATTTAACTTTTCGTAATGACTGTTAGGTGTTAATTCAAAAATATTTATGTTATGTTCACCACGTGCAGAGTAATTTGTTGTAATATGTATTAACATTAAGGAACTTCTTAATAGTTAGCTAATAAGAATTAATAGGAAATCAACGCATTGGAATGCATATATTATTTCACTATTTAAATACCATTAAGATTTTAAGAGTGTTAATATTATTTCGAAACATGAATAACATTTAATATAATGACATCACTCGGATCAGGTTCTTCATTATAACACAATATTAAATGCAGAAGGGAATTAGTATTAAAACGTCTTATGAAAGTAGAATTATGCATATCGTGAATATTTCATTACTTCTTTCTTCACAGACAATTTCTTTAAATCTATCGATTGATTTATATATCAAATGCAAATAATGTGTCAGAAATGAGATATGTATGAGAAATGAAAATACAAAAGCCCAACGAGTTTAAAATTATATCTACGTCTTTATTAATCAATTGTATTTATATAAATCTCGTTGATGCATCTTCAGTTAATGCGGGATCCAGATCCAATGGACCATACAGAGGAGGGCTTAAGACTTTCAACTTTTGTAGAGGTCATGTCATCTATGCTGGCCTGGGAGCAAAAAAATAACGTAGAATTGGCCAGTCCCATGGGTTTCATAAAAGTCGACTAAGGGAGATGTGATGCCCGGTGTAGAATGATGGAGGGCAAACCACCAACAACAGCATACCCAAAGAGGTTGGTGTCAGGCAGGCGGACGGCTGTAAAACCTATGTCAAAACCTTGAGTGTGTGGATTGGAATGTTGTCATTTCAATCTCTCTCCGTTCATCGGTCTCTCGACATGGTCCGTTTGTGTCTTTTCTATATATTTATTCATCACGAACACCTTTCCAGTGTGATGGAGGATATGAATCAAAAGGGAGTGGCTGGCTTGATGAAGTCTGACCGTATGAATAGAAGAGGAAGCATACTGCGCCGACCCCAGATAGCCTGGGAACAGGGTATCCCTGCCGTGTTCCCAGGCAGGCAGGAAGGAGAAGAGGCCATGTCAAATATATGCTGGATAGGCTGAATGTCAAATATATACGTCAAATATATGCTGGATAGGCTGTATAGTCTTTATACAATTATATTAATAAGGTATATCTGTAACTTTTACCGCTTACTCAATCATATTCTAAAGTTAAAAGTTGAAAATTGTATACTCAAACTTAATATTAGTTTCAATTAGTAATTAAATCTGTAATACCGCGGTCGCTTCCAGTAGACTGCCTCTATATCTGCGCTTGCGTCCTTGCTGGCGAATGCAACGCTACCACGCTTTATCCTACTAACTGATAAGCTTTTAATGTACAGACAAAATCACATCGACACTCCCACAAATTTAAAATTTTCACATGCTGGAATACCTAATATTTATTATTATTTATCTTATCAAGGAATACCTATTATTTATTACATTAGACTGAAATGGTCATTCATTAGTATTCTACTTATCACCACCACTTCTTCTACGGGTTCACCCCATTGAACTACTATTACTAGCGTACTACTATTACTAGCGTTTACTTTATAACTCAATGGTTCACCCTACTTCTGCGGGTGTCGTACAAGGCCGCTATTAAAATAGTACAGAGGAATGGTTAGCAGCATTCCTATTACACCATATAATTTGGACATACACAATTCACGCCCACATCCCCGAAGGGGCAGGCAGAGGTGAACTAGCACCCACGTTTCGCCAATTATGTTAGGTCCCATGTAATAAATAGGTGGCGAGCCTTTTGCCATTTATCGTGCCCGATAGACGACAATAAGCTCGTTCTCTATTACATGGGGCCCATCATAGTTGGCAAAATAGGTAAATAGGCGTGTTTCATGTATGTGTGTATATTAATAAATTCTTAATTTACAGAAATATAATAACATTGTAAGCTGTAGTTCTTACCTGCTGCTTTTCCTAAAATCAAGAGGTGTGGACTTACGAACTTTTGTCAAAAAATGTTGTCGAGCTTACCACAAAACACGGGACTGAAGCCTTTTACTTTTATTCTTATTTATTCTATCGAATCAATAGTTCCAGAGATATAATGTGAAAAGCAATAAAAATCTTCCGATGCTCACACTTGTGGGAATGTAGGTATACCTACACAAATGCTAAAATGCTAAATTTATTTATTTATTTATTTATTTATTTGTTGGAAGATTTACAGTCAAATATCAACCATTGCATTACATTTGTAAGTTAAACAATGCCATTTACAAATCTCCACATACATGTATCAATGTTAGTTGCAGTATATAGTTGACAGTTTTAATTTAAATTTTACAAAGTACAGCAAATATCAGAACCTATATATTACTTATACCTAGATGAAGGTTAGATTACATATTCTTGTAAACATTAATATTAACTTAACATTAACTTGCATTTGACAGGAAGAAATCGTTAGAAATAAGTTTCCTAACTGAAGCTATGCCGGAACAAAACAGGTCAATATCATGAGACAGTTTATTGAATGATTTGCCTGCTCGAATGATGAATGTGTTTGCTCTATATCGGGTCTTAGCTGATTTTACACCAAGAATAGAACGATGTCTAAACCTCAGTAGATTTGTTTTAAGCTTTACCTTAGAAAGTAACTCAGGACAATCAACCGATCCGTTGGCGATATTCATAACATAACAGATGTCACTAATGTTGCGTCGCTTTTCAAGAGGAAGAAAATGGTACTTTCTGCATCTATGGTAGTAGTCATTGGTGGTTTGGTGAAATCTGTAATCTAGATATCTCAAAAATCGGTTTTGTATACGTTCGATTCTTAATTTGTAGGTTTCATATTGAGGGTTCCAAATTTGGGATGCATACTCTAAATGGCTCCGTACGTATGCGCAATATAATATTTTTAATGTTTTCATATTACTGAAGTTTTGTGATCTTCGTAAAATGAAACCCAATGCCTTGGATGCCTTTTTAACTATATGGTCAATGTGTTTATCAAATAACATTTTTTCATCGTGTATAACACCGAGGTCTCTGATCTCATGTACTTTTGATAATTCTTGATTTTTTAGAGTATACCTCGAAGCTATGGCTTGATGGCACCTTGTATATGACATGTAGAAGCACTTCGAAACGTTTAGATCTAATCTATTGTGAACGCAATACTTTTCGAATCTTTGGAGATCAGATTTAAGTTCATTAACATCACCTTCATTACGAATAGTCTTAAAAACTTTAATATCGTCGGCAAATAGTAATACTCTTGAATGCAAAAAGCAGTTCTTAACATCTGAAATAAATATGTTAAAGAGCAATGGTCCCAATATGGAACCTTGGGGCACACCAGAAGGGATAGGACCCCAGGTCGATATGTAACCACAAAGTGCTACTGCTTGACTGCGATTGTTTATATATGATACGAACCATCTTAGCAGACTACCATGTATCCCTGCAGATGCCAACTTATTAATGAGTAGTATGTGGTTAATACGATCGAAACATTTACTGTAATCAGTGTAAATTACATCGACCTGGGCTCTAAGTTCCATACCCGCTGTGATTATATCATTAGCTACAACGAGATTTGATACTGTAGACCGATTTCCTACAAAACCATGCTGTTCATCACCCAGTGTATTTTTTAAAGCTGCATATACCTGACGGTATACTATTTTCTCAAGTATCTTAGCAAATAAACATAACTTTGAGATCGGTCTATAGTTTTCCACTTGACTTCTATCACCTTTTTTGAATACAGGAGTTATAAATGCAGACTTCCATATAGATGGCATTATACTCTCAGTGAGGGAACGTTCGTATAGTATACATAAAGGTGCCACAAGGCCTTTGGCACAATTAATTACTAGGTTTGGAGGTATTTGATCGGGACCACCTGACTTTTGAGGATCAAGAGACCTAAGTAACGCCAATACATTCTCTGCATCAATAGTGATGGAACTGATAGTTGTACATGATATAATAGTATTGGATAAGTCGGATGGTGCGTTTATGACTTCGGGCTGGTTAAACGTAGATAAAAAATAGTTCGCAAATAAGTCACTAATGGTTTGTCCAGTGTCAGCTGAGTCATTATTGAAAGTCATCTTGTTTGGACAGGGGCCTGATTTATTTTTACTTTTTAAGTAAGACCAAAACCGTTTTGGATTTATTGTTATGCCATCTTCTATGTTTTTCATATAGTTATTGAAGCAATCGCGTTCTAATTCAACTGCACGACGACGAAGAAGTGAGAATGAGTTATAATCAGAGAGATTTTTATAAATACGATATTTTGTATGATATTTATGTTTTTCTTTTAACATCTTTATGAGGGCTGCATTATACCAAGGAGGATACGATTTCGATTTGGAGACTTTAATAGGTACATATTTATTACGAAGTTCAAGCAGACGAGAATAAAATCTATCGATGGATTGTTCGAGTGGTATATTATTGAGAAGGGTTTCCCAGTTGGTATCTGTAAGTTCGGAGGTGATAGCTGTGTAATCAGCTTTATTGTAATTATATTGAGATCTATTCTCCTGTTCGATTATGTGAAGCTGTACAAAGGTGGCTTCTATACATAGTGACTTATGATGTGGGTCTTCTTTAATAAAGGGTAAATCACATGCTTGGACTTTAACTATGTCGTTGGACAGCACCAGGTCCAACGTACGTTCGTTACAGTTTAGGGCGTTATTGTATTGGCTTAAATTACAAATATTAAGACAGTCAGTAAAACTCACTAAGTGTTCCAGGTTAGAAGCTAATATAGGTTTCAACTCCTCGCCACCCTCCTCTCTGACCCAACTGACCATGCTTCCCAGATTAAAATCACCCAGAACTATGAATTTATCCAGGGGGTGTGATAGTACCAACTGTGTTAATTTCTCAATAAAATTTCCTAACTGGATCTTATAACTATAGCCCCTTTCCTCTTTTATAAGATATACACAACAAACATGGATGTTGTATGACACTTGAAGTCGTTTGTCACATATCGTTATTGTTATCCAGATATCTTCTGCCGTGCTTCCCCAATCGCTCCTATCTATCACGGTAAAGTTACGCTTAATAGCCAATAACACTCCCCCACCCAGGGTCTGACCAGTACGTGCATAGTCCCTATCACTTCTCCAGACCAGATATCGACTATCGAAAAGTTCCGTATCCGTTATGCTATCAACAAGCCATGTCTCCGTTAGCGCTATGACGTCATAATTGCTTAGACTAACCATTCTATATAGAGTATCTGTTTTCGAACGTAAACTACGTACGTTTTGGTAGTAGAAGTTAAGAGATGCCATTTTTTATGATTTGGTATTTTAATATAGCTATAAGCAATGTTGTGACATAGAATACTCTATAGACCTTACTATAGTTCCTAATTAATATCAGAGAGGCAGTGATTTTTTTCATATTTCGAGAATATAATATATAACCATCAAACAAGCATTCAAAGTTGTCAATAAAATACAATTTAGATAATATAATACGACCTGCCCTCCTCCAGCACAAGCAGTAATTATTCAACAAATTTTTACATAAATTTAAAAACTTATATTTATTTGACCTATATATTTCCAGTGGCAAATCGTTACTGGAACTTAAAAGTAAATGTACAATATTAATAACAACTTGCCATGACAATACACAGTTGCAGAAATACTTTCTATATTTATTTAAAGTATCTTTTGCATTGCTATTGAGTATCAACTCATAATGTATGCAAATATGTAATGTTGGTATCAAGTAAATAGATTGAACAAAAAGAAACAACGTTAGCATTGTTGGTATAAATATTTTGTGAGTGTAACATTTGTTGTTATATTCGTGAAATTTTTTAACAGTACTGCATTTGTTTTTACAGACTAAAACATTAGAATTCTTTAAATAAAGTTCAATGTATGATGCAATGAGTAACAACAATATAAACACATCCTTAACTACAATTAAGAAAATATAATCTAAATACATATTATATTTATGACAGTAAATATCTCTGTTAAATTTAATTTTACAGCTCAAGTTGACAATTGAAGCCATCCACAGTCTAACAAACAAGAACGAATACAGTAACAATAACATTAGAATGGAACGATTATAATTTACTTTATATTTAATAAATCTTTCTCGGTAATAATAGGTAGAACAGGTGAAGTTGGATTTTTGCGAACATATATCTTGCAGTGATTGACCCAGATAAATTGAAACCCCCGCTCCTTGGCTATTTTCTTTGTAGATGACAACAAAATCTTATTTGAATTGGTAAGATGATCATTGATGAATATTTTGGTAGTTCCTTGAAGTCCTAAGGCTGCTGGTGTAATATGATTGGTTTTCATAGCCTTTTTTGCAGCAGTAATGAAGTTTTCTTTAATATATTTATTTGTGAAGCAAGCAATAATAGGCTTAGGCTGGTTCTGCTCTCTTGATTGTACTCTTGTTACAAAATCTATGTCGGTTTTCGTTATTGGATAATTAATTTTAATTCCAACCATGCATATTAAATCCAAGAGGTTCTCATCTTTGGTTTGTGGAATAGATTTAAATTCTATATTTTTGGATCTGTCCCATTGCTTTTTGGAGTCTATTTCATACTGAAGTATATCATTTTTATTTTGCAGGTTATTACACTGTTTTTCCAGTGAAGCTATTACAGCACGATCTTCCTTCCTCCGCTGCTCAAATCCTGACATTTTTGCCTCAATATCATCGTATTTCTTAGACAAGTAATCAATGGACTTCTCAATTTCATGGTTAGATTTCTCAATTTTGGTATTTTGCAATTTAACCTCGCTTATGTCATCCGCTAATTTTTTTAATAGACGATCTTGATCGGTCTTCCAATCGGTAAGCATAATCAGAATTGACTCTTGGAACCTTCCAAACTGATTTTCCTGTTCATCATCAGTTCTTAAGCGCTTATTTCTTTGCAAGTTAATGTAATCATTAGCAAGGCTTACTTTAGGGTCAGATTCCGACATGTCCTTAATATTAGGCACAGAAGAGCTGAGCGCAGAAGCAGAAAGCGAAGCAGGTAGCGTTCTCTGCATGTTTACTTTGGTGATATTTCTTATTTTTTAATTCTATCCTTTCTAGAATTTAATGATATTTATTTAGTAAAATGGTAGTGCAGCGCCTCTAGCGATAGCTATTAAAATTAATATGATGATCTTAGCAAACATCAATAACTGTGCCTTGAATCGTAAGCAGGATACGTAAACGTATTAGTACACCAAATCACTGATAGATGGTGTTGTAGTCGATTCGGAGATTGTAAAAATTGCTTTATAATGTTTACTTATAGGTTATAAAAAGTAAACATTTTATTTCCATTCCAGGCTCAGGTACGTACCTTGTAGTTTCTTTATATTACCAAACTGGCCTGGCTACGGCAATTATAGGTAGTAACTGATAACAGTTTACAGCCCAAACTCAATGCAAGCGGACCCGAATCTGTCACAGCAATCTTTGATATTGTGTACTTAATTCAACAATAATAACCACGAACTCCATAAAATAATCGCAAATCACTAGGTTTACAGACTTTACATTACACACTACACTTGGAAAAACAACAGTAACAATTTTAAAAATCGTAAAATATGCAACAACTAACTCAACCACAGGCAGGGTTGCCATTGGTCTTAAAAAACCATCAAAATATTTATCTTTATTTTTATTTTCTAATTTCAAGCCACGACTTTGAAAAACAATTGCATTACCTACGGTCAACAATTGAAGACTTTATTTAAAAAACCACCTTTGTCAAAAATCTCATAATATGAGTTGTATGAGTTAGTTACGCCATCTTGTAGAGGAATTCGTAAGCTTTATGATCCTATTTCTATTTCGTCAAAAACTTGTTCAGTCATGAGATATTTGCTTTTATTTGTTGTATTACTTCTTCTAAAACAAACTGATGTGAAGAAGTTTTTTTTACTCTGGTGTCAAACTAACAAATTTGACTAAGGTGGTTTCTAAAATAATGTCTTCAATTGCATTACTACGAAGCATCGCGGTTTTATTGGCTTAGTTAGTGTTATTTATTTTGGAGGAGTAATGGCCTTTAAACCCGCCACAGTAATTAATTTAAATACTTAATTGACTGATGCAAATCTGTTATAGAGGAAAATAACCTAGGAAGTTTCTTACCGTGAACTCTCGGCTGATCCATTCCGTTGTTAATTTAGATAGGTATTTTATTTTGTTTACATATTATTTACCCATTTCCCAGTTGTTATTACAATATAATCTGTAATTAAATTAAATTTGCTGCATGTGTTGTTTCTGTTAATTTGCAAAATTTTGAATTTGAATAGCCCTGCGAACCTGGGAAAGGAAAATGTGCCCTGACCCCGTATTATGCAAGCCAATTTCAGTTGATTTGGTCTACCCGTTACTTTCACACTTTTCTATTATTCTCAATGAGTGAGAGAGCTTGTTCGCATCATCATTTTCTGGGACCCATGGTGACATTTTAATGATTGGATGTTGTCAAGCAAGACAAAATCCAATCCCCGAAGGGGTAGGCAGAGGTGAATTAACCCCACTTTTATCTTTACTTGATATTATAAAGCTGAAGAGTTTGTTTGTTGGTTAAACGCGCTAATCTCAGAAACTACTGCTTCAAATTGAAAAATTATTTTTGTGTTCCATTTATTGAGGAAGGCTATATAGACTATATATAACAACCGACATTGACACGAGCGAAGCCGCGGGCGACCACTAGTAAGTAATATAAATGCTAATAATGTTTTAAATTTCAATGAAGCAAGAATAGAAAGATTGAGTTCAAAAAATTTATCGAATGATTGAAGATATCTATAAGTACCTATGGATTATTTATTATCACTTTGAAATAAGTTATACTGGTGTCTGGATTTTTTTCGTTTAACAATATCTACCTACCTTATTAGGCGAGCGTAAGTATTAACAATTATTAATTATTTCTTGAATGAAGAACATTGAAGATTGAAATTAACAGTTCATAATAAGACCCTACTGCCATCTACTTGGGTATTATCTAATATTATTCTGCAAATAAATAATTGACGCTATCACATTTAAAGATCATAATCTATATATTAATGATTCTATTTAAAAAATATTCCTTCCTTCATTCTTATTGTGTCTTTACCCGATATTGCTTTATAGAACGCTTAGTCATTATGTTGATCATAAGCTTAATGGAAAATATGAATATAATTATATAGGTAATTTAAGATATTATGCATTTAGTTTTATATTTGTTGGTTAAAATTTCTCATCAATGCTACAATAAAATAATTCATACCTTGTACCGCCATCTAGCGCATTTTGGAAGTACTCTGTTGGAACCGTGCTTGTATAGCATGCTTAGAATTGTACCAGTGATTCCTATAACTAGAAATAGATGGCGTTAAAGCCTAGGCTAAGTAGGTAAGTAGTCACTATGTGCATGCATTTTTAAGTGGTAATTTGAAACTAAGCTAATTTTTAAATAGTAAATACTTTTTCATGAATGGGCAGCAGCGTTCCTATTATACCAGCTATGTACCTACTGCGACTTTTGTGCCCGATAAATGGCAATAGGCTCGCCACCTATTACATGGGACCTAACATATGTGGCGAAACGTGAGTCCTAATAGGTACTTTTGTCACAAATTTCAATGGAATAAATGGGTAGGTATGCATATCACCTTATTCTCATTCTACCAAGTCTAACTAAAGGCTTTATAATGTCATTACATTCAACATTTTCCACGTGACGACTTAGATTATGTCCAGCTGCTAAACT
The DNA here is from genome assembly GCA_963931975.1 of Cataclysta lemnata. NCBI lineage: Eukaryota > Metazoa > Arthropoda > Insecta > Lepidoptera > Crambidae > Cataclysta > Cataclysta lemnata. Next base: position 13,217,059 of record OZ008340.1, on the reverse strand, counting down.
GTCTAGCGGAGAATACCTACTATGGGAATCACGGCCCGTAGCCAAGTAGCAATCGTTTCATAACGTGTCGAAATTCGTCACGATCGTCCATATTACTTTGGTATCTATAGCGTCTTGGCTTCCGCTACCAACATAACAAGGAACTTACGAAGACGGTTTTGGTCACGTGATTTCACGACGACTTACGTCAAATTCCATACATTTTGCTTTATCGAACTTCGGTATCTTTTTCGGTGTGTTACTTTGTCTAGGCCCCCTGGTGTGTGTGTTGTTCAGTCGGTATATCTCAGCAAATAAATTATGAACATGTAGACATTATCATTATCTGTCATTACCTCTATAAATATCCCCACTGCTTGGGCACAAGACTATGGATGGAAGAATTTGAGGAGAATTATCCCACCACACTTACCGCACTGGGTATTTGGTATTAACGACTGCAGATGCAGCCGAGACGAACTTTAACGTGCCCGGAGCACGGAGACTCGTGACGTCGTGACCAATCCAATAATTGGCGAACATAGCCTAGTTAAATCAATCGTAGGCGGATCGCAGTAACTACTATGACATAGAGCTCCTTCGTAGATTATAAGCAAGTATTATACATTCTTACATAAATCATGCCTATATCCCCGTAGGGGTAGGCAGAGGTGAATTAACACTTACAGGTCCGAGTTAGGTAGAGTAAGGTGGCGAGTCTATTGCCTTTTATCGGGCACGAAAGTCACAGTACCTACGTTGCTAGGTGGTATAAAAGGAACGCTGCTGCTCATTCCTCATCACTGTTCTAACTCGTAGGCTGGAGTTCACCAACACGTAAACAGTAGATTATTATTTAACCGGTTGTTTTTGATTTTCAACAATATGGAAGAAATGTCAAAAATAGCCGGTTAACTATTAAGCGCTTGTTTTACGTGTTGGTGAACTCGGGCCTAAGTCGCCTTGTACGACACCTGCGGGAGAGATTTGGGGTGGTGACAATTGTATTCTGCTCTGCCGGCACCACACGGCAGTATAAAGGTCGGGACGGGGCCTCTCTCTTACAAAAAGCTCCGTCCGTGTCTCTGTGACATATGCACACGGGGCATTTTGTACGAGAGAGGCCCCGTCCCCGTCCTGTCCGGGGTGTTTTCCCGTTACGTGTGCTCAGACCTTTAATTATACATACCTAATGCCGTGTGGTGAAGGATTTAAGCAAGTATTATCTCTTACATTATTCTCTGCAGCTAAAACTGATCTTGAGAAGTCCGTCCCTCCAATAGCTGTTTGAGTGCGATAGTTCACTAATGGATCGCCCGTCTGCCGCAGTAGGTAGATAGGTACACATAAGCGTTTCACGAACTTCGATGTGGCTTTAGAGCCGTTATTCTGGAAGTTTATTTCGTTCGTTCGAGTCTGCGTCTTTGTCGCTCTTATTTTAATACGCAGTGGCGTGAGAAAGATGGATAGATGTGAGTATATCGTTCGGAGTTTCAGAATATATAGACCTTCAGGTCCGGCTTAGCCTATAACTTTTCTTTGCTACCAACGTTGGAAATTGTCTTTCAAAAAGAAATATGTACTTCTTCTTCTGCTACTCGGTCAAAATCGCACTGTATGGTTGTAATTAGGTATGTCCCTAACTTTCTCTGATGGTAATTGGGTTGTCTTGGGATATCGCACTGGATTTAATATTACCTACTGATTAAAAGATAAATCATTGATGGTGGCATGTCTAAAAATATATCATACCTACATACATCGTAGTACCGAGTTGGTAATTGAATGTAATAATATCATCGTCGGAAATTAGACGACAATTGAACTTTGACTTCCTGCCGCACTCAGAGACGTCAAATAACGTTAATGAGTACAAAATGTCAAAAACGGAGAATTAAAAATTCGTCGCTATTCTTTCCGGATGAATGAATTTTTTTGACACTAAGTACTCATTAAAGTTAATTGATATCTCTGAGTGCGGCAGTTAATCATTTATTAAACGTACTTACACGTGTGTCAGTGAGGTAATGTTTATTTATTTCTAAGTTGTTCTTTTATTTTTGTTTTAATAATGTCCAATCTTTTAGATATCAGAATTTTATTGTTGACGTGACATAGATACTACTTATTGAACATTTATTTAGAATGTCAATGTTTTTTGCCTGTTTGAGGCTTTCGAAGAATTTACTTATAGGGTTATATAAGAATACATACTATTTAATATGAATTTTTAATAAAACTACAAATTGTGAAATCAAATGTATATTACAGTTAATTGCGTAGTTCACCATATCACAACAGTACTTAGTCTATCAGTCACTATAGAATATAAATAATCCTTAAATAAAAGTACGACCTGATTTATTACTGCTTTCGCTTCGAAAACCACCAACAATAATAGTTTATCTCCTTTTGTTTTTAACTTTTCTCCCAACAATCAAATCTTTGCCGTTAACCGAACACAACTCCGTGATGATGTTTTTTAAACCCAATTCGTTTTCTATTAACCTAAGTTTTTTTTAAATTCCCTTACTACAGTGCGTTCACAGTTACATCTACACATTTGGACGAAGTACAGAGATATTAAATACAATTTGTTTAATTTAATATAAATAATTATATTAAATTAAACTGTGTTATTTTTTTAGTTTAGAATTAATAATACAATGATTGGGATGGATATTTTAAAAAAATGAGTTATTCGCTAGTGCCATCTATTGAGCATCAAAGTTATTACTAGGCATGAGAATAATGAATCTGTCAAACGTACATACATGCTATTTGTTTATGTTTTACCACCTAAGAAGGGATACACATATTATATGTAACCTAACAGCTCGACCATCCTGTTTTATGACGAGTCCCTTCGTCATATCATGACTGAAAAAAAAGAATACATGTTCCTAACATGATTAATAAGTTAGCATAATATAATTATACTGTTTATTCCTAATGTATATGATGTTTACTACTTCTTATTTAAAATTATTCTAAGTATATAATACTGTTTCTTAATTTTGTAATACGATCCACCAGAGTTTAACAATACAAAATAATCTAGAATGAAAAATACAATATATCACATTACAATAATCACATTACAATTGTATATTTGGAGCACCTATCTTTATTATTATGAGGTGATGACAATGGTTACCAAAATACAATCAAAAGAATCAGAAGAGATTGGCCTCTATGCTTCTCCGCCTTCGGATTCAGAGCTTGATTCAAAGTTTTTGTTAAAACTTAACCATGGTTTCAGTTTATCTATCGCTACAACATTGTTGTAACTTCTAGTGCCTTTCTTCTTTGTTAATGGTGTGTCCTCGATTACGAATCTTTCATTTGGTAATATCTTGGTAATACGATACGGCCCTTGAAACTTTTCAGCTAGTTTCATTGATTTTCCATCGCTAGGTACATCTCTCTTAACGCTCACTAAGTCACCTTCTGAATATTTATGACTAGTCTTACGTTTAGCATCAAAACGTTCTTTGTCTTTTAGTTGTTGATCATTGATACGTTGTCCAGCATTTGATCTCATTTCTGCCAGATCCTCCACATTTGGTATGTTTATAGTTTCAATTATTACATCACTTAAAACGTTTTCAGTTCCACCGTTAACTTTAAACCCAAATATTAATTGAGATGGACTCTTACCGGTTGTTTTATGGACCGTAGTATTGAGACCAAGTTGTACGTCAAGAACATATTCGTCCCAATGTCTATCATTCTTATCTTGGCACTTTGCAGATAGAGCTTCAAGAATAGAACGATTAAACCTTTCCACCTGGCCGTTTGCGCGAGGTGTGGAAACTGCATTCAGAATATGCTTAATGCCTCGAGATTTTATAAATGATTGGAAACTGTGACTTGTAAATGAGGTACCCCTGTCTGTAACGAGTCTACTTGGAGTACCGAAAATGCTGATATGTTCCTTTAGGACCTTAATGGAGCTTGATGTTTTAGTATTTTTTACAGGATTTATGGTCACAAATTTAGTAAATCCATCTACGATTATTAGTAAATATGTGTTGCCTTTAGTACTTCTAACAAATGGGCCTAGGTGATCGGCATGAATCGTATGGAAGGGGATCTCGATCTTTGGTATAGGATGTAACTCGCCTTCTTGTTTACCCGTTGACCCCTTACTTCGCGCACATTCAACACATGACTGGACATATTTTTTCACAAATCGTCTCATCTTAGGAAACCAAAATGAATGTTGTATCCTCGTTAGTGTTTTTTCAAATCCGAAATGTCCCAGGTCATCGTGGTTCATTTTCACAACTTGCCACCGAACACCTTTCGGTACCACCCAGCGTAAATCAGAACTACTATTATCTAATACACGGAAAACCTTACCATTTTTCAATTTATAATTCTTAATGATTTCTGCGATATTTTCGGCATTTGGATCACTCAAGATTGCTTTTATACGACTTATCTCTTCATCATTCATTTGAATAGTAGTGATCCAGTCCTCAGTACTGACAGCTAATACGTCCAACACGTGAAGATTGTCAACCGCTTCTCCGACAGGGTTTCTGCTTAAGGCATCCGCATGCGTCATAGTGGATCCCGATCGGTATTCTATTTCGCAGTCATACTCCTGCAATTGGATCCACCACCTGGCTATCCGAGGGATGAGGTCCCGTTTTGTCATAGTAGTGCGAAGGGCATTGCAGTCTGTTAATATTTTGAAGGGTATCCCAATTAAGTATACTCGAAACCTGGCCAAAGATGCAACTACTGCTAAGGTTTCGAGTTCATAAGAATGCAAATGTTGCTCCTCCGCTGTTGTTTTACGGCTGTAATAAGCAACTGGTTTTAGCAAATTTTCATTATTTCTTTGAAGAAGTACACCGCCTATACCATATTTGCAAGCATCAGTGTGCACCTGCGTTTCTCTTTTTGGGTCATAAAGAGATAGTAACGGTCGTTGTGTTAGTGCATCTTTTAATCGACGGAATGCATCTTCTTGTAGTTTCTCCCACTTCCAGTCAGAGTCTTTTTTCAGGAGATCCGTTATAGGCTTTGCAATATTGGCAAATTCTTTGACGAATCTCCTGAAAAAGCTAGCTAAACCAATAAATTGTCTCAGTTCATGGATATTCTTGGGTGTAGGAAATCTTTCTACAGCCTCCGTTTTCCTAGCTCCAGGTTTGATCCCATCTGCGCTAACTTCGAATCCTAAGAAATCAATTCGATCGAAGAAAAATTGGCATTTACTTAATTTTAGTGTGAGACCTCCTTTTTTTAGAAGTGCTAGAACTTCCTGTAATCTCTCAAGGCCTTCTTCGTAAGAAGCCGCCGGGATAAGGACATCGTCCATGTAAATCAGCGCATACTTTACTTTAGCGTCTAACATGATTTTATTCATAGTTCTCTGGAAGACTGATGGCGCATTTACGAGACCAAATGGCATCCTGGTGTATTCATATAATCCGTCGGGTGTAATAAATGCGGTTTTATCTTGAGAGCCTTCCGAGATAGGGATTTGATAATACCCGGAGGCTAAATCAAGGGAGACAAACAATTTGCTTCCAGCAAGTTGGTCCAGTTGGTCTTCAATGCGAGGGAGAGGGTAATGGTCTTTCTTGGTCCTCTGATTTAGTGCACGGAAGTCAACGCACAATCTTTTCTCTCCCGTCTTTTTTTTAACTAATACTATAGGACTTGCGTACTGTGAAGACGATTCCTTTACTATACCTGCTTCAAGCATTTCTTGAACCATGTCTCGTACTTGAGCCCTTTCACCATGGGACATTCTGTAGGGTCTATAGACCACTGGTTCTGAGTCGATAAGGTCAATCGTCATCTCACCAACTGTAGTAAACCCTAAGTCCTTCAATCCACTCGAAAAACAGTCACTATATTTTGATAAAATTCGTTGTAATTTTAGCTTCTGCTCACTAGTGATCTGAGGACCACATAGTACAGTGTCATCAACTGTGTTCTCTGAAAAAGTGACAGTGCTGATATCGTGTGTTTGGATAACCGCGGTGCCACGGGTCAGCAAATTTTCCTTATGTAGAGTTACTATGTTGTCAGTAACATTCTGTATCAATACACGTCCAACCCCTTCTTCTAAAGCGTATTCTCCAGGTAAGAGATAGTGCTCTTGACCTATTTTCCCTCTGATAGAACCATTTATGTACACTCTACCAGTATAATTAGAGTTTGTATTCACAGGTATAACTTTTAACATTTGTGGAAGTATAATAGTGTCATTTACAAGTTTTAAGTAAATTTTGGATGTTGGCACCCTTTTAAAAACAATTTGTTCATGTGATTTGATTATTACAATATCAGGTTTTTCAGTGAATGAGTGTCCTAGGAGCACAGGATATTTTAAAATATAATTTTCAACTACATAAATTTCTATTATGTCTTTTAAATTTTGTACGTTAATTTGTACTTCGCAACTTCCCAAGGGTGTAAAACTATTACCGCCAATACCTTTCAACACAGGCAAATTGCTAGTTTTTAAAATTAAACCTAATTGATTTGATGTTTCTTCAGTAATCAAAGTACACTGACTACCTAAGTCAACATAACATTTTAATTCATAATCATTAATTTTTACATTTAAAATATACTTTTTATTATCGTCATCAGTTCTCGTCAACGTAGCAATTTGCTTTTCCTCTTTTGGGAGATCTCCTTTTTGCATCCTCTTCTTTGGATTATTCCTACAAAAAGTATCCATATGTCCAATTTTGTTACAAATAGAACACTGTTGTCGTGCCTTGGGACATTCGAAACTTTTATGACCCTCAGTGTCGCAATTATAACATCTAATATTTTTGTGTTGTTGTTCAATTTTCTGTCTATTCCCAACGTAGGACGTGATTCCACGTCTGTCCAATCTTGGACGATCTAATTCTTTGTTATTGCCCGTCTTCACTGTTTTTAGATAACTCAAAACCTCTTCTGGTTCTTGGAACCTAGCGGCCTGCGCGCCCACTCGCACAGCGCGATCTTCAATTCCATGTATTAAGCAATCTACAGCTTTCCGGCCTTTAATGGAACATCTATTTATTAAATTGATCTTTTCGTAGTAATACCGTTCTAGTGACTCGCCGAAACGAACGCGTTTTGAGAGCATATTGGTCAAAAGTTCTGCATAATCGTCCCTACATGGAAACGATTCTACTAGTTTCTTTTTCCATTCATTCCACGTATAAAGAACAGTATCTAACCCTTGGTACCACAATTTGGCGACCCCTGTAAGTTTTGGTAGCGCAAAATGGATTGTTTCTTTCTCATTCCATTGATAGATAGTTGCACATTCTTCGACTTTAGTTAACCATGTTAATATGGTCTGATCTTTTGACATTGGATCAAATTCCGGTAACACGTTATGTAATGAAAGTTTTGAGTTGGGTTGACCCTTTAGGCCTTCTAGAACAGATAAAAACTTCTTAAACATATTTGTGTCATCAATACGACCACGAGAATCAGCCGGGCTATGCGACGAAGAGCGAGAATGACGCAAACTTCGACTACTAGAAAATAAAATATTTTCCTTCTGACTTGTGTGGTTTGATTTCGACTTATAACTTAAATCGCGATTTTCATACATATCTTCATGTAGACGGTTTGAAAAAGATCGCGATGATCGTCTGCCTAATCGACAATTATATTCGCGTGATTGACTTCGTTTGCCCCTGACACCCTCGGGTATTGGCAATATAATTGATCTACTCTCTGAGCGTTGTCGATGAAACCGTTTGTCATTATGACTCTGCTCCATCAACTCCCCGCTCTTAAACAATTTGGTCCTTTCAGGTGTTATCCGGCGCTTACGGCTTTGCCTCAACGTAAGACTCCCTTCCGCTCCCGCGCTCATCTCACCTGACCGATGATTATTTTCTGCATGCGCACAGCTTCCATCACCTTTATGGCTGCTGTCAACTGCACATCGGGTTGAACAAACTCGTTGCTCTTCGGACATTCTCTTCCGATAGACGCGGCGCCTGTCCTGCCGAGCATCTCGCTCGCTGTAACTCTCTCGACTTAGCTCGTCTTCGTATTCCATAATTCTATAACATATTATTATATATATAAATATTGTTATTTAAGTAGAATGTATATATTTAATAAATAATAATAATAAATAATTATTTTTACACTCACATCTATCATATAGCTCAAAGTAAGTAGCCTAAGCACTTGTGTTATGGATACTAAATGACGGACATATTTTTAATATTATTATGTATATAAATATTGACAATATAATACATAAGCATATACACAACCATGACTCGGAAACAAACATTTGTAGTCATCACAAAGTTTGCCTCTACCAGGATTTGAACCCGGGACCTCTTGGCCAATACCTGATCCGAATCTGAGCATTCGACCAAGGCATCAATTTTTATATATGTGCCTTTCAGTGCTGTAATCTCATAAACAATCAATCCAACTTTATGATAATTCTACTATACTGTTTAGTAGAAAGTTTTTAGGAATTAGCCTCTTCCTATTATTCTAGATGTAGATACTTTGTCTATCAGGCGACAAAATAAAATGTCAAACTACTTTAATTCTTACAATATAAACAGTTGTCATTAAAAATAGGTTTGGTAAAAGACTTTCGTTACAGTCAAGTTAGTAAGGAAATCTACAACTATAAGTCTTGGTTAAGAAGGAAGGGAAAAATAAAAAAACATTATTACAAATAAATGCTACCATTTCAGAGCAACCATGTTGTTTATACAGATTAATGACAAATTACTAATCAAATAATGATAACAACCAAATAAAAATACTTAGCAAGAAGACTAACTTTATTTTTATATCTTGTTCATCCAAAGGTTGCTGTAAGAGATTGCTCTTTAGCGATAAGGTTGCCTCTTTGTACAATTGTTGTTATTACTTTGTGTAAATTCTTGTAATGATTGATGATGAGTGATGAATTCTTTATTTGTCCCAATAAAGTTATATTCTATTCCATTCTATCCTTCTTGTTCTATATATAATGTAATTGCAAAGAAATAATAATTTCATACTTCTAATATATAATTTCACATTCATAATTTCTAAAGAGGCTGAGTAAAGACAGAGCTATAGAAAATACTTGACCACTCAATGCCTCAAAATAGCAGAAGGTTGTCAATCAGACCAGAAGAACACAAAAAAAAACAAACCCCGTCAACCCAGATAAATGTTACGCTCTAAATTACTTTCACAACTAAGGTACAATTGATAATTTTGTTAAATATTACTTGCATTTAATCATTCTCATTTATATTCATATTAAATGCAGAGAAACAAATTAAATATACATTAGACTATTGCATGGATTATAAGATCTAACATAAAGTACCTGTTATTTCCCTCAGATAATATGGCTTTTCATTGATTTTAAAGGCAAATAAAAAACAAAAAAAAATTAAGTTACTTATTGTGATATGGTGACATTAAAATAAAATTTTTGGAAGTATTTAGTTTTAAATAAGAAAGAAAAATTTTAATTTTAAGTACCTATTTTATGTGAGCGGAGATAAACAGACAATTTTGTGAAGTATGTTGCCTGTCCATCCCACTTCTGATATATAAGAATACATACTATTTAATATGAATTTTTAATAAAACTACAAATTGTGAAATCAAATGTATATTACAGTTAATTGCGTAGTTCACCATATCACAACAGTACTTAGTCTATCAGTCACTATAGAATATAAATAATCCTTAAATAAAAGTACGACCTGATTTATTACTGCTTTCGCTTCGAAAACCACCAACAATAATAGTTTATCTCCTTTTGTTTTTAACTTTTCTCCCAACAATCAAATCTTTGCCGTTAACCGAACACAACTCCGTGATGATGTTTTTTAAACCCAATTCGTTTTCTATTAACCTAAGTTTTTTTTAAATTCCCTTACTACAGTGCGTTCACAGTTACATCTACACATTTGGACGAAGTACAGAGATATTAAATACAATTTGTTTAATTTAATATAAATAATTATATTAAATTAAACTGTGTTATTTTTTTAGTTTAGAATTAATAATACAATGATTGGGATGGATATTTTAAAAAAATGAGTTATTCGCTAGTGCCATCTATTGAGCATCAAAGTTATTACTAGGCATGAGAATAATGAATCTGTCAAACGTACATACATGCTATTTGTTTATGTTTTACCACCTAAGAAGGGATACACATATTATATGTAACCTAACAGTACTTACCTATTAAGAGAGAAAAATATGGTGGGCTTTGTTTTCAAGCATTTTTATTATTTTTTTATTATTATGAATAAACACCCACGTTTCCCCAAACAGATAAGGTCTCATGTAATATGTGGTGTAATAAATGCCCGATAAAATGCCATTTATCCATTTGCCATATAAATTTGTCATAGATACTTAGAAGAAAGCGGCCAAAGCGGACATGCCGCCTAAAGCGGCTACTCCCGTGCACCTATAGAATCATTTTCAAAACCGATATATTCCGGTCAGCCATATTAATTGCTCCCTTGAGTGGACACGTCGACGGTAAAGCTCCCATCTGTCTTCTTGGGTGTAAAACAAACCCCCAAACTCTCCCGCGGGGATCGTACAAGGCGATTAAGTGTTAAGACAGCGATGAGTAAGGTGCGTTCCACTTATATCAGGTGTCGGCACGGCAACCTGCGGCTCGCGAGCCACATGAGGCTCTTTTAATGTAAAGCTGCGGCTGTTTGGTTTTGGTTAGTCCTTAAGCAAGTATTACTTATTTTATTTAAAAAATATATTTAAAAATAATTCTTAATCTATGAACAAGAATTAGATACTATTTCTGTCTCTTGGCCACTTGTAGTCGCTTATCACGTCTCGTCCCACTGTAGTAAGTCAAAACAAAGTTTCTGAAAGTACTATTTATTGTTAGCAGGAAAACTATTTGTGGCTCTTTAAAAACTTTGAAATGTTGTAAATTTTAATTTTGGATTTTTTTTTATAATCGCAAGACTGATTAAAAATGTTACCGAACCTTGTCTTATAGCATACATAATTAATTACCCTCCTTTTTCCAGAATCTCTTCTTTCCACTTGCTACGATCCTTACAGAAGCGAAAGAAATTCGCTTGACCTGGCTCTGTATTTGTTTAAAAAAGATCCGGCTAGGCCTTCCCTTACCCTGTTGTTTCCTTTATTCACTTCCGAC